>CP136066.1:227250947-227423375 GCA_032622095.1 Siphonodentalium dalli
AGATTTTATCGTGTGGGTGGGCGGACATAAGTCAGAGTATCTTATTATGTGGGTGGGCGGACATAAGTCAGAGTATCTTATCGTGTGGGTGGGCGGACATAAGTCAGAGTATCTTATCGTGTGGGTTGGCGGATATAAGTCAGAGTATCTTATTGTGTGGGTGGGGCGGACATAAGTCAAAGTATCTTATTGTGTGGGTTGGCGGATATAAGTCAGAGTATCTTATTGTGTGGGTGGGCGGACATAAGTCAGAGTATCTTATTGTGTGGGTTGGCGGACATAAGTCAGAGTATCTTATTGTGTGGGTTGGCGGACATAAGTTAGAGTATCTTATTGTGTGGGTTGGCGGACATAAGTCAAAGTATCTTATCGTGTGGGTGGGCGGACATAAGTCAGAGTATCTTACTGTGTGGGTTGGCGGACATAAGTCAGAGTATCTTATTGTGTGGGTTGGCGGACATAAGTCAGAGTATCTTACTGTGTGGGTTGGCGGACATAAGTCAGAGTATCTTATCGTGTGGGTTGGCGGACATAAGTCAAAGTATCTTATTGTGTGGGTGAGCGGACATAAGTCAAAGTATCTTATTGTGTGGGTGAGCGGACATAAGTCAGAGTATCTTATTGTGTGGGTGAGCGGACATAAGTCAGAGTATCTTATTGTGTGGGTGGGCGGACATAAGTCAAAGTATCTTATTGTGTGGGTGGCGGACATAAGTCAAAGTATCTTATTGTGTGGGTTGGCGGACATAAGTCAGAGTATCTTATTGTGTGGGTGGGGCGGACATAAGTCAAAGTATCTTATTGTGGTGGGTGGGCGGACATAAGTCAGAGTATCTTATTGTGTGGGTGGGCGGACATAAGTCAGAGTATCTTATCGTGTGGGTTGGCGGACATAAGTCAGAGTATCTTATCGTGTGGGTTGGCGGACATAAGTCAGAGTATCTTATTGTGTGGGTGGGCGGACATAAGTCAGAGTATCTTATTGTGAGGGTTGGCGGACATAAGTCAGAGTATCTTATTGTGTGGGTTGGCGGACATAAGTCAGAGTATCTTATCGTGTGGGTGAGCGGACATAAGTCAAAGTATCTTATTGTGTGGGTGAGCGGACATAAGTCAGAGTATCTTATTGTGTGGGTGGGCGGACATAAGTCAGAGTATCTTATTGTGTGGGTGAGCGGACATAAGTCAGAGTATCTTATTGTGTGGGTGGGCGGACATAAGTCAGAGTATCTTATTGTGTGGGTGGGCGGACATAAGTCAGAGTATCTTATTGTGTGGGTTGGCGGACATAAGTCAGAGTATCTTATTGTGTGGGTTGGCGGACATAAGTCAGAGTATCTTATTGTGTGGGTTGGCGGACATAAGTCAGAGTATCTTATCGTGTGGGTTGGCGGACATAAGTCAGAGTATCTTATCGTGTGGGTGGGCGGACATAAGTCAGAGTATCTTATTGTGTGGGTTGGCGGACATAAGTCAGAGTATCTTATCGTGTGGGTTGGCGGACATAAGTCAGAGTATCTTATCGTGTGGGTTGGCGGACATAAGTCAAAGTATCTTATTGTGTGGGTTGGCGGACATAAGTCAGAGTATCTTATTGTGTGGGTTGGCGGACATAAGTCAGAGTATCTTATCGTGTGGGTAGGCGGACATAAGTCAGAGTATCTTATTGTGTGGGTTGGCGGACATAAGTCAGAGTATCTTATTGTGTGGGTTGGCGGACATAAGTCAGAGTATATTATCGTGTGGGTTGGCGGACATAAGTCAAAGTATCTTATTGTGTGGGTTGGCGGACATAAGTCAGAGTATCTTATTGTGTGGGTGGGCGGACATAAGTCAGAGTATCTTATTGTGTGGGTGGGCGGACATAAGTCAGAGTATCTTATCGTGTGGGTGGGCGGACATAAGTCAGAGTATCTTATCGTGTGGGTTGGCGGACATAAGTCAAAGTATCTTATTGTGTGGGTTGGCGGACATAAGTCAGAGTATCTTATTGTGTGGGTTGGCGGACATAAGTCAGAGTATCTTATTGTGTGGGTTGGCGGACATAAGTCAAAGTATCTTATTGTGTGGGTTGGCGGACATAAGTCAAAGTATCTTATCGTGTGGGTTGGCGGACATAAGTCAGAGTATCTTATCGTGTGGGTTGGCGGACATAAGTCAAAGTATCTTATCGTGTGGGTTGGCGGACATAAGTCAGAGTATCTTATCGTGTGGGTGAGTGGACATAAGTCAGAGTATCTTATCGTGTGGGTGGGCGGACATAAGTCAGAGTATCTTATCGTGTGGGTTGGCGGACATAAGTCAGAGTATCTTATTGTGTGGGTGAGCGGACATAAGTCAGAGTATCTTATTGTGTGGGTGGGCGGACATAAGTCAGAGTATCTTATTGTGTGGGTGTGCGGACATAAGTCAGAGTATCTTATTGTGTGGGTGTGCGGACATAAGTCAAAGTATCTTATCGTGTGGGTTGGCGGACATAAGTCAAAGTATCTTATTGTGTGGGTGGGCGGACATAAGTCAGAGTATCTTATTGTGTGGGTTGGCGGACATAAGTCAGAGTATCTTATTGTGTGGGTTGGCGGACATAAGTCAAAGTATCTTATTGTGTGGGTTGGCGGACATAAGTCAAAGTATCTTATCGTGTGGGTTGGCGGACATAAGTCAGAGTATCTTATTGTGTGGGTGGGCGGACATAAGTCAGAGTATCTTATTGTGTGGGTTGGCGGACATAAGTTAGAGTATCTTATTGTGTGGGTTGGCGGACATAAGTTAGAGTATCTTATTGTGTGGGTTGGCGGTCATAAGTCAGAGTATCTTACTGTGTGGGTTGGCGGACATAAGTCAGAGTATCTTATTGTGTGGGTGGGCGGACATAAGTCAGAGTATCTTATCGTGTGGGTTGGCGGACATAAGTTAGAGTATCTTATTGTGTGGGTTGGCGGACATAAGTCAGAGTATCTTATCGTGTGGGTTGGCGGACATAAGTCAGAGTATCTTATCGTGTGGGTGGGCGGACATAAGTCAGAGTATCTTATCGTGTGGGTGGGCGGACATAAGTCAGAGTATCTTATCGTGTGGGTGGGCGGACATATGTCAGAGTATCTTATTGTGTGGGTTGGCGGACATAAGTTAGAGTATCTTATCGTGTGGGTGAGCGGACATAAGTCAGAGTATCTTATCGTGTGGGTGGGCGGACATAAGTCAGAGTATCTTATTGTGTGGGTTGGCGGACATAAGTTAGAGTATCTTATCGTGTGGGTGGGCGGACATAAGTCATAGTATCTTATCGTGTGGGTTGGCGGACATAAGTCAGAGTATCTTATTGTGTGGGTTGGCGGACATAAGTGAGAGTATCTTATCGTGTGGGTTGGCGGACATAAGTCAAAGTATCTTATTGTGTGGGTTGGCGGACATAAGTGAGAGTATCTTATCGTGTGGGTTGGCGGACATAAGTCAAAGTATCTTATTATGTGGGTTGGCGGACATAAGTCAGAGTATCTTATCGTGTGGGTTGGCGGACATAAGTCAAAGTATCTTATTGTGTGGGTTGGCGGATATAAGTCAGAGTATCTTATCGTGTGGGTGGGCGGACATAAGTCAGAGTATCTTATTATGTGGGTTGGCGGACATAAGTCAGAGTATCTTATTGTGTGGGTGGGCGGACATAAGTCAAAGTATCTTATCGTGTGGGTGGGCGGACATAAGTCAGAGTATCTTATCGTGTGGGTGGGCGGACATAAGTCAAAGTATCTTATCGTGTGGGTGGACGGACATAAGTCAAAGTATCTTATCGTGTGGGTGGGCGGACATAAGTCAAAGTATCTTATCGTGTGGGTGAGCGGACATAAGTCAGAGTATCTTATCGTGTGGGTGGGCGGACATAAGTCAAAGTATCTTATTGTGTGGGTTGGCGGACATAAGTCAAAGTATCTTATTGTGTGGGTTGGCGGACATAAGTCAGAGTATCTTATCGTGTGGGTTGGCGGTCATAAGTCAGAGTATCTTATCGTGTGGGTGGGCGGACATAAGTCAGAGTATCTTATTGTGTGGGTGGGCGGACATAAGTCAGAGTATCTTATTGTGTGGGTGGGCGGACATAAGTCAGAGTATCTTATTGTGTGGGTTGGCGGACATAAGTCAGAGTATCTTATTGTGTGGGTGGGCGGACATAAGTCAGAGTATCTTATTGTGTGGGTTGGCGGACATAAGTCAGAGTATCTTATTGTGTGGGTTGGCGGACATAAGTCAGAGTATCTTATTGTGTGGGTTGGCGGACATAAGTCAAAGTATCTTATTGTGTGGGTTGGCGGACATAAGTCAGAGTATCTTATTGTGTGGGTTGGCGGACATAAGTCAGAGTATCTTATCGTGTGGGTTGGCGGACATAAGTCAGAGTATCTTATTGTGTGGGTTGGCGGACATAAGTCAGAGTATCTTATTGTGTGGGTTGGCGGACATAAGTCAGAGTATCTTATCGTGTGGGTGGGCGGACATAAGTCAGAGTATCTTATTGTGTGGGTTGGCGGACATAAGTGAGAGTATCTTATCGTGTGGGTTGGCGGACATAAGTGAGAGTATCTTATCGTGTGGGTGGGCGGACATAAGTCAGAGTATCTTATCGTGTGGGTGGGCGGATATAAGTCAGAGTATCTTATCGTGTGGGTGGGCGGACATAAGTCAGAGTATCTTATCAGTGTGGGTGGGCGGACATAAGTCAAAGTATCTTATCGTGTGGGTGGGCGGACATAAGTCAAAGTATCTTATCGTGTGGGTTGGCGGACATAAGTCAAAGTATCTTATTGTGTGGGTTGGCGGACATAAGTCAGAGTATCTAATCGTGTGGGTTGGCGGACATAAGTCAAAGTATCTTATTGTGTGGGTTGGCGGACATAAGTCAGAGTATCTTATCGTGTGGGTTGGCGGACATAAGTCAGAGTATCTTATTGTGTGGGTTGGCGGACATAAGTCAGAGTATCTAATCGTGTGGGTTGGCGGACATAAGTCAAAGTATCTTATCGTGTGGGTTGGCGGACATAAGTCAGAGTATCTAATTGTGTGGGTTGGCGGACATAAGTCAGAGTATCTTATCGTGTGGGTTGGCGGACATAAGTCAGAGTATCTTATTGTGTGGGTTGGCGGACATAAGTCAGAGTATCTTATTGTGTGGGTTGGCGGACATAAGTCAGAGTATCTTATTGTGTGGGTTGGCGGACATAAGTCAGAGTATCTTATTGTGTGGGTGGGCGGACATAAGTCAGAGTATCTTATCGTGTGGGTTGGCGGACATAAGTCAGAGTATCTTATCGTGTGGGTGGGCGGACATAAGTCAGAGTATCTTATTGTGTGGGTGGGCGGACATAAGTCAGAGTATCTTATTGTGTGGGTGGGCGGACATAAGTCAAAGTATCTTATCGTGTGGGTTGGCGGACATAAGTCAGAGTATCTTATCGTGTGGGTTGGCGGACATAAGTCAGAGTATCTTATCGTGTGGGTGGGCGGACATAAGTCAGAGTATCTTATCGTGTGGGTTGGCGGACATAAGTCAGAGTATCTTATTGTGTGGGTGGGCGGACATAAGTCAGAGTATCTTATTGTGTGGGTGAGCGGACATAAGTCAAAGTATCTTATTGTGTGGGTTGGCGGACATAAGTCAAAGTATCTTATCGTGTGGGTTGGCGGATATAAGTCAAAGTATCTTATTGTGTGGGTTGGCGGACATAAGTCAAAGTATCTTATTGTGTGGGTTGGCGGACATAAGTCAGAGTATCTTATCGTGTGGGTTGGCGGACATAAGTCAGAGTATCTTATCGTGTGGGTTGGCGGACATAAGTCAGAGTATCTTATCGTGTGGGTTGGCGGACATAAGTCAGAGTATCTTATCGTGTGGGTGGGCGGACATAAGTCAGAGTATCTTATCGTGTGGGTTGGCGGATATAAGTCAGAGTATCTTATTGTGTGGGTTGGCGGACATAAGTCAAAGTATCTTATCGTGTGGGTGAGCGGACATAAGTCAGAGTATCTTATCGTGTGGGTAGGCGGACATAAGTCAAAGTATCTTATCGTGTGGGTGAGCGGACATAAGTCAGAGTATCTTATCGTGTGGGTAGGCGGACATAAGTCAGAGTATCTTATCGTGTGGGTTGGCGGACATAAGTCAGAGTATCTTATCGTGTGGGTTGGCGGACATAAGTCAAAGTATCTTATCGTGTGGGTTGGCGGACATAAGTCAAAGTATCTTATTGTGTGGGTTGGCGGACATAAGTCAGAGTATCTTATTGTGTGGGTTGGCGGACATAAGTCAAAGTATCTTATCGTGTGGGTTGGCGGACATAAGTCAGAGTATATTATCGTGTGGGTTGGCGGACATAAGTCAGAGTATCTTATTGTGTGGGTTGGCGGACATAAGTCAGAGTATATTATCGTGTGGGTGGGCGGACATAAGTCATAGTATCTTATCGTGTGGGTGGGCGGACATAAGTCAGAGTATCTTATTGTGTGGGTTGGCGGACATAAGTCAGAGTATCTTATCGTGTGGGTTGGCGGACATAAGTCAGAGTATCTTATCGTGTGGGTTGGCGGACATAAGTCAAAGTATCTTATTGTGTGGGTTGGCGGACATAAGTCAGAGTATCTTATCGTGTGGGTTGGCGGACATAAGTCAGAGTATCTTATCGTGTGGGTTGGCGGACATAAGTCAGAGTATCTTATCGTGTGGGTTGGCGGACATAAGTCAGAGTATCTTATTGTGTGGGTTGGCGGACATAAGTCAAAGTATCTTATTGTGTGGGTTGGCGGACATAAGTCAGAGTATCTTATCGTGTGGGTTGGCGGACATAAGTCAGAGTATCTTATCGTGTGGGTTGGCGGACATAAGTCAGAGTATCTTATCGTGTGGGTTGGCGGACATAAGTCAGAGTATCTTATTGTGTGGGTTGGCGGACATAAGTCAGAGTATCTTATCGTGTGGGTTGGCGGACATAAGTCAGAGTATCTTATCGTGTGGGTTGGCGGACATAAGTCAGAGTATCTTATCGTGTGGGTTGGCGGACATAAGTCAGAGTATCTTATCGTGTGGGTGGGCGGACATAAGTCAGAGTATCTTATCGTGTGGGTTGGCGGATATAAGTCAGAGTATCTTATTGTGTGGGTTGGCGGACATAAGTCAAAGTATCTTATCGTGTGGGTGAGCGGACATAAGTCAGAGTATCTTATCGTGTGGGTAGGCGGACATAAGTCAAAGTATCTTATCGTGTGGGTGAGCGGACATAAGTCAGAGTATCTTATCGTGTGGGTAGGCGGACATAAGTCAGAGTATCTTATCGTGTGGGTTGGCGGACATAAGTCAGAGTATCTTATCGTGTGGGTTGGCGGACATAAGTCAAAGTATCTTATCGTGTGGGTTGGCGGACATAAGTCAAAGTATCTTATTGTGTGGGTTGGCGGACATAAGTCAGAGTATCTTATTGTGTGGGTTGGCGGACATAAGTCAAAGTATCTTATCGTGTGGGTTGGCGGACATAAGTCAGAGTATATTATCGTGTGGGTTGGCGGACATAAGTCAGAGTATCTTATTATGTGGGTTGGCGGACATAAGTCAGAGTATATTATCGTGTGGGTTGGCGGACATAAGTCAGAGTATCTTATTGTGTGGGTTGGCGGACATTAGTCAGAGTATCTTATCGTGTGGGTGGGCGGACATAAGTCAGAGTATCTTATCGTGTGGGTTGGCGGACATAAGTCAAAGTATCTTATCGTGTGGGTTGGCGGACATAAGTCAGAGTATCTTATCGTGTGGGTGGGCGGACATAAGTCAAAGTATCTTATTGTGTGGGTTGGCGGACATAAGTCAGAGTATCTTATTGTGTGGGTTGGCGGACATAAGTCAGAGTATCTTATCGTGTGGGTGGGCGGACATAAGTCAGAGTATCTTATTGTGTGGGTTGGCGGACATAAGTTAGAGTATCTTATCGTGTGGGTGAGCGGACATAAGTCAGAGTATCTTATTGTGTGGGTGGGCGGACATAAGTCAGAGTATCTTATTGTGTGGGTGAGCGGACATAAGTCAGAGTATCTTATTGTGTGGGTTGGCGGACATAAGTCAGAGTATCTTATCGTGTGGGTGGGCGGACATAAGTCAGAGTATCTTATCGTGTGGGTTGGCGGACATAAGTCAGAGTATCTTATTGTGTGGGTTGGCGGACATAAGTCAGAGTATCTTATCGTGTGGGTGAGCGGACATAAGTCAGAGTATCTTATTGTGTGGGTGGGCGGACATAAGTCAGAGTATCTTATCGTGTGGGTTGGCGGACATAAGTCAGAGTATCTTATCGTGTGGGTTGGCGGACATAAGTCAAAGTATCTTATCGTGTGGGTGGGCGGACATAAGTCAGAGTATCTTATTGTGTGGGTTGGCGGACATAAGTCAGAGTATCTTATTGTGTGGGTTGGCGGACATAAGTCAAAGTATCTTATCGTGTGGGTGGGCGGACATAAGTCATAGTATCTTATCGTGTGGGTTGGCGGACATAAGTCAGAGTATCTTATTGTGTGGGTTGGCGGACATAAGTCAGAGTATCTTATTGTGTGGGTTGGCGGACATAAGTCAGAGTATCTTATTGTGTGGGTGAGCGGACATAAGTCAAAGTATCTTATCGTGTGGGTGGGCGGACATAAGTCATAGTATCTTATCGTGTGGGTGGGCGGACATAAGTCAAAGTATCTTATCGTGTGGGTGGGCGGACATAAGTCATAGTATCTTATTGTGTGGGTGGGCGGACATAAGTCAAAGTATCTTATTGTGTGGGTGAGCGGACATAAGTCAGAGTATCTTATCGTGTGGGTTGGCGGACATAAGTCAGAGTATCTTATTGTGTGGGTTGGCGGACATAAGTCAAAGTATCTTATCGTGTGGGTTGGCGGACATAAGTCAGAGTATCTTATCGTGTGGGTTGGCGGACATAAGTCAAAGTATCTTATCGTGTGGGTTGGCGGACATAAGTCAGAGTATCTTATCGTGTGGGTTGGCGGACATAAGTCAGAGTATCTTATCGTGTGGGTGAGCGGACATAAGTCAGAGTATCTTATTGTGTGGGTTGGCGGACATAAGTCAAAGTATCTTATTGTGTGGGTGGGCGCACATAAGTCAAAGTATCTTATCGTGTGGGTGGACGGACATAAGTCAGAGTATCTTATCGTGTGGGTGAGCGGACATAAGTCAGAGTATCTTATCGTGTGGGTTGGCGGACATAAGTCAAAGTATCTTATCGTGTGGGTTGGCGGACATAAGTCAGAGTATCTTATCGTGTGGGTTGGCGGACATAAGTCAGAGTATCTTATTGTGTGGGTTGGCGGACATAAGTCAGAGTATCTTATCGTGTGGGTGGGCGGACATAAGTCAGAGTATCTTATCGTGTGGGTTGGCGGACATAAGTCAAAGTATCTTATCGTGTGGGTGGGCGGACATAAGTCAGAGTATCTTATTGTGTGGGTGGGCGGACATAAGTCAAAGTATCTTATTGTGTGGGTTGGCGGACATAAGTCAAAGTATCTTATTGTGTGGGTGGGCGGACATAAGTCAGAGTATCTTATTGTGTGGGTTGGCGGACATAAGTCAAAGTATCTTATCGTGTGGGTGGGCGGACATAAGTCAGAGTATCTTATCGTGTGGGTTGGCGGACATAAGTCAAAGTATCTTATTGTGTGGGTGGGCGGACATAAGTCAGAGTATCTTATTGTGTGGGTGGGCGGACATAAGTCAAAGTATCTTATTGTGTGGGTTGGCGGACATAAGTCAAAGTATCTTATTGTGTGGGTGGGCGGACATAAGTCAGAGTATCTTATTGTGTGGGTTGGCGGACATAAGTCAGAGTATCTTATTGTGTGGGTTGGCGGACATAAGTCAGAGTATCTTATTGTGTGGGTTGGCGGACATAAGTCAAAGTATCTTATTGTGTGGGTGGGCGGACATAAGTCAAAGTATCTTATTGTGTGGGTGGGCGGACATAAGTCAAAGTATCTTATTGTGTGGGTTGGCGGACATAAGTCAAAGTATCTTATTGTGTGGGTGGGCGGACATAAGTCAGAGTATCTTATTGTGTGGGTTGGCGGACATAAGTCAAAGTATCTTATTGTGTGGGTGGGCGGACATAAGTCAGAGTATCTTATTGTGTGGGTTGGCGGACATAAGTCAGAGTATCTTATCGTGTGGGTTGGCGGACATAAGTCAAAGTATCTTATTGTGTGGGTTGGCGGACATAAGTCAAAGTATCTTATTGTGTGGGTTGGCGGACATAAGTCAAAGTATCTTATTGTGTGGGTGGGCGGACATAAGTCAAAGTATCTTATTGTGTGGGTGGGCGGACATAAGTCAAAGTATCTTATTGTGTGGGTGGGCGGACATAAGTCAAAGTATCTTATCGTGTGGGTGGGCGGACATAAGTCAAAGTATCTTATCGTGTGGGTTGGCGGACATAAGTCAGAGTATCTTATCGTGTGGGTGGGCGGACATAAGTCAGAGTATCTTATCGTGTGGGTGGGCGGACATAAGTCATAGTATCTTATCGTGTGGGTGGGCGGACATAAGTAAGAGTATCTTATTGTGTGGGTTGGCGGACATAAGTAAAAGTATCTTATTGTGTGGGTTGGCGGACATAAGTCAGAGTATCTTATCGTGTGGGTGGGCGGACATATGTCAGAGTATCTTATCGTGTGGGTGGGCGGACATAAGTCAGAGTATCTTATTGTGTGGGTTGGCGGACATAAGTCAGAGTATCTTATTGTGTGGGTTGGCGGACATAAGTCAGAATATCTTATTGTGTGGGTGGGCGGACATAAGTCAGAGTATCTTATCGTGTGGGTGGGCGGACATAAGTCAGAGTATCTTATTGTGTGGGTGGGCGGACATAAGTCAGAGTATCTTATTGTGTGGGTTGGCGGACATAAGTCAAAGTATCTTATTGTGTGGGTTGGCGGACATAAGTCAGAGTATCTTATCGTGTGGGTTGGCGGACATAAGTCAGAGTATCTTATTGTGTGGGTGGGCGGACATAAGTCAGAGTATCTTATCGTGTGGGTGGGCGGACATAAGTCAGAGTATCTTATTGTGTGGGTGGGCGGACATAAGTCAGAGTATCTTATTGTGTGGGTTGGCGGACATAAGTCAAAGTATCTTATTGTGTGGGTTGGCGGACATAAGTCAGAGTATCTTATCGTGTGGGTTGGCGGACATAAGTCAGAGTATCTTATTGTGTGGGTGGGCGGACATAAGTCAAAGTATCTTATTGTGTGGGTGGGCGAACATAAGTCAGAGTATCTTATCGTGTGGGTGAGCGGACATAAGTCAGAGTATCTTATTGTGTGGGTTGGCGGACATAAGTCAGAGTATCTTATCGTGTGGGTGGGCGGACATAAGTCAGAGTATCTTATCGTGTGGGTTGGCGGACATAAGTCAAAGTATCTTATTGTGTGGGTGAGCGGACATAAGTCAGAGTATCTTATCGTGTGGGTTGGCGGACATAAGTCAAAGTATCTTATCGTGTGGGTGGGCGGACATAAGTCAGAGTATCTTATCGTGTGGGTTGGCGGACATAAGTCAGAGTATCTTATTGTGTGGGTTGGCGGACATAAGTCAGAGTATCTTATCGTGTGGGTGGGCGGACATAAGTCAGAGTATCTTATCGTGTGGGTTGGCGGACATAAGTCAAAGTATCTTATTGTGTGGGTGAGCGGACATAAGTCAGAGTATCTTATCGTGTGGGTTGGCGGACATAAGTCAAAGTATCTTATCGTGTGGGTGGGCGGACATAAGTCAGAGTATCTTATCGTGTGGGTTGGCGGACATAAGTCAGAGTATCTTATTGTGTGGGTTGGCGGACATAAGTCAAAGTATCTTATCGTGTGGGTTGGCGGACATAAGTCAGAGTATCTTATCGTGTGGGTGGGCGGACATAAGTCAGAGTATCTTATTGTGTGGGTTGGCGGACATAAGTCAAAGTATCTTATTGTGTGGGTGGGCGGACATAAGTCAGAGTATCTTATTGTGTGGGTGGGCGGACATAAGTCAGAGTATCTTATCGTGTGGGTTGGCGGTCATAAGTCAAAGTATCTTATTGTGTGGGTTGGCGGACATAAGTCAAAGTATCTTATTGTGTGGGTTGGCGGACATAAGTCAAAGTATCTTATTGTGTGGGTGGGCGGACATAAGTTAGAGTATCTTATCGTGTGGGTGGACGGACATAAGTCAGAGTATCTTATTGTGTGGGTTGGCGGACATAAGTCAGAGTATCTTATCGTGTGGGTGGGCGGACATAAGTCAGAGTATCTTATTGTGTGGGTGGGCGGACATAAGTCAGAGTATCTTATCGTGTGGGTTGGCGGACATAAGTCAAAGTATCTTATCGTGTGGGTTGGCGGACATAAGTCAAAGTATCTTATTGTGTGGGTTGGCGGACATAAGTCAGAGTATCTTATTGTGTGGGTTGGCGGACATAAGTCAGAGTATCTTATTGTGTGGGTTGGCGGACATAAGTCAGAGTATCTTATTGTGTGGGTTGGCGGACATAAGTCAGAGTATCTTATTGTGTGGGTTGGCGGACATAAGTCAGAGTATCTTATCGTGTGTGTGGGCGGACACAAGTCAGAGTATCTTATCGTGTGGGTTGGCGGACATAAGTCAAAGTATCTTATCGTGTGGGTGGGCGGACATAAGTCAGAGTATCTTATCGTGTGGGTGGGCGGACATAAGTCAAAGTATCTTATTGTGTGGGTTGGCGGACATAAGTCAGAGTATCTTATTGTGTGGGTTGGCGGACATAAGTCAGAGTATCTTATTGTGTGGGTGGGCGGACATAAGTCAAAGTATCTTATTGTGTGGGTGGGCGGACATAAGTCAGAGTATCTTATCGTGTGGGTGAGCGGACATAAGTCAGAGTATCTTATCGTGTGGGTGGGCGGATATAAGTCAGAGTATCTTATCGTGTGGGTTGGCGGACATAAGTCAAAGTATCTTATTGTGTGGGTTGGCGGACATAAGTCAGAGTATCTTATCGTGTGGGTTGGCGGACATAAGTCAGAGTATCTTATCGTGTGGGTTGGCGGACATAAGTCAGAGTTTCTTATCGTGTGGGTGGGCGGACATAAGTCAGAGTATCTTATCGTGTGGGTGAGCGGACATAAGTCAGAGTATCTTATTGTGTGGGTGGGCGGACATAAGTCAGAGTATCTTATTGTGTGGGTTGGCGGACATAAGTCAGAGTATCTTATCGTGTGGGTTGGCGGCCATAAGTCAGAGTATCTTATCGTGTGGGTTGGCGGCCATAAGTCAGAGTATCTTATTGTGTGGGTGGGCGGACATAAGTCAGAGTATCTTATTGTGTGGGTGGGCGGACATAAGTCAGAGTATCTTATTGTGTGGGTGGGCGGACATAAGTCAGAGTATCTTATCGTGTGGGTTGGCGGCCATAAGTCAGAGTATCTTATCGTGTGGGTGGGCGGACATAAGTCAGAGTATCTTATTGTGTGGGTGAGCGGACATAAGTCAGAGTATCTTATTGTGTGGGTGGGCGGACATAAGTCAGAGTATCTTATTGTGTGGGTGGGCGGACATAAGTCAGAGTATCTTATCGTGTGGGTTGGCGGCCATAAGTCAGAGTATCTTATCGTGTGGGTTGGCGGCCATAAGTCAGAGTATCTTATTGTGTGGGTGGGCGGACATAAGTCAGAGTATCTTATTGTGTGGGTGGGCGGACATAAGTCAGAGTATCTTATTGTGTGGGTGGGCGGACATAAGTCAGAGTATCTTATCGTGTGGGTTGGCGGACATAAGTCAGAGTATCTTATTGTGTGGGTTGGCGGACATAAGTCAGAGTATCTTATTGTGTGGGTTGGCGGACATAAGTCAGAGTATCTTATCGTGTGGGTTGGCGGACATAAGTCAGAGTATCTTATCGTGTGGGTTGGCGGACATAAGTCAGAGTATCTTATTGTGTGGGTTGGCGGACATAAGTCAGAGTATCTTATCGTGTGGGTTGGCGGACATAAGTCAAAGTATCTTATTGTGTGGGTTGGCGGACATAAGTCAGAGTATCTTATCGTGTGGGTTGGCGGACATAAGTCAAAGTATCTTATTGTGTGGGTGGGCGGACATAAGTCAGAGTATCTTATTGTGTGGGTGGGCGGACATAAGTCAGAGTATCTTATTGTGTGGGTGGGCGGACATAAGTCAGAGTATCTTATCGTGTGGGTTGGCGGACATAAGTCAGAGTATCTTATTGTGTGGGTTGGCGGACATAAGTCAGAGTATCTTATCGTGTGGGTTGGCGGACATAAGTCAGAGTATCTTATTGTGTGGGTTGGCGGACATAAGTCAAAGTATCTTATCGTGTGGGTTGGCGGACATAAGTCAGAGTATCTTATCGTGTGGGTGGGCGGACATAAGTCAGAGTATCTTATTGTGTGGGTTGGCGGACATAAGTCAAAGTATCTTATTGTGTGGGTGGGCGGACATAAGTCAGAGTATCTTATTGTGTGGGTGGGCGGACATAAGTCAGAGTATCTTATCGTGTGGGTTGGCGGTCATAAGTCAAAGTATCTTATTGTGTGGGTTGGCGGACATAAGTCAAAGTATCTTATTGTGTGGGTTGGCGGACATAAGTCAAAGTATCTTATTGTGTGGGTGGGCGGACATAAGTTAGAGTATCTTATCGTGTGGGTGGACGGACATAAGTCAGAGTATCTTATTGTGTGGGTTGGCGGACATAAGTCAGAGTATCTTATCGTGTGGGTGGGCGGACATAAGTCAGAGTATCTTATTGTGTGGGTGGGCGGACATAAGTCAGAGTATCTTATCGTGTGGGTTGGCGGACATAAGTCAAAGTATCTTATCGTGTGGGTTGGCGGACATAAGTCAAAGTATCTTATTGTGTGGGTTGGCGGACATAAGTCAGAGTATCTTATTGTGTGGGTTGGCGGACATAAGTCAGAGTATCTTATTGTGTGGGTTGGCGGACATAAGTCAGAGTATCTTATTGTGTGGGTTGGCGGACATAAGTCAGAGTATCTTATTGTGTGGGTTGGCGGACATAAGTCAGAGTATCTTATCGTGTGTGTGGGCGGACACAAGTCAGAGTATCTTATCGTGTGGGTTGGCGGACATAAGTCAAAGTATCTTATCGTGTGGGTGGGCGGACATAAGTCAGAGTATCTTATCGTGTGGGTGGGCGGACATAAGTCAAAGTATCTTATTGTGTGGGTTGGCGGACATAAGTCAGAGTATCTTATTGTGTGGGTTGGCGGACATAAGTCAGAGTATCTTATTGTGTGGGTGGGCGGACATAAGTCAAAGTATCTTATTGTGTGGGTGGGCGGACATAAGTCAGAGTATCTTATCGTGTGGGTGAGCGGACATAAGTCAGAGTATCTTATCGTGTGGGTGGGCGGATATAAGTCAGAGTATCTTATCGTGTGGGTTGGCGGACATAAGTCAAAGTATCTTATTGTGTGGGTTGGCGGACATAAGTCAGAGTATCTTATCGTGTGGGTTGGCGGACATAAGTCAGAGTATCTTATCGTGTGGGTTGGCGGACATAAGTCAGAGTTTCTTATCGTGTGGGTGGGCGGACATAAGTCAGAGTATCTTATCGTGTGGGTGAGCGGACATAAGTCAGAGTATCTTATTGTGTGGGTGGGCGGACATAAGTCAGAGTATCTTATTGTGTGGGTTGGCGGACATAAGTCAGAGTATCTTATCGTGTGGGTTGGCGGCCATAAGTCAGAGTATCTTATCGTGTGGGTTGGCGGCCATAAGTCAGAGTATCTTATTGTGTGGGTGGGCGGACATAAGTCAGAGTATCTTATTGTGTGGGTGGGCGGACATAAGTCAGAGTATCTTATTGTGTGGGTGGGCGGACATAAGTCAGAGTATCTTATCGTGTGGGTTGGCGGCCATAAGTCAGAGTATCTTATCGTGTGGGTGGGCGGACATAAGTCAGAGTATCTTATTGTGTGGGTGAGCGGACATAAGTCAGAGTATCTTATTGTGTGGGTGGGCGGACATAAGTCAGAGTATCTTATTGTGTGGGTGGGCGGACATAAGTCAGAGTATCTTATCGTGTGGGTTGGCGGCCATAAGTCAGAGTATCTTATCGTGTGGGTTGGCGGCCATAAGTCAGAGTATCTTATTGTGTGGGTGGGCGGACATAAGTCAGAGTATCTTATTGTGTGGGTGGGCGGACATAAGTCAGAGTATCTTATTGTGTGGGTGGGCGGACATAAGTCAGAGTATCTTATCGTGTGGGTTGGCGGACATAAGTCAGAGTATCTTATTGTGTGGGTTGGCGGACATAAGTCAGAGTATCTTATTGTGTGGGTTGGCGGACATAAGTCAGAGTATCTTATCGTGTGGGTTGGCGGACATAAGTCAGAGTATCTTATCGTGTGGGTTGGCGGACATAAGTCAGAGTATCTTATTGTGTGGGTTGGCGGACATAAGTCAGAGTATCTTATCGTGTGGGTTGGCGGACATAAGTCAAAGTATCTTATTGTGTGGGTTGGCGGACATAAGTCAGAGTATCTTATCGTGTGGGTTGGCGGACATAAGTCAAAGTATCTTATTGTGTGGGTTGGCGGACATAAGTCAGAGTATCTTATCGTGTGGGTTGGCGGACATAAGTCAGAGTATCTTATCGTGTGGGTTGGCGGACATAAGTCAAAGTATCTTATGGTGTGGGTTGGCGGACATAAGTCAGAGTATCTTATTGTGTGGGTTGGCGGACATAAGTCAGAGTATCTTATTGTGTGGGTTGGCGGACATAAGTCAGAGTATCTTATTGTGTGGGTTGGCGGACATAAGTCAAAGTATCTTATTGTGTGGGTGGGCGGACATAAGTCAGAGTATCTTATTGTGTGGGTGGGCGGACATAAGTCAGAGTATCTTATTGTGTGGGTGGGCGGACATAAGTCAGAGTATCTTATTGTGTGGGTGGGCGGTCATAAGTCAGAGTATCTTATCGTGTGGGTGGGCGGACATAAGTCAGAGTATCTTATCGTGTGGGTGGGCGGACATAAGTCAGAGTATCTTATCGTGTGGGTGGGCGGACATAAGTCAAAGTATCTTATTGTGTGGGTGGGCGGACATAAGTCAAAGTATCTTATCGTGTGGGTGGGCGGACATAAGTCAGAGTATCTTATTGTGTGGGTTGGCGGACATAAGTCAGAGTATCTTATTGTGTGGGTGGGCGGACATAAGTCAGAGTATCTTATCGTGTGGGTGGGCGGACATAAGTCAAAGTATCTTATTGTGTGGGTTGGCGGACATAAGTCAGAGTATCTTATCGTGTGGGTGGGCGGACATAAGTTAGAGTATCTTATCGTGTGGGTGGGCGGACATAAGTCAAAGTATCTTATTGTGTGGGTGGGCGGACATAAGTCAAAGTATCTTATCGTGTGGGTGGGCGGACATAAGTCAGAGTATCTTATTGTGTGGGTTGGCGGACATAAGTCAGAGTATCTTATTGTGTGGGTTGGCGGACATAAGTCAGAGTATCTTATCGTGTGGGTGGGCGGACATAAGTCAGAGTATCTTATTGTGTGGGTGGGCGGACATAAGTCAGAGTATCTTATTGTGTGGGTGGGCGGACATAAGTCAAAGTATCTTATCGTGTGGGTTGGCGGACATAAGTCAGAGTATCTTATTGTGTGGGTTGGCGGACATAAGTCAGAGTATCTTATCGTGTGGGTGGGCGGACATAAGTCAGAGTATCTTATTGTGTGGGTTGGCGGACATAAGTCAGAGTATCTTATCGTGTGGGTGGGCGAACATAAGTCAAAGTATCTTATTGTGTGGGTTGGCGGACATAAGTCAAAGTATCTTATTGTGTGGGTTGGCGGACATAAGTCAGAGTATCTTATCGTGTGGGTTGGCGGATATAAGTCAGAGTATCTTATTGTGTGGGTTGGCGGACATAAGTCAAAGTATCTTATTGTGTGGGTGGGCGGACATAAGTCAGAGTATCTTATCGTGTGGGTTGGCGGACATAAGTCAAAGTATCTTATCGTGTGGGTTGGCGGACATAAGTCAGAGTATCTTATAGTGTGGGTGGGCGGACATAAGTCAGAGTATCTTATTGTGTGGGTGGGCGGACATAAGTCAAAGTATCTTATTGTGTGGGTTGGCGGACATAAGTCAGAGTATCTTATCGTGTGGGTGGGCGGACATAAGTCAGAGTATCTTATTGTGTGGGTTGGCGGACATAAGTCAGAGTATCTTATCGTGTGGGTGGGCGGACATAAGTCAGAGTATCTTATCGTGTGGGTGGGCGGACATAAGTCAGAGTATATTATCGTGTGGGTGGGCGGACATAAGTCAAAGTATCTTATTGTGTGGGTTGGCGGACATAAGTCAAAGTATCTTATCGTGTGGGTGGGCGGACATAAGTCAGAGTATCTTATTGTGTGGGTGGGCGGACATAAGTCAAAGTATCTTATTGTGTGGGTTGGCGGACATAAGTCAGAGTATCTTATCGTGTGGGTGAGCGGACATAAGTCAGAGTATCTTATCGTGTGGGTTGGCGGACATAAGTCAGAGTATCTTATTGTGTGGGTTGGCGGACATAAGTCAAAGTATCTTATTGTGTGGGTTGGCGGACATAAGTCAGAGTATCTTATCGTGTGGGTGGGCGGACATAAGTCAGAGTATCTTATTGTGTGGGTGGGCGGACATAAGTTAGAGTATCTTATTGTGTGGGTTGGCGGACATAAGTTAGAGTATCTTATTGTGTGGGTGGGCGGACATAAGTCAGAGTATCTTATTGTGTGGGTGGGCGGACATAAGTCAGAGTATCTTATTGTGTGGGTTGGCGGACATAAGTTAGAGTATCTTATTGTGTGGGTGGGCGGACATAAGTCAGAGTATCTTATCGTGTGGGTGGGCGGACATAAGTCAAAGTATCTTATTGTGTGGGTTGGCGGACATAAGTCAAAGTATCTTATTGTGTGGGTGGGCGGACATAAGTCAGAGTATCTTATCGTGTGGGTGGGCGGACATAAGTCAGAGTATATTATCGTGTGGGTGAGCGGACATAAGTCAGAGTATCTTATCGTGTGGGTTGGCGGACATAAGTCAAAGTATCTTATTGTGTGGGTTGGCGGACATAAGTCAGAGTATCTTATTGTGTGGGTGGGCGGACATAAGTCAGAGTATCTTATTGTGTGGGTGGGCGGACATAAGTCAAAGTATCTTATTGTGTGGGTTGGCGGACATAAGTCAAAGTATCTTATTGTGTGGGTTGGCGGACATAAGTCAGAGTATCTTATCGTGTGGGTGGGCGGACATAAGTCAAAGTATCTTATTGTGTGGGTTGGCGGACATAAGTCAAAGTATCTTATTGTGTGGGTGGGCGGACATAAGTCAGAGTATCTTATCGTGTGGGTGGGCGGACATAAGTCAGAGTATATTATCGTGTGGGTGAGCGGACATAAGTCAGAGTATCTTATCGTGTGGGTTGGCGGACATAAGTCAAAGTATCTTATTGTGTGGGTTGGCGGACATAAGTCAGAGTATCTTATTGTGTGGGTGGGCGGACATAAGTCAGAGTATCTTATCGTGTGGGTGGGCGGACATAAGTCAAAGTATCTTATTGTGTGGGTTGGCGGACATAAGTCAGAGTATCTTATTGTGTGGGTGGGCGGACATAAGTCAGAGTATCTTATTGTGTGGGTGGGCGGACATAAGTCAGAGTATCTTATTGTGTGGGTTGGCGGACATAAGTCAAAGTATCTTATTGTGTGGGTTGGCGGACATTAGTCAGAGTATCTTATCGTGTGGGTTGGCGGACATAAGTCAGAGTATCTTATCGTGTGGGTGGGCGGATATAAGTCAGAGTATCTTATTGTGTGGGTTGGCGGACATAAGTCAGAGTATCTTATCGTGTGGGTTGGCGGACATAAGTCAGAGTATCTTATTGTGTGGGTGAGCGGACATAAGTCAAAGTATCTTATCGTGTGGGTGGGCGGACATAAGTCAAAGTATCTTATCGTGTGGGTGGGCGGACATAAGTCAGAGTATCTTATTGTGTGGGTTGGCGGACATAAGTCAGAGTATCTTATCGTGTGGGTGGGCGGACATAAGTCAAAGTATCTTATTGTGTGGGTGGGCGGACATAAGTCAAAGTATCTTATTGTGTGGGTGGGCGGATATAAGTCAAAGTATCTTATTGTGTGGGTGGGCGGACATAAGTCAGAGTATCTTATCGTGTGGGTTGGCGGACATAAGTCAAAGTATCTTATTGTGTGGGTGGGCGGATATAAGTCAAAGTATCTTATTGTGTGGGTGGGCGGACATAAGTCAGAGTATCTTATCGTGTGGGTGAGCGGACATAAGTCAAAGTATCTTATTGTGTGGGTGGGCGGACATAAGTCAAAGTATATTATAGTGTGGGTTGGCGGACATAAGTCAAAGTATCTTATCGTGTGGGTGGGCGGACATAAGTCAGAGTATCTTATCGTGTGGGTGGGCGGACATAAGTCAAAGTATCTTATTGTGTGGGTTGGCGGACATAAGTCAAAGTATCTTATTGTGTGGGTTGGCGGACATAAGTCAGAGTATCTTATTGTGTGGGTTGGCGGACATAAGTCAGAGTATCTTATCGTGTGGGTGGGCGGACATAAGTCAAAGTATCTTATCGTGTGGGTGGGCGGACATAAGTCAGAGTATCTTATCGTGTGGGTGGGCGGACATAAGTCAGAGTATCTTATTGTGTGGGTTGGCGGACATAAGTCAGAGTATCTTATGGTGTGGGTTGGCGGACATAAGTCAGAGTATCTTATTGTGTGGGTTGGCGGACATAAGTCAGAGTATCTTATTGTGTGGGTGGGCGGACATAAGTCAGAGTATCTTATTGTGTGGGTGGGCGGACATAAGTCAGAGTATCTTATTGTGTGGGTTGGCGGACATAAGTCAAAGTATCTTATCGTGTGGGTTGGCGGACATAAGTCAGAGTATCTTATTGTGTGGGTGGGCGGACATAAGTCAGAGTATCTTATTGTGTGGGTTGGCGGACATAAGTCAGAGTATCTTATTGTGTGGGTTGGCGGACATAAGTCAGAGTATCTTATTGTGTGGGTGGGCGGACATAAGTCAAAGTATCTTATTGTGTGGGTTGGCGGACATAAGTCAGAGTATCTTATTGTGTGGGTGGGCGGACATAAGTCAGAGTATCTTATTGTGTGGGTTGGCGGACATAAGTCAAAGTATCTTATTGTGTGGGTTGGCGGACATAAGTCAGAGTATCTTATTGTGTGGGTTGGCGGACATAAGTCAAAGTATCTTATTGTGTGGGTGGGCGGACATAAGTCAGAGTATCTTATTGTGTGGGTGGGCGGACATAAGTCAAAGTATCTTATTGTGTGGGTTGGCGGACATAAGTCAAAGTATCTTATTGTGTGGGTTGGCGGACATAAGTCAGAGTATCTTATTGTGTGGGTTGGCGGACATAAGTCAGAGTATCTTATTGTGTGGGTGGGCGGACATAAGTCAAAGTATCTTATTATGTGGGTTGGCGGACATAAGTCAGAGTATCTTATCGTGTGGGTGAGCGGACATAAGTCAGAGTATCTTATTGTGTGGGTGGGCGGACATAAGTCAGAGTATCTTATTATGTGGGTTGGCGGACATAAGTCAGAGTATCTTATCGTGTGGGTTGGCGGACATAAGTCAGAGTATCTTATTGTGTGGGTGGGCGGACATAAGTCAGAGTATCTTATTATGTGGGTTGGCGGACATAAGTCAGAGTATCTTATCGTGTGGGTGAGCGGACATAAGTCAGAGTATCTTATTGTGTGGGTGGGCGGACATAAGTCAAAGTATCTTATTATGTGGGTTGGCGGACATAAGTCAGAGTATCTTATCGTGTGGGTGAGCGGACATAAGTCAGAGTATCTTATTGTGTGGGTTGGCGGACATAAGTCAAAGTATCTTATCGTGTGGGTTGGCGGACATAAGTCAGAGTATCTTATTGTGTGGGTGGGCGGACATAAGTCAGAGTATCTTATTGTGTGGGTGGGCGGACATAAGTCAGAGTATCTTATTGTGTGGGTTGGCGGACATAAGTCAGAGTATCTTATTGTGTGGGTGGGCGGACATAAGTCAAAGTATCTTATTGTGTGGGTTGGCGGACATAAGTCAAAGTATCTTATTGTGTGGGTTGGCGGACATAAGTCAGAGTATCTTATTGTGTGGGTGGGCGGACATAAGTCAGAGTATCTTATTGTGTGGGTGGGCGGACATAAGTCAGAGTATCTTATTGTGTGGGTGGGCGGACATAAGTCAGAGTATCTTATTGTGTGGGTTGGCGGACATAAGTCAGAGTATCTTATTGTGTGGGTGGGCGGACATAAGTCAGAGTATATTATCGTGTGGGTTGGCGGACATAAGTCAGAGTATCTTATCGTGTGGGTTGGCGGACATAAGTCAAAGTATCTTATCGTGTGGGTTGGCGGACATAAGTCAAAGTATCTTATTGTGTGGGTTGGCGGACATAAGTCAGAGTATCTTATCGTGTGGGTTGGCGGACATAAGTCAAAGTATCTTATTGTGTGGGTTGGCGGTCATAAGTCAGAGTATCTTATTATGTGGGTTGGCGGACATAAGTCAAAGTATCTTATTGTGTGGGTTGGCGGACATAAGTCAGATTATCTTATTGTGTGGGTGGGCGGACATAAGTCAGAGTATCTTATCGTGTGGGTTGGCGGACATAAGTCAAAGTATCTTATCGTGTGGGTTGGCGGACATAAGTCAGAGTATCTTATCGTGTGGGTTGGCGGACATAAGTCAGAGTATCTTATCGTGTGGGTGGGCGGACATAAGTCAGAGTATCTTATCGTGTGGGTTGGCGGACATAAGTCAAAGTATCTTATCGTGTGGGTGGACGGACATAAGTCAGAGTATCTTATCGTGTGGGTTGGCGGACATAAGTCAGAGTATCTTATTATGTGGGTTGGCGGACATAAGTCAGAGTATCTTATCGTGTGGGTTGGCGGACATAAGTCAGAGTATCTTATCGTGTGGGTTGGCGGACATAAGTCAAAGTATCTTATCGTGTGGGTTGGCGGACATAAGTCAAAGTATCTTATTGTGTGGGTTGGCGGACATAAGTCAAAGTATCTTATTGTGTGGGTTGGCGGTCATAAGTCAGAGTATCTTATTATGTGGGTTGGCGGACATAAGTCAAAGTATCTTATCGTGTGGGTTGGCGGACATAAGTCAAAGTATCTTATCGTGTGGGTTGGCGGACATAAGTCAAAGTATCTTATCGTGTGGGTTGGCGGTCATAAGTCAGAGTATCTTATTATGTGGGTTGGCGGACATAAGTCAAAGTATCTTATTGTGTGGGTTGGCGGACATAAGTCAGATTATCTTATTGTGTGGGTGGGCGGACATAAGTCAGAGTATCTTATCGTGTGGGTTGGCGGACATAAGTCAAAGTATCTTATCGTGTGGGTGGACGGACATAAGTCAGAGTATCTTATCGTGTGGGTGGGCGGACATAAGTCAGAGTATCTTATCGTGTGGGTTGGCGGACATAAGTCAAAGTATCTTATCGTGTGGGTGGGCGGACATAAGTCAAAGTATCTTATCGTGTGGGTGGACGGACATAAGTCAGATTATCTTATTGTGTGGGTGGGCGGACATAAGTCAGATTATCTTATTGTGTGGGTGGGCGGACATAAGTCAGATTATCTTATTGTGTGGGTGGGCGGACATAAGTCAGATTATCTTATTGTGTGGGTGGGCGGACATAAGTCAGATTATCTTATTGTGTGGGTGGGCGGACATAAGTCAGATTATCTTATTGTGTGGGTGGGCGGACATAAGTCAGATTATCTTATTGTGTGGGTGGGCGGACATAAGTCAAAGTATCTTATCGTGTGGGTTGGCGGACATAAGTCAAAGTATCTTATCGTGTGGGTGGGCGGACATAAGTCAGAGTATCTTATCGTGTGGGTTGGCGGACATAAGTCAAAGTATCTTATCGTGTGGGTGGACGGACATAAGTCAGAGTATCTTATCGTGTGGGTGGGCGGACATAAGTCAGAGTATCTTATCGTGTGGGTTGGCGGACATAAGTCAAAGTATCTTATCGTGTGGGTGGACGGACATAAGTCAGAGTATCTTATCGTGTGGGTGGGCGGACATAAGTCAGAGTATCTTATTGTGTGGGTTGGCGGACATAAGTCAAAGTATCTTATCGTGTGGGTTGGCGGACATAAGTCAAAGTATCTTATTGTGTGGGTTGGCGGTCATAAGTCAGAGTATCTTATTATGTGGGTTGGCGGACATAAGTCAAAGTATCTTATTGTGTGGGTTGGCGGACATAAGTCAGATTATCTTATTGTGTGGGTGGGCGGACATAAGTCAGAGTATCTTATCGTGTGGGTTGGCGGACATAAGTCAAAGTATCTTATCGTGTGGGTGGACGGACATAAGTCAGAGTATCTTATCGTGTGGGTGGGCGGACATAAGTCAGAGTATCTTATCGTGTGGGTTGGCGGACATAAGTCAAAGTATCTTATCGTGTGGGTGGACGGACATAAGTCAGAGTATCTTATCGTGTGGGTGGGCGGACATAAGTCAGAGTATATTATTGTGTGGGTGGGCGGACATAAGTCAGAGTATATTATTGAGTGGGTTGGCGGACATAAGTCAAAGTATCTTATCGTGTGGGTTGGCGGACATAAGTCAGAGTATCTTATCGTGTGGGTTGGCGGACATAAGTCAGAGTATCTTATTGTGTGGGTTGGCGGACATAAGTCAGAGTATATTATTGTGTGGGTTGGCGGACATAAGTCAGAGTATCTTATCGTGTGGGTGGGCGGACATAAGTCAGAGTATCTTATTGTGTGGGTGGGCGGACATAAGTCAGAGTATCTTATCGTGTGGGTTGGCGGACATAAGTCAAAGTATCTTATCGTGTGGGTGGACGGACATAAGTCAAAGTATCTTATCGTGTGGGTTGGCGGACATAAGTCAGAGTATCTTATTGTGTGGGTGGGCGGACATAAGTCAGAGTATCTTATCGTGTGGGTGGGCGGACATAAGTCAGAGTATCTTATTGTGTGGGTTGGCGGACATAAGTCAGAGTATATTATTGAGTGGGTTGGCGGACATAAGTCAAAGTATCTTATCGTGTGGGTTGGCGGACATAAGTCAGAGTATCTTATCGTGTGGGTTGGCGGACATAAGTCAAAGTATCTTATCGTGTGGGTGGGCGGACATAAGTCAGAGTATCTTATTGTGTGGGTTGGCGGACATAAGTCAGAGTATCTTATCGTGTGGGTGAGCGGACATAAGTCAAAGTATCTTATTGTGTGGGTGGGCGGACATAAGTCAGAGTATCTTATCGTGTGGGTTGGCGGACATAAGTCAGAGTATCTTATCGTGTGGGTTGGCGGACATAAGTCAGAGTATCTTATACATCCATCCGTCCGTTCGACTGTCCGATTTCTGTTCATGTCATAACTTAAACAGTTACTGGGATCTCAACAAAAATTGATATATACATTCCAGTAGGGTTATCGTGGCTTATAATTTGTGTGACTTAAAGTGATATGAAACATTCCATTAAGGTGATCGTGGCTTATAATGTGTATGACTTAAAGTGATATGAAACACTCCAGTGCTGCAGTAGGGTGATCATGGCTTATAATATGTATGGCTTTAAGTGATGTGAAGCACCCCAATAGGGTGATCATAGTTTATAATTTGTATGACTTAAAGTGATGTGAAACACCAATAGGGTGATATAATTTGTGTTACTTAAATTTATAAGAAACTGAAACACTCCAGTGGGTGATCATGGCTTATAATTTGTATGATTCAAAGTAACATGAAACACTCCAATTAGAGGATCATGGTTTATAATGTGCATGACTTTTAGGAAATCAATAGAAATCAATAGAGACAGTGCTATTTTCGATACCATATATGCTTGATGCTACGACATTACAAATGGTACAACCTTGGAAAATTATGAAGCATTGCACGTGTATTATATGTACGAACAACTGGTTGTTGATTATGTAACGAATCACTATGATAGCTCATGGCTTACACCATTAACTTATCCAAACTATACTATTTAGTATTAGTGTTGAACTTCCACGGTACGGGTCCAATCTCATCATCATCCCCCTGGAAGCTATGTTCTGTCGGTATTTAGATAAGATCGCGGGCGACGCCCGGACTCGAGCTGGCTTAGTACACATGTCTTGCAGTTAAAGGGTCGAAACATGATATGACATGCGTTTAGCGTGGCATATAGTCAGCAAACTGCAACTGAAGACGGTCTTATCAAAACATTCTGGCATCTTTTTAACTCATTGGGAGAATTTTTCAAAAACCTAGAAATTCTACTTTTGGCATTAAATAAATCTTATTTCGATGGGGTACGTTCTAAAACTATTTTCAAAATTCTAATAAACCGCTCCAGGGTCCAGCTTCCACCTCAAAATTCATGTCATCAGAACGAGGAGCAAATTGTCTGCGGGAAATTGGGACCTTGGTCATCATCACACGTAGCCTCAAATCTTCTTTAATATGCATACAGCAGACAACCTCCCCTTTCTTTTGACATCCATGCATTTGTGAACCACCTTCATTTTGTGGGGAAATTATATGACAGATAGTTTGAAAGCCGTTAATTCTTTCACTATACTTATGTTGACAAACGGAAAGGCCGCAAGGTCCGTCAGCCAATGCTCCATTCTGACTTTTTATTGTCATTCTGGAAGGCTAGGTGTGTTTTTTCGTGCATATATATGTATATATATAATATTATTATCTCTACCCATATAATAATTTTTGTGAGATATAATGCTCACTTACATTTATCTTAAGTATATAATCTAACCCTTTATATTATGCTTCATAATCCTAAGGTAATAATTTACTGGTGTTAGTGAGTACTTTCCAGCATGCATACATCTCACAATAAGATGTATTACCCCATGTACTCATCTAAATTAATTATTCGAAATCTTGTTTAAGTGTTTAACCACCACCTATATGTCACATAGTCATATACTGATTGTAATATGTAAAGATACTTCACGATGACAGATATGATAGCTATATATAGCTAACTTGGTCACATAAAGAGCGTTTAACAATATAATATAGAGAGCGTTTAACTCTAGTTATACCTACCGTGTATATATTATAATACTATATGGTGTACCACCCATACCGCATACACACGATAACTTGGATAACGCTATGTATATATGTTCCCGAATACTATACTAATCATCTACAATTGTTGGGAAGTACATTCCAACTTGCATACCTCTTACTAGTATAAGATTCGTGTTAAATACCTCTTATAAGATCGTGTTAAATATATGTGACACTTATCGGTTTGTAATATGAAGAGTGGTGATGTGGTGGGATCCGCATCATATATTACTTAAATAACAACGTAGGGTTGTATATGAGCACATATACCCACATATACCTATATATATATATACATAGATACTGTACTTGCATGGGCGCGTATATATCAACCCATTGAGATTACAAGGCCATATAAATAGCGTTTTACTAATATATATTACGTTTTATATGTAATACACTGTATAACCCTTTCCGTGTCACGCATATGTAATTGTTTCCAAACTTGCGGGGGGACTATACTACCACTTTATATAGACCGTACATTTTGCACCGACCGGTATCAATTGTGTGTAAAATTCTTATGACAAATGCGTTCTTAGCCGTTTTACTTTTTTCTTTAGTTGACTTTCTAAAAGGCCTTCTGGTCCACCTGCCAGCACATTACTTTGACTTTTCTCTGTCTTTCTAGTGTGCTAGGTGTGGGGTCGCTAACCTTGACAGTTCTGCTACCTGATCAGACACCCCCTTACCTTATATGGTTACACATAAAAGCATTATATTATCGTCGCGGGGGCGGCTGTCAACTAGTGACATAACATCCTGGCGTTAGACGATTAGACGACCTGAGTTGTGTAGGCATCTTTTTTGTTTATTTATATTATACATCCTGATTTCATAGACAGACTATTTTTATTTTACATTAACTTATTTATTTGCTTTGAACGATACTTTGTCTTACTTTAGATAAATGTGATTATACATAACACATGCTGCTGATGGTTGCACAATGTACATGGTTAATTCTATACCATTAACAATAATTTCTGTAAATTATATGAATACTCGTTAATGATATATGTAACGCGATCACGTTCGCGATATGCTATGTCATCGGTTGTGAGCACTAACTAATTTTATCTGATAGTCGATACGACCACCACACCCCCTCTCGTATAGTGGCATACCCATTCTACTAAAGTTTTATGGTTTTAAAATCATTTCGTGACGGTATAGTCGCAATAGTTGTTGAAATTATACTTATTATAATTAAACTAATATATTAGTTACCAGCTGACTTACACATTTATGGCCTTAATTACGGTAGATTATAGAATAGGTCCATGTGGTTCATATATATAGCCCATCGTTGTACCTACACATTATATGCACACGTGCCTCATATGCATTCCAATTAATACTAAACAACTCGTTATATATCTATATACAACCGTTACTATTATACATCCCATTAAGGTATATCAAAACGCCTCATGTACATGTATACATGCCATAATACTTTACAACCTATATATTCACGATATATAAGCTCGACTTAAAAACTACACTACCTATTAGTATTTACTACGGATCTACGCACTTATTAACAGCTCTTTCAATTTTGGTATAATTCATACTTTACTGCATAATGTCGATCATATTCATGTGTACAGATACACGACACAAACATGTGTCAATGCGCGTGTTTCGTGAAGTGTTTGCACATATACATTTAAGCTTCTCTATCTCAACCTCACAATTGCAACCAGCATATAGGACTACAAAACAGTTTGGCACAACCAACCCCCCCCCCCCCCCCCCGCCACCGTTCAAGTTGTTAAAACGTTACCGCGACAGTATACCGCATGTTACAATTTGTACTAATTAGCATTTCATAATAATTCCCAACCTAAATATTTACGATATATATCAGCACGACTTAAAAACTAGGCTACCTATTTACGACAGGTCTATGTACTTATTAATAGCTCGTCCAATTTTGGTATAATTTATACTTTACTGCATAATGTCGGTTGTTTTCCGAAGTCGGTGGTTTCTACACGCAGTATACCGTTTTCTCGGTAAACTATCCCGCGTGGTCTTTCCCCCACCCATAAAGCTATAGCTACCATAAACCCTAACAAACCAATACATAGGTACATTTTATCAACGATAACCTATTAATACCTATATGCAAACGACAATCCATTATACATGTATATATACTTTGTACTCTACCCCCATGTATAGTTATATTTACTTATTTAAGCTTCCCGCGCAATATATTTGCATTTAATTACAATTATATATTATTGGTTGATTATTACATCTGTTCTATAATTGATAATCCATACCATGAATTTGTTACACCCTATGTGTTTAATTGGCGCCCCTCCCCCTCCCCCCCCCCCCCACGGTCAAGTTATCACAACATTACCGCGATAGTATAGTCGCATGTTGGTTGATTATTAGATCTGTTCAAAAATTATACTCCATACCATGTAATCTGGTGCACCTTAGATGTATGATTGGCTGCCCCCCCCCCCCCCCCTCCCCCAAGGTTGTCACACGACTTTACCGCGACGGTATACAGCGTGTTGGTTGCTTATTACATATATATGTTCAATAATTATACTCCATACGATGTAATCTGAGCACACTAGGTGTTGATTGGCTGACCCCATAAACCCCCCCCCCGGTCAGGTTGTCACGACATCACCACGGCAGTATAGTCGCATTATGGCTTTTTAATTTGTTTAATTTCATGTTACCCGATCATTGGAGCAATAAAATGTCACAAACTTGGTTCAAGTGGGTGCAGTTGGTCTAATACTCTATGGTTTATTATTACATCTGGTCAATAATTATGCTCCATACAATGTAATCTGATACCCCTTAGGCGTTTGATTGGCTCCAACCCCCCCCCCCCCCCCACGGTCTGACATGGTGTCACAACCTTACCGCGGCAGTATGTTACATTATGGACTAGTTAGCAATTCACTGTTGACCTTTCCACAGAATAATCCACAGAATAACCTACTAATACCTATTTGCAAACGACAACCTATTATATATGCGTTATACCCTTACCCCATGCATAGTTATAATTTATCAACAATAACCTATCAATACTATTTGCAAACGACAACCTATTCTATGCATACTTTGTGCCCTATACCCCATGTATAAATGTATTTACCTATATAATCTTTGTGTGACAGTATACATTCGTTTACTTGTACGTATAATTATATTATTGGTTGATTTCTGCATCTTTTCAATACTTGCAAGTCCATGCAATGTAATCTGATGACACCTTATGTGTTAGTTAGCACCCCCCCCCCCGCCAGGGTGACGCAACACTACCGGGATAGTATAGCCACGTTTATGATATATGTCGGTACTTGCCATCATTCTATATCACAGTAAGATATCTTTAATATACTCGATTAAAGGGCATATTCCGTTATCTGATATGGTATTGTCTAGAAAGGAGAAATGGGCAATTTGATATTGGCACGCAAAGGGTTAAAATCACCTGTGTTGTGACGTTGTATTTCCGCACGCGATTACGCTATTTCGCACGAGACGCTGAAGGGGAAGGTCGTCTGGTTTTGTATACAGCGGTCAGAATCCAAAATATTCTGTCACAGTCTGTGTGCTTCTTTGTCAATTTAGTGATTATAGAACTATATGTTTCTCGCTTATACAAACAATATTCATCTACATGGACTTTAAACACGCCATACATGGAATCGGACGTTATTCATGGAATCGTAAAAAACGGTAAATAATTCACTTTATAAGCGGAGCCGGCAGGACTGTTACACGTGATTTACGATTCACAGAATCGGGAATAATTTACTTGATAAGCACTATTATGAAAGTTTTTTAAATCCATATTTAACTTAGAAATTATTGTGGATCATATTTAACTTAGAAATTATTGTGGATCATATTTATGCATATTTAACTTAGAAATTATTGTGGATCATATTTATGCCAATTATTAGCACATGCATTTATAGTTATAGTTATACAACTTTTTTTTAAAAAGAGGGGGTGGGGTATACTGTTTTGCACCTGTCCGGCCGTACATACGTCCGGACATCCATCCGTCCGTTCGTCTGTCCGATTTCTGTTCATGTCATAACTTAAACAGTTACTGGGATCTCAACAAAAATTGATATATACATTCCAGTAGGGTTATCGTGGCTTATAATTTGTGTGACTTAAAGTGATATGAAACATTCCATTAAGGTGATCGTGGCTTATAATGTGTATGACTTAAAGTGATATGAAACACTCCAGTACTGCAGTAGGGTGATCATGGCTTATAATATGTATGGCTTAAAGTGATGTGAAGCACCCCAGTAGGGTGATCATAGTTTATAATTTGTATGACTTAAAGTGATGTGAAACACTCCAATAGGTTGATATAATTTGTGTTACTTAAATTTATAAGAAACTGAAACACTCCAGTAGGGTGATCATGGCTTATAATTTGTATGATTTAAAGTAACATGAAACACTCCAATTAGAGGATCATGGCTTATAATGTGCATGACTTTTAGGGAATCAATAGAAATCAATAGAGACAGTGCTATTTTCGATACCATATATGCTTGATGCTACGACATTACAAATGGTACAACCTTGGAAAATTGTGAAGCATTGCACGTGTATTATATGTACGAACAACTGGTTGTTGATTATGTAACGAATCACTATGATGGCTCATGGCTTACACCATTAACTTATCCATATATAATTATAATTAAACTAATATATTAGTTACCAGCTGACTTACACATTTATGGCCATAATTACGGTAGATTATAGAATAGGTCTATGTGGTTCATATATATAGCCCATCGTTGTACCTACACATTATATGCACACGTGCCTCATGTGCATTCCAATTAATACTAAACAACTCGTTATATATCTATATACAACCGTTACTATTATACATCCAATTAAGGTATATCAAAACGCCTCATGTACATGTACAATGTATACATGCCATAATACTTTACAACCTATATATTCACGATATATATTAAAGTTCGACTTAAAAACTACACTACCTATTAGTATTTACTACGGATCTACGCACTTATTAACAGCTCTTTCAATTTTGGTATAATTCATACTTTACTGCATATAATGTCGATCATATTCATGTGTACAGATACACGACACAAACATGTGTCAATGCGCGTGTTTCGTGAAGTGTTTGCGCATATACATTTAAGCTTCTCTATCTCAACCTCACAATTGCAACCAGCATATAGGACTACAAAACAGTTTGGCACAACCAACCCCCCCCCCCCCCCCCCCCGCCACCGTTCAAGTTGTTAAAACGATACCGCGACAGTATACCGCATGTTACAATTTGTACTAATTAGCATTTCATAATAATTCCCAACCTAAATATTTACGATATATATCAGCACGACTTAAAACTAGGCTACCTATTTACGACAGGTCTATGTACTTATTAATAGCTCGTCCAATTTTGGTATAATTTATACTTTACTGCATAATGTCGGTTGTTTTCCGGGGGTCGATGGTTTCTACACGCAGTATACCGGTTTCTCGGTAAACTATCCCGCGTGGTCTTTCCTCCACCCATAAAGCTATAGCTACCATAAACCCTAACAAACCAATACATAGCTACATTTTATCAACGATAACCTATTAATACCTATATGCAAACGACAATCCATTATACATGTATATATACTTTGTACTCTACCCCCATGTATAGTTATATTTACTTATTTAAGCTTCCCGCGCAATATAATTGCATTTAATTACAATTATATATTATTGGTTGATTATTACATCTGTTCTATAATTGATAATCCATACCATGAATTTGTTACACCCTATGTGTTTAATTGGCTGCCCCCCCCCCCCCCCCCACGGTCAAGTTGTCACAACATTACCGCGATAGTATAGTCGCATGTTGGTTGATTATTAGATCTGTTCAAAAATTATACTCCATACCATGTAATCTGGTGCACCTTAGATGTATGATTGGCTGCCCCCCCCCCCTGCCTCCCACCTGTCCGGCCGTACATACGTCCGGACATCCATCCGTCCGTTCGTCTGTCCGATTTCTGTTCATGTCATAACTTAAACAGTTACTGGGATCTCAACAAAAATTGATATATACATTCCAGTAGGGTTATCGTGGCTTATAATTTGTGTGACTTAAAGTGATATGAAACATTCCATTAAGGTGATCGTGGCTTATAATGTGTATGACTTAAAGTGATATGAAACACTCCAGTGCTGCAGTAGGGTGATCATGGCTTATAATATGTATGGCTTTAAGTGATGTGAAGCACCCCAATAGGGTGATCATAGTTTATAATTTGTATGACTTAAAGTGATGTGAAACACTCCAATAGGGTGATATAATTTGTGTTACTTAAATTTATAAGAAACTGAAACACTCCAGTGGGTGATCATGGCTTATAATTTGTATGATTCAAAGTAACATGAAACACTCCAATTAGAGGATCATGGTTTATAATGTGCATGACTTTTAGGAAATCAATAGAAATCAATAGAGACAGTGCTATTTTCGATACCATATATGCTTGATGCTACGACATTACAAATGGTACAACCTTGGAAAATTATGAAGCATTGCACGTGTATTATATGTACGAACAACTGGTTGTTGATTATGTAACGAATCACTATGATAGCTCATGGCTTACACCATTAACTTATCCAAACTATACTATTTAGTATTAGTGTTGAACTTCCACGGTACGGGTCCAATCTCATCATCATCCCCCTGGAAGCTATGTTCTGTCGGTATTTAGATAAGATCGCGGGCGACGCCCGGACTCGAGCTGGCTTAGTACACATGTCTTGCAGTTAAAGGGTCGAAACATGATATGACATGCGTTTAGCGTGGCATATAGTCAGCAAACTGCAACTGAAGACGGTCTTATCAAAACATTCTGGCATCTTTTTAACTCATTGGGAGAATTTTTCAAAAACCTAGAAATTCTACTTTTGGCATTAAATAAATCTTATTTCGATGGGGTACGTTCTAAAACTATTTTCAAAATTCTAATAAACCGCTCCAGGGTCCAGCTTCCACCTCAAAATTCATGTCATCAGAACGAGGAGCAAATTGTCTGCGGGAAATTGGGACCTTGGTCATCATCACACGTAGCCTCAAATCTTCTTTAATATGCATACAGCAGACAACCTCCCCTTTCTTTTGACATCCATGCATTTGTGAACCACCTTCATTTTGTGGGGAAATTATATGACAGATAGTTTGAAAGCCGTTAATTCTTTCACTATACTTATGTTGACAAACGGAAAGGCCGCAAGGTCCGTCAGCCAATGCTCCATTCTGACTTTTTATTGTCATTCTGGAAGGCTAGGTGTGTTTTTTCGTGCATATATATGTATATATATAATATTATTATCTCTACCCATATAATAATTTTTGTGAGATATAATGCTCACTTACATTTATCTTAAGTATATAATCTAACCCTTTATATTATGCTTCATAATCCTAAGGTAATAATTTACTGGTGTTAGTGAGTACTTTCCAGCATGCATACATCTCACAATAAGATGTATTACCCCATGTACTCATCTAAATTAATTATTCGAAATCTTGTTTAAGTGTTTAACCACCACCTATATGTCACATAGTCATATACTGATTGTAATATGTAAAGATACTTCACGATGACAGATATGATAGCTATATATAGCTAACTTGGTCACATAAAGAGCGTTTAACAATATAATATAGAGAGCGTTTAACTCTAGTTATACCTACCGTGTATATATTATAATACTATATGGTGTACCACCCATACCGCATACACACGATAACTTGGATAACGCTATGTATATATGTTCCCGAATACTATACTAATCATCTACAATTGTTGGGAAGTACATTCCAACTTGCATACCTCTTACTAGTATAAGATTCGTGTTAAATACCTCTTATAAGATCGTGTTAAATATATGTGACACTTATCGGTTTGTAATATGAAGAGTGGTGATGTGGTGGGATCCGCATCATATATTACTTAAATAACAACGTAGGGTTGTATATGAGCACATATACCCACATATACCTATATATATATATACATAGATACTGTACTTGCATGGGCGCGTATATATCAACCCATTGAGATTACAAGGCCATATAAATAGCGTTTTACTAATATATATTACGTTTTATATGTAATACACTGTATAACCCTTTCCGTGTCACGCATATGTAATTGTTTCCAAACTTGCGGGGGGACTATACTACCACTTTATATAGACCGTACATTTTGCACCGACCGGTATCAATTGTGTGTAAAATTCTTATGACAAATGCGTTCTTAGCCGTTTTACTTTTTTCTTTAGTTGACTTTCTAAAAGGCCTTCTGGTCCACCTGCCAGCACATTACTTTGACTTTTCTCTGTCTTTCTAGTGTGCTAGGTGTGGGGTCGCTAACCTTGACAGTTCTGCTACCTGATCAGACACCCCCTTACCTTATATGGTTACACATAAAAGCATACACGGGGCGTTCCTGCCTGTAGTCTATAGCATACAATTAGGTGCTGTGCCAGGCTGTGCATATATTATCTCCCCTCTAGCACATACACGGGGCGTTCCTGCCTGTAGTCTATAGCATACAATTAGGTGCTGTGCCAGGCTGTGCATATATTATCTCCCCTCGAGCACATACACGGGGCGTTCCTGCCTGTAGTCTATAGCATACAATTAGGTGCTGTGCCAGGCTGTGCATATATTATCTCCCCTCGAGCACATACACGGGGCGTTCCTGCCTGTAGTCTATAGCATACAATTAGGTGCTGTGCCAGGCTGTGCATATATTATCTCCCCTCGAGCACATACACGGGGCGTTCCTGCCTGTAGTCTATAGCATACAATTAGGTGCTGTGCCAGGCTGTGCATATATTATCCCCCCTCTAGCACATACACGGGGCGTTCCTGCCTGTAGTCTATAGCATACAATTAGGTGCTGTGCCAGGCTGTGCATATATTATCTCCCCTCGAGCTCATACACGGGGCGTTCCTGCCTGTAGTCTATAGCATACAATTAGGTGCTGTGCCAGGCTGTGCATATATTATCTCCCCTCGAGCACATACACGGGGCGTTCCTGCCTGTAGTCTATAGCATACAATTAGGTGCTGTGCCAGGCTGTGCATATATTATCCCCCCTCTAGCACATACACGGGGCGTTCCTGCCTGTAGTCTATAGCATACAATTAGGTGCTGTGCCAGGCTGTGCATATATTATCTCCCCTCGAGCTCATACACGGGGCGTTCCTGCCTGTAGTCTATAGCATACAATTAGGTGCTGTGCCAGGCTGTGCATATATTATCTCCCCTCGAGCACATACACGGGGCGTTCCTGCCTGTAGTCTATAGCATACAATTAGGTGCTGTGCCAGGCTGTGCATATATTATCTCCCCTCGAGCACATACACGGGGCGTTCCTGCCTGTAGTCTATAGCATACAATTAGGTGCTGTGCCAGGCTGTGCATATATTATCTCCCCTCGAGCACATACACAGGGCGTTCCTGCCTGTAGTCTATAGCATACAATTAGGTGCTGTGTCAGGCTGTGCATATATTATCTCCCCTCGACCACATACACGGGGCGTTCCTGCCTGTAGTCTATAGCATACAATTAGGTGCTGTGCCAGGCTGTGCATATATTATCCCCCCTCGAGCACATACACAGGGCGTTCCTGCCTGTAGTCTATAGCATACAATTAGGTGCTGTGCCAGGCTGTGCATATATTATCTCCCCTCGAGCACATACACGGGGCGTTCCTGCCTGTAGTCTATAGCATACAATTAGGTGCTGTGCCAGGCTGTGCATATATTATCTCCCCTCTAGCACATACACGGGGCATTCCTGCCTGTAGTCTATAGCATACAATTAGGTGCTGTGCCAGGCTGTGCATATATTATCTCCCCTCGAGCACATACACAGGGCGTTCCTGCCTGTAGTCTATAGCATACAATTAGGTGCTGTGCCAGGCTGTGCATATATTATCCCCCCTCGAGCACATACACGGGGCGTTCCTGCCTGTAGTCTATAGCATACAATTAGGTGCTGTGCCAGGCTGTGTATATATTATCTCCCCTCGAGCACATACACGGGGCGTTCCTGCCTGTAGTATAAAGCATACAATTAGGTGCTGTGCCAGGCTATGCATATATTATCTCCCCTCTAGCACATACACAGGGCGTTCCTGCCTGTAGTATAAAGCATACAATTAGGTGCTGTGCCAGGCTATGCATATATTATCTCCCCTCTAGCACATACACAGGGCGTTCCTGCCTGTAGTCTATAGCATACAATTAGGTGCTGTGCCAGGCTGTGCATATATTATCTCCCCTCTAGCACATACACAGGGCGTTCCTGCCTGTAGTCTATAGCATACAATTAGGTGCTGTGCCAGGCTATGCATATATTATCTCCCCTCTAGCACATACACGGGGCGTTCCTGCCTGTAGTCTATAGCATACAATTAGGTGCTGTGCCAGGCTATGCATATATTATCTCCCCTCTAGCACATACACGGGGCGTTCCTGCCTGTAGTCTATAGCATACAATTAGGTGCTGTACCAGGCTATGCATATATTATCTCCCCTCTAGCACATACACAGGGCGTTCCTGCCTGTAGTATAAAGCATACAATTAGGTGCTGTGCCAGGCTATGCATATATTATCTCCCCTCTAGCACATACACAGGGCGTTCCTGCCTGTAGTCTATAGCATACAATTAGGTGCTGTGCCAGGCTGTGCATATATTATCTCCCCTCGAGCACATACACGGGGCGTTCCTGCCTGTAGTCTATAGCATACAATTAGGTGCTGTGCCAGGCTGTGCATATATTATCTCCCCTCGAGCACATACACGGGGCGTTCCTGCCTGTAGTCTATAGCATACAATTAGGTGCTGTGCCAGGCTGTGCATATATTATCTCCCCTCGAGCACATACACGGGGCGTTCCTGCCTGTAGTCTATAGCATACAATTAGGTGCTGTGCCAGGCTGTGCATATATTATCTCCCCTCTAGCACATACACGGGGCGTTCCTGCCTGTAGTCTATAGCATACAATTAGGTGCTGTGCCAGGCTGTGTATATATTATCCCCCCTCGAGCACATACACGGGGCGTTCCTGCCTGTAGTCTATAGCATACAATTAGGTGCTGTGCCAGGCTGTGCATATATTATCCCCCCTCGAGCACATACACGGGGCGTTCCTGCCTGTAGTCTATAGCATACAATTAGGTGCTGTGCCAGGCTGTGTATATATTATCCCCCCTCGAGCACATACACAGGGCGTTCCTGCCTGTAGTCTATAGCATACAATTAGGTGCTGTGCCAGGCTGTGCATATATTATCCCCCCTCGAGCACATACACGGGGCGTTCCTGCCTGTAGTATATAGCATACAATTAGGTGCTGTGCCAGGCTGTGCATATATTATCTCCCCTCGAGCACATACACAGGGCGTTCCTGCCTGTAGTCTATAGCATACAATTAGGTGCTGTGCCAGGCTGTGCATATATTATCCCCCCTCGAGCACATACACGGGGCGTTCCTGCCTGTAGTCTATAGCATACAATTAGGTGCTGTGCCAGGCTGTGCATATATTATCCCCCCTCGAGCACATACACGGGGCGTTCCTGCCTGTAGTCTATAGCATACAATTAGGTGCTGTGCCAGGCTGTGCATATATTATCTCCCCTCGAGCACATACACAGGGCGTTCCTGCCTGTAGTCTATAGCATACAATTAGGTGCTGTGCCAGGCTGTGCATATATTATCCCCCCTCGAGCACATACACGGGGCGTTCCTGCCTGTAGTCTATAGCATACAATTAGGTGCTGTGCCAGGCTGTGTATATATTATCCCCCCTCGAGCACATACACGGGGCGTTCCTGCCTGTAGTCTATAGCATACAATTAGGTGCTGTGCCAGGCTGTGCATATATTATCCCCCCTCGAGCACATACACGGGGCGTTCCTGCCTGTAGTCTATAGCATACAATTAGGTGCTGTGCCAGGCTGTGTATATATTATCCCCCCTCGAGCACATACACAGGGCGTTCCTGCCTGTAGTCTATAGCATACAATTAGGTGCTGTGCCAGGCTGTGCATATATTATCCCCCCTCGAGCACATACACGGGGCGTTCCTGCCTGTAGTATATAGCATACAATTAGGTGCTGTGCCAGGCTGTGCATATATTATCTCCCCTCGAGCACATACACAGGGCGTTCCTGCCTGTAGTCTATAGCATACAATTAGGTGCTGTGCCAGGCTGTGCATATATTATCCCCCCTCGAGCACATACACGGGGCGTTCCTGCCTGTAGTCTATAGCATACAATTAGGTGCTGTGCCAGGCTATGTATATATTATCCCCCCTCGAGCACATACACAGGGCGTTCCTGCCTGTAGTATATAGCATACAATTAGGTGCTGTGCCAGACTGTGCATATATTATCTCCCCTCTAGCACATACACAGGGCGTTCCTGCCTGTAGTCTATAGCATACAATTAGGTGCTGTGCCAGGCTATGCATATATTATCCCCCCTCGAGCACATACACGGGGCGTTCCTGCCTGTAGTCTATAGCATACAATTAGGTGCTGTGCCAGGCTGTGCATATATTATCCCCCCTCTAGCACATACACAGGGCGTTCCTGCCTGTAGTCTATAGCATACAATTAGGTGCTGTGCCAGGCTGTGTATATATTATCTCCCCTCTAGCACATACACAGGGCGTTCCTGCCTGTAGTCTATAGCATACAATTAGGTGCTGTGCCAGGCTATGCATATATTATCTCCCCTCTAGCACATACACGGGGCGTTCCTGCCTGTAGTCTATAGCATACAATTAGGTGCTGTGCCAGGCTATGCATATATTATCTCCCCTCTAGCACATACACGGGGCGTTCCTGCCTGTAGTATATAGCATACAATTAGGTGCTGTGCCAGGCTGTGCATATATTATCTCCCCTCTAGCACATACACGGGGCGTTCCTGCCTGTAGTCTATAGCATACAATTAGGTGCTGTGCCAGGCTGTGCATATATTATCCCCCCTCGAGCACATACACGGGGCCTTCCTGCCTGTAGACTATAGCATACAATTAGGTGCTGTGCCAGGCTGTGCATATATTATCTCCCCTCGAGCACATACACGGGGCATTCCTGCCTGTAGTCTATAGCATACAATTAGGTGCTGTGCCAGGCTGTGCATATATTATCTCCCCTCGAGCACATACACAGGGCGTTCCTGCCTGTAGTCTATAGCATACAATTAGGTGCTGTGCCAGGCTGTGCATATATTATCTCCCCTCGAGCACATACACGGGGCATTCCTGCCTGTAGTCTATAGCATACAATTAGGTGCTGTGCCAGGCTGTGCATATATTATCTCCCCTCGAGCACATACACGGGGCGTTCCTGCCTGTAGTCTATAGCATACAATTAGGTGCTGTGCCAGGCTGTGCATATATTATCTCCCCTCGAGCACATACACGGGGCGTTCCTGCCTGTAGTCTATAGCATACAATTAGGTGCTGTGCCAGGCTGTGCATATATTATCTCCCCTCGAGCACATACACGGGGCGTTCCTGCCTGTAGTCTATAGCATACAATTAGGTGCTGTGCCAGGCTGTGCATATATTATCTCCCCTCGAGCACATACACGGGGCGTTCCTGCCTGTAGTCTATAGCATACAATTAGGTGCTGTGCCAGGCTGTGCATATATTATCTCCCCTCGAGCACATACACGGGGCATTCCTGCCTGTAGTCTATAGCATACAATTAGGTGCTGTGCCAGGCTGTGCATATATTATCTCCCCTCGAGCACATACACGGGGCGTTCCTGCCTGTAGTCTATAGCATACAATTAGGTGCTGTGCCAGGCTGTGCATATATTATCTCCCCTCGAGCACATACACGGGGCGTTCCTGCCTGTAGTCTATAGCATACAATTAGGTGCTGTGCCAGGCTATGCATATATTATCTCCCCTCGAGCACATACACAGGGCGTTCCTGCCTGTAGTCTATAGCATACAATTAGGTGCTGTGCCAGGCTGTGCATATATTATCTCCCCTCGAGCACATACACGGGGCGTTCCTGCCTGTAGTCTATAGCATACAATTAGGTGCTGTGCCAGGCTGTGCATATATTATCTCCCCTCGAGCACATACACGGGGCGTTCCTGCCTGTAGTCTATAGCATACAATTAGGTGCTGTGCCAGGCTATGCATATATTATCTCCCCTCGAGCACATACACGGGGCGTTCCTGACTGTAGTCTATAGCATACAATTAGGTGCTGTGCCAGGCTGTGCATATATTATCTCCCCTCGAGCACATACACAGGGCGTTCCTGCCTGTAGTCTATAGCATACAATTAGGTGCTGTGCCAGGCTGTGCATATATTATCTCCCCTCGAGCACATACACGGGGCGTTCCTGCCTGTAGTCTATAGCATACAATTAGGTGCTGTGCCAGGCTGTGCATATATTATCTCCCCTCGAGCACATACACGGGGCGTTCCTGCCTGTAGTATATAGCATACAATTAGGTGCTGTGCCAGGCTGTGCATATATTATCTCCCCTCGAGCACATACACGGGGCGTTCCTGCCTGTAGTCTATAGCATACAATTAGGTGCTGTGCCAGGCTGTGCATATATTATCTCCCCTCGAGCACATACACGGGGCGTTCCTGCCTGTAGTATATAGCATACAATTAGGTGCTGTGTCACTGCTGTGCATATATTATCTCCCCTCGAGCACATACACGGGGCGTTCCTGCCTGTAGTCTATAGCATACAATTAGGTGCTGTGCCAGGCTGTGTATATATTATCTCCCCTCGAGCACATACACGGGGCATTCCTGCCTGTAGTCTATAGCATACAATTAGGTGCTGTGCCAGGCTGTGCATATATTATCTCCCCTCGAGCACATACACGGGGCGTTCCTGCCTGTAGTCTATAGCATACAATTAGGTGCTGTGCCAGGCTGTGCATATATTATTTCCCCTCTAGCACATACACAGGGCGTTCCTGCCTGTAGTCTATAGCATACAATTAGGTGCTGTCACTGCTGTGCATATATTATCTCCCCTCGAGCACATACACGGGGCGTTCCTGCCTGTAGTCTATAGCATACAATTAGGTGCTGTGCCAGGCTGTGTATATATTATCTCCCCTCGAGCACATACACGGGGCATTCCTGCCTGTAGTCTATAGCATACAATTAGGTGCTGTGCCAGGCTGTGCATATATTATCTCCCCTCGAGCACATACACGGGGCGTTCCTGCCTGTAGTCTATAGCATACAATTAGGTGCTGTGCCAGGCTGTGCATATATTATCTCCCCTCGAGCACATACACGGGGCGTTCCTGCCTGTAGTCTATAGCATACAATTAGGTGCTGTGCCAGGCTGTGCATATATTATCTCCCCTCGAGCACATACACGGGGCGTTCCTGCCTGTAGTATATAGCATACAATTAGGTGCTGTGCCAGGCTGTGCATATATTATCTCCCCTCTAGCACATACACGGGGCGTTCCTGCCTGTAGTCTATAGCATACAATTAGGTGCTGTGCCAGGCTGTGCATATATTATTTCCCCTCTAGCACATACACAGGGCGTTCCTGCCTGTAGTCTATAGCATACAATTAGGTGCTGTCACTGCTGTGCATATATTATCTCCCCTCGAGCACATACACGGGGCGTTCCTGCCTGTAGTCTATAGCATACAATTAGGTGCTGTGCCAGGCTGTGCATATATTATCTCCCCTCGAGCACATACACGGGGCATTCCTGCCTGTAGTCTATAGCATACAATTAGGTGCTGTGCCAGGCTATGCATATATTATCTCCCCTCTAGCACATACACGGGGCGTTCCTGCCTGTAGTCTATAGCATACAATTAGGTGCTGTGCCAGGCTGTGTATATATTATCTCCCCTCGAGCACATACACGGGGCATTCCTGCCTGTAGTCTATAGCATACAATTAGGTGCTGTGCCAGGCTGTGCATATATTATCTCCCCTCGAGCACATACACGGGGCGTTCCTGCCTGTAGTCTATAGCATACAATTAGGTGCTGTGCCAGGCTGTGCATATATTATCTCCCCTCGAGCACATACACGGGGCGTTCCTGCCTGTAGTCTATAGCATACAATTAGGTGCTGTGCCAGGCTGTGCATATATTATCTCCCCTCGAGCACATACACGGGGCGTTCCTGCCTGTAGTCTATAGCATACAATTAGGTGCTGTGCCAGGCTGTGCATATATTATCTCCCCTCTAGCACATACACGGGGCGTTCCTGCCTGTAGTCTATAGCATACAATTAGGTGCTGTGCCAGGCTGTGCATATATTATTTCCCCTCTAGCACATACACAGGGCGTTCCTGCCTGTAGTCTATAGCATACAATTAGGTGCTGTGCCAGGCTGTGCATATATTATCTCCCCTCGAGCACATACACGGGGCGTTCCTGCCTGTAGTCTATAGCATACAATTAGGTGCTGTGCCAGGCTGTGCATATATTATCTCCCCTCTAGCACATACACGGGGCGTTCCTGCCTGTAGTCTATAGCATACAATTAGGTGCTGTGCCAGGCTGTGCATATATTATCTCCCCTCGAGCACATACACGGGGCGTTCCTGCCTGTAGTCTATAGCATACAATTAGGTGCTGTGCCAGGCTGTGTATATATTATCTCCCCTCGAGCACATACACGGGGCGTTCCTGCCTGTAGTCTATAGCATACAATTAGGTGCTGTGCCAGGCTGTGCATATATTATCTCCCCTCGACCACATACACGGGGCGTTCCTGCCTGTAGTCTATAGCATACAATTAGGTGCTGTGCCAGGCTGTGCATATATTATCTCCCCTCTAGCACATACACGGGGCGTTCCTGCCTGTAGTCTATAGCATACAATTAGGTGCTGTGCCAGGCTGTGCATATATTATCTCCCCTCTAGCACATACACGGGGCGTTCCATTCCTGCCTGTAGTCTATAGCATACAATTAGGTGCTGTGCCAGGCTGTGCATATATTATCTCCCCTCGAGCACATACACGGGGCGTTCCTGCCTGTAGTCTATAGCATACAATTAGGTGCTGTGCCAGGCTGTGCATATATTATCTCCCCTCGAGCACATACACGGGGCGTTCCTGCCTGTAGTCTATAGCATACAATTAGGTGCTGTGCCAGGCTGTGCATATATTATCTCCCCTCGAGCACATACACAGGGCGTTCCTGCCTGTAGTCTATAGCATACAATTAGGTGCTGTGCCAGGCTGTGTATATATTATCCCCCCTCGAGCACATACACAGGGCGTTCCTGCCTGTAGTCTATAGCATACAATTAGGTGCTGTGCCAGGCTGTGCATATATTATCTCCCCTCGAGCACATACACGGGGCGTTCCTGCCTGTAGTCTATAGCATACAATTAGGTGCTGTGCCAGGCTGTGCATATATTATCCCCCCTCTAGCACATACACGGGGCGTTCCTGCCTGTAGTCTATAGCATACAATTAGGTGCTGTGTCAGGCTGTGCATATATTATCTCCCCTCTAGCACATACACAGGGCGTTCCTGCCTGTAGTCTATAGCATACAATTAGGTGCTGTGCCAGGCTGTGCATATATTATCTCCCCTCTAGCACATACACGGGGCGTTCCTGCCTGTAGTCTATAGCATACAATTAGGTGCTGTGCCAGGCTGTGCATATATTATCTCCCCTCTAGCACATACACAGGGCGTTCCTGCCTGTAGTCTATAGCATACAATTAGGTGCTGTGCCAGGCTGTGTATATATTATCTCCCCTCTAGCACATACACGGGGCGTTCCTGCCTGTAGTCTATAGCATACAATTAGGTGCTGTGCCAGGCTGTGCATATATTATCCCCCCTCGAGCACATACACAGGGCGTTCCTGCCTGTAGTCTATAGCATACAATTAGGTGCTGTGCCAGGCTGTGTATATATTATCCCCCCTCGAGCACATACACGGGGCGTTCCTGCCTGTAGTCTATAGCATACAATTAGGTGCTGTGCCAGGCTGTGTATATATTATCTCCCCTCGAGCACATACACGGGGCGTTCCTGCCTGTAGTCTATAGCATACAATTAGGTGCTGTGTCAGGCTGTGTATATATTATCTCCCCTCTAGCACATACACGGGGCGTTCCTGCCTGTAGTCTATAGCATACAATTAGGTGCTGTGCCAGGCTGTGTATATATTATCTCCCCTCGAGCACATACACGGGGCGTTCCTGCCTGTAGTCTATAGCATACAATTAGGTGCTGTGCCAGGCTGTGCATATATTATCCCCCCTCGAGCACATACACGGGGCGTTCCTGCCTGTAGTCTATAGCATACAATTAGGTGCTGTGCCAGGCTGTGTATATATTATCTCCCCTCTAGCACATACACGGGGCGTTCCTGCCTGTAGTCTATAGCATACAATTAGGTGCTGTGCCAGGCTGTGCATATATTATCTCCCCTCTAGCACATACACGGGGCGTTCCTGCCTGTAGTCTATAGCATACAATTAGGTGCTGTGCCAGGCTGTGCATATATTATCTCCCCTCGAGCACATACACAGGGCGTTCCTGCCTGTAGTCTATAGCATACAATTAGGTGCTGTGCCAGGCTGTGCATATATTATCTCCCCTCTAGCACATACACGGGGCGTTCCTGCCTGTAGTCTATAGCATACAATTAGGTGCTGTGTCAGGCTGTGTATATATTATCTCCCCTCTAGCACATACACGGGGCGTTCCTGCCTGTAGTCTATAGCATACAATTAGGTGCTGTGCCAGGCTGTGCATATATTATCCCCCCTCGAGCACATACACGGGGCGTTCCTGCCTGTAGTCTATAGCATACAATTAGGTGCTGTGCCAGGCTGTGCATATATTATCTCCCCTCTAGCACATACACAGGGCGTTCCTGCCTGTAGTCTATAGCATACAATTAGGTGCTGTGCCAGGCTGTGCATATATTATCTCCCCTCGAGCACATACACGGGGCGTTCCTGCCTGTAGTCTATAGCATACAATTAGGTGCTGTGCCAGGCTGTGCATATATTATCTCCCCTCGAGCACATACACGGGGCGTTCCTGCCTGTAGTCTATAGCATACAATTAGGTGCTGTGCCAGGCTGTGCATATATTATCTCCCCTCTAGCACATACACAGGGCGTTCCTGCCTGTAGTCTATAGCATACAATTAGGTGCTGTGCCAGGCTGTGCATATATTATCTCCCCTCTAGCACATACACAGGGCGTTCCTGCCTGTAGTCTATAGCATACAATTAGGTGCTGTGCCAGGCTGTGCATATATTATCTCCCCTCGAGCACATACACGGGGCGTTCCTGCCTGTAGTCTATAGCATACAATTAGGTGCTGTGCCAGGCTGTGCATATATTATCTCCCCTCGAGCACATACACGGGGCGTTCCTGCCTGTAGTCTATAGCATACAATTAGGTGCTGTGCCAGGCTGTGCATATATTATCTCCCCTCGAGCACATACACGGGGCGTTCCTGCCTGTAGTCTATAGCATACAATTAGGTGCTGTGCCAGGCTGTGCATATATTATCCCCCCTCTAGCACATACACGGGGCGTTCCTGCCTGTAGTCTATAGCATACAATTAGGTGCTGTGCCAGGCTATGCATATATTATCTCCCCTCGAGCACATACACAGGGCGTTCCTGCCTGTAGTCTATAGCATACAATTAGGTGCTGTGCCAGGCTGTGCATATATTATCTCCCCTCTAGCACATACACGGGGCGTTCCTGCCTGTAGTCTATAGCATACAATTAGGTGCCAGGCTGTGCATATATTATCCCCCCTCGAGCACATACACAGGGCATTCCTGCCTGTAGTCTATAGCATACAATTAGGTGCTGTGCCAGGCTGTGCATATATTATCTCCCCTCGAGCACATACACAGGGCATTCCTGCCTGTAGTCTATAGCATACAATTAGGTGCTGTGCCAGGCTGTGCATATATTATCTCCCCTCGAGCACATACACAGGGCGTTCCTGCCTGTAGTCTATAGCATACAATTAGGTGCTGTGCCAGGCTGTGCATATATTATCTCCCCTCGAGCACATACACAGGGCGTTCCTGCCTGTAGTCTATAGCATACAATTAGGTGCTGTGCCAGGCTGTGCATATATTATCTCCCCTCTAGCACATACACAGGGCGTTCCTGCCTGTAGTCTATAGCATACAATTAGGTGCTGTGCCAGGCTGTGCATATATTATCTCCCCTCTAGCACATACACAGGGCGTTCCTGCCTGTAGTCTATAGCATACAATTAGGTGCTGTGCCAGGCTGTGCATATATTATCTCCCCTCTAGCACATACACAGGGCGTTCCTGCCTGTAGTCTATAGCATACAATTAGGTGCTGTGCCAGGCTGTGCATATATTATCTCCCCTCTAGCACATACACGGGGCGTTCCTGCCTGTAGTCTATAGCATACAATTAGGTGCTGTGCCAGGCTGTGCATATATTATCTCCCCTCTAGCACATACACAGGGCGTTCCTGCCTGTAGTCTATAGCATACAATTAGGTGCTGTGCCAGGCTGTGTATATATTATCCCCCCTCTAGCACATACACGGGGCGTTCCTGCCTGTAGTCTATAGCATACAATTAGGTGCTGTGCCAGGCTGTGCATATATTATCTCCCCTCTAGCACATACACAGGGCGTTCCTGCCTGTAGTCTATAGCATACAATTAGGTGCTGTGCCAGGCTGTGCATATATTATCTCCCCTCTAGCACATACACAGGGCGTTCCTGCCTGTAGTCTATAGCATACAATTAGGTGCTGTGCCAGGCTGTGTATATATTATCCCCCCTCTAGCACATACACAGGGCGTTCCTGCCTGTAGTCTATAGCATACAATTAGGTGCTGTGCCAGGCTGTGCATATATTATCTCCCCTCGAGCACATACACAGGGCGTTCCTGCCTGTAGTCTATAGCATACAATTAGGTGCTGTGCCAGGCTATGCATATATTATCCCCCCTCGAGCACATACACAGGGCGTTCCTGCCTGTAGTCTATAGCATACAATTAGGTGCTGTGTCAGGCTGTGTATATATTATCTCCCCTCGAGCACATACACGGGGCGTTCCTGCCTGTAGTCTATAGCATACAATTAGGTGCTGTGCCAGGCTATGCATATATTATCTCCCCTCGAGCACATACACGGGGCGTTCCTGCCTGTAGTCTATAGCATACAATTAGGTGCTGTGCCAGGCTGTGCATATATTATCTCCCCTCGAGCACATACACGGGGCGTTCCTGCCTGTAGTCTATAGCATACAATTAGGTGCTGTGCCAGGCTGTGCATATATTATCTCCCCTCGAGCACATACACGGGGCGTTCCTGCCTGTAGTCTATAGCATACAATTAGGTGCTGTGCCAGGCTGTGCATATATTATCCCCCCTCGAGCACATACACGGGGCGTTCCTGCCTGTAGTCTATAGCATACAATTAGGTGCTGTGCCAGGCTGTGCATATATTATCTCCCCTCGAGCACATACACGGGGCATTCCTGCCTGTAGTCTATAGCATACAATTAGGTGCTGTGCCAGGCTGTGCATATATTATCCCCCCTCGAGCACATACACGGGGCATTCCTGCCTGTAGTCTATAGCATACAATTAGGTGCTGTGCCAGGCTGTGCATATATTATCTCCCCTCGAGCACATACACGGGGCATTCCTGCCTGTAGTCTATAGCATACAATTAGGTGCTGTGCCAGGCTGTGCATATATTATCCCCCCTCGAGCACATACACGGGGCGTTCCTGCCTGTAGTATATAGCATACAATTAGGTGCTGTGCCAGGCTGTGCATATATTATCTCCCCTCGAGCACATACACGGGGCATTCCTGCCTGTAGTCTATAGCATACAATTAGGTGCTGTGCCAGGCTGTGCATATATTATCTCCCCTCGAGCACATACACGGGGCATTCCTGCCTGTAGTCTATAGCATACAATTAGGTGCTGTGCCAGGCTGTGCATATATTATCTCCCCTCGAGCACATACACGGGGCATTCCTGCCTGTAGTCTATAGCATACAATTAGGTGCTGTGCCAGGCTGTGCATATATTATCTCCCCTCGAGCACATACACGGGGCATTCCTGCCTGTAGTCTATAGCATACAATTAGGTGCTGTGCCAGGCTGTGCATATATTATCTCCCCTCGAGCACATACACGGGGCATTCCTGCCTGTAGTCTATAGCATACAATTAGGTGCTGTGCCAGGCTGTGCATATATTATCCCCCCTCGAGCACATACACGGGGCATTCCTGCCTGTAGTCTATAGCATACAATTAGGTGCTGTGCCAGGCTGTGCATATATTATCTCCCCTCGAACACATACACGGGGCGTTCCTGCCTGTAGTCTATAGCATACAATTAGGTGCTGTGCCAGGCTGTGCATATATTATCCCCCCTCTAGCACATACACGGGGCGTTCCTGCCTGTAGTCTATAGCATACAATTAGGTGCTGTGCCAGGCTGTGCATATATTATCCCCCCTCGAGCACATACACGGGGCGTTCCTGCCTGTAGTCTATAGCATACAATTAGGTGCTGTGCCAGGCTGTGCATATATTATCTCCCCTCGAGCACATACACAGGGCGTTCCTGCCTGTAGTCTATAGCATACAATTAGGTGCTGTGCCAGGCTATGCATATATTATTTCCCCTCGAGCACATACACGGGGCGTTCCTGCCTGTAGTCTATAGCATACAATTAGGTGCTGTGCCAGGCTGTGCATATATTATCTCCCCTCGAGCACATACACGGGGCGTTCCTGCCTGTAGTCTATAGCATACAATTAGGTGCTGTGCCAGGCTATGCATATATTATCCCCCCTCGAGCACATACACGGGGCGTTCCTGCCTGTAGTCTATAGCATACAATTAGGTGCTGTGCCAGGCTGTGTATATATTATCTCCCCTCGAGCACATACACGGGGCGTTCCTGCCTGTAGTCTATAGCATACAATTAGGTGCTGTGCCAGGCTGTGTATATATTATCTCCCCTCGAGCACATACACGGGGCGTTCCTGCCTGTAGTCTATAGCATACAATTAGGTGCTGTGCCAGGCTGTGCATATATTATCTCCCCTCTAGCACATACACGGGGCGTTCCTGCCTGTAGTCTATAGCATACAATTAGGTGCTGTGCCAGGCTGTGCATATATTATCTCCCCTCGAGCACATACACAGGGCGTTCCTGCCTGTAGTCTATAGCATACAATTAGGTGCTGTGCCAGGCTGTGCATATATTATCTCCCCTCGAGCACATACACGGGGCGTTCCTGCCTGTAGTCTATAGCATACAATTAGGTGCTGTGCCAGGCTGTGCATATATTATCTCCCCTCGAGCACATACACAGGGCGTTCCTGCCTGTAGTCTATAGCATACAATTAGGTGCTGTGCCAGGCTGTGCATATATTATCTCCCCTCGAGCACATACACGGGGCGTTCCTGCCTGTAGTCTATAGCATACAATTAGGTGCTGTGCCAGGCTATGCATATATTATCTCCCCTCGAGCACATACACGGGGCGTTCCTGCCTGTAGTCTATAGCATACAATTAGGTGCTGTGCCAGGCTGTGCATATATTATCTCCCCTTGAGCACATACACGGGGCGTTCCTGCCTGTAGTCTATAGCATACAATTAGGTGCTGTGCCAGGCTGTGCATATATTATCTCCCCTCGAGCACATACACGGGGCGTTCCTGCCTGTAGTCTATAGCATACAATTAGGTGCTGTGCCAGGCTGTGCATATATTATTTCCCCTCGAGCACATACACAGGGCGTTCCTGCCTGTAGTCTATAGCATACAATTAGGTGCTGTGCCAGGCTGTGCATATATTATCTCCCCTCGAGCACATACACAGGGCGTTCCTGCCTGTAGTCTATAGCATACAATTAGGTGCTGTGCCAGGCTGTGCATATATTATCTCCCCTCTAGCACATACACGGGGCGTTCCTGCCTGTAGTCTATAGCATACAATTAGGTGCTGTGTCAGGCTATGCATATATTATCTCCCCTCGAGCACATACACGGGGCGTTCCTGCCTGTAGTCTATAGCATACAATTAGGTGCTGTGCCAGGCTGTGCATATATTATCTCCCCTCTAGCACATACACGGGGCGTTCCTGCCTGTAGTCTATAGCATACAATTAGGTGCTGTGCCAGGCTATGCATATATTATCTCCCCTCTAGCACATACACGGGGCGTTCCTGCCTGTAGTCTATAGCATACAATTAGGTGCTGTGCCAGGCTGTGCATATATTATCTCCCCTCTAGCACATACACGGGGCGTTCCTGCCTGTAGTCTATAGCATACAATTAGGTGCTGTGCCAGGCTGTGCATATATTATCTCCCCTCTAGCACATACACGGGGCGTTCCTGCCTGTAGTCTATAGCATACAATTAGGTGCTGTGCCAGGCTATGCATATATTATCTCCCCTCTAGCACATACACAGGGCGTTCCTGCCTGTAGTCTATAGCATACAATTAGGTGCTGTGCCAGGCTGTGCATATATTATCTCCCCTCGAGCACATACACAGGGCGTTCCTGCCTGTAGTCTATAGCATACAATTAGGTGCTGTGCCAGGCTGTGCATATATTATCCCCCCTCGAGCACATACACAGGGCGTTCCTGCCTGTAGTCTATAGCATACAATTAGGTGCTGTGCCAGGCTGTGCATATATTATCTCCCCTCGAGCACATACACGGGGCGTTCCTGCCTGTAGTCTATAGCATACAATTAGGTGCTGTGCCAGGCTGTGCATATATTATCTCCCCTCGAGCACATACACGGGGCGTTCCTGCCTGTAGTCTATAGCATACAATTAGGTGCTGTGCCAGGCTGTGCATATATTATCTCCCCTCGAGCACATACACAGGGCGTTCCTGCCTGTAGTCTATAGCATACAATTAGGTGCTGTGCCAGGCTGTGCATATATTATCTCCCCTCTAGCACATACACAGGGCGTTCCTGCCTGTAGTCTATAGCATACAATTAGGTGCTGTGTCAGGCTGTGCATATATTATCTCCCCTCGAGCACATACACGGGGCGTTCCTGCCTGTAGTCTATAGCATACAATTAGGTGCTGTGCCAGGCTGTGCATATATTATCTCCCCTCGAGCACATACACGGGGCGTTCCTGCCTGTAGTCTATAGCATACAATTAGGTGCTGTGCCAGGCTGTGCATATATTATCTCCCCTCTAGCACATACACGGGGCGTTCCTGCCTGTAGTCTATAGCATACAATTAGGTGCTGTGCCAGGCTGTGCATATATTATCTCCCCTCTAGCACATACACAGGGCGTTCCTGCCTGTAGTCTATAGCATACAATTAGGTGCTGTGCCAGGCTGTGCATATATTATCTCCCCTCGAGCACATACACGGGGCGTTCCTGCCTGTAGTCTATAGCATACAATTAGGTGCTGTGCCAGGCTGTGCATATATTATCTCCCCTCGAGCACATACACGGGGCGTTCCTGCCTGTAGTCTATAGCATACAATTAGGTGCTGTGCCAGGCTGTGCATATATTATCCCCCCTCGAGCACATACACGGGGCGTTCCTGCCTGTAGTCTATAGCATACAATTAGGTGCTGTGCCAGGCTGTGCATATATTATCCCCCCTCGAGCACATACACGGGGCGTTCCTGCCTGTAGTCTATAGCATACAATTAGGTGCTGTGTCAGGCTGTGCATATATTATCCCCCCTCGAGCACATACACGGGGCGTTCCTGCCTGTAGTCTATAGCATACAATTAGGTGCTGTGTCAGGCTGTGCATATATTATCCCCCCTCGAGCACATACACGGGGCATTCCTGCCTGTAGTCTATAGCATACAATTAGGTGCTGTGCCAGGCTGTGCATATATTATCCCCCCTCTAGCACATACACGGGGCGTTCCTGCCTGTAGTCTATAGCATACAATTAGGTGCTGTGCCAGGCTGTGTATATATTATCTCCCCTCGAGCACATACACGGGGCGTTCCTGCCTGTAGTCTATAGCATACAATTAGGTGCTGTGCCAGGCTATGCATATATTAACTCCCCTCGAGCACATACACGGGGCGTTCCTGCCTGTAGTCTATAGCATACAATTAGGTGCTGTGCCAGGCTGTGCATATATTATCTCCCCTCGAGCACATACACGGGGCGTTCCTGCCTGTAGTCTATAGCATACAATTAGGTGCTGTGCCAGGCTGTGCATATATTATCTCCCCTCGAGCACATACACAGGGCGTTCCTGCCTGTAGTCTATAGCATACAATTAGGTGCTGTGCCAGGCTGTGCATATATTATCTCCCCTCTAGCACATACACGGGGCGTTCCTGCCTGTAGTCTATAGCATACAATTAGGTGCTGTGCCAGGCTGTGCATATATTATCTCCCCTCTAGCACATACACGGGGCGTTCCTGCCTGTAGTCTATAGCATACAATTAGGTGCTGTGCCAGGCTGTGCATATATTATCTCCCCTCTAGCACATACACGGGGCGTTCCTGCCTGTAGTCTATAGCATACAATTAGGTGCTGTGCCAGGCTGTGCATATATTATCTCCCCTCTAGCACATACACGGGGCGTTCCTGCCTGTAGTCTATAGCATACAATTAGGTGCTGTGCCAGGCTGTGCATATATTATCTCCCCTCTAGCACATACACAGGGCGTTCCTGCCTGTAGTCTATAGCATACAATTAGGTGCTGTGCCAGGCTGTGCATATATTATCTCCCCTCTAGCACATACACGGGGCGTTCCTGCCTGTAGTCTATAGCATACAATTAGGTGCTGTGCCAGGCTGTGCATATATTATCTCCCCTCGAGCACATACACGGGGCGTTCCTGCCTGTAGTCTATAGCATACAATTAGGTGCTGTGCCAGGCTGTGCATATATTATCCCCCCTCGAGCACATACACGGGGCGTTCCTGCCTGTAGTCTATAGCATACAATTAGGTGCTGTGCCAGGCTGTGCATATATTATCCCCCCTCGAGCACATACACGGGGCGTTCCTGCCTGTAGTCTATAGCATACAATTAGGTGCTGTGCCAGGCTGTGCATATATTATTTCCCCTCGAGCACATACACGGGGCGTTCCTGCCTGTAGTCTATAGCATACAATTAGGTGCTGTGCCAGGCTATGCATATATTATCCCCCCTCGAGCACATACACGGGGCGTTCCTGCCTGTAGTCTATAGCATACAATTAGGTGCTGTGCCAGGCTGTGCATATATTATCTCCCCTCTAGCACATACACGGGGCGTTCCTGCCTGTAGTCTATAGCATACAATTAGGTGCTGTGCCAGGCTGTGCATATATTATCTCCCCTCGAGCACATACACAGGGCGTTCCTGCCTGTAGTCTATAGCATACAATTAGGTGCTGTGCCAGGCTGTGCATATAATATCTCCCCTCGAGCACATACACGGGGCGTTCCTGCCTGTAGTCTATAGCATACAATTAGGTGCTGTGCCAGGCTGTGTATATATTATCTCCCCTCTAGCACATACACGGGGCGTTCCTGCCTGTAGTCTATAGCATACAATTAGGTGCTGTGCCAGGCTGTACATATATTATCTCCCCTCGAGCACATACACGGGGCGTTCCTGCCTGTAGTCTATAGCATACAATTAGGTGCTGTGCCAGGCTGTGCATATATTATCTCCCCTCGAGCACATACACGGGGCGTTCCTGCCTGTAGTCTATAGCATACAATTAGGTGCTGTGCCAGGCTGTGCATATATTATCTCCCCTCGAGCACATACACGGGGCGTTCCTGCCTGTAGTCTATAGCATACAATTAGGTGCTGTGCCAGGCTGTGCATATATTATCCCCCCTCGAGCACATACACGGGGCGTTCCTGCCTGTAGTCTATAGCATACAATTAGGTGCTGTGTCAGGCTGTGCATATATTATCCCCCCTCGAGCACATACACGGGGCGTTCCTGCCTGTAGTCTATAGCATACAATTAGGTGCTGTGCCAGGCTGTGCATATATTATCTCCCCTCGAGCACATACACGGGGCGTTCCTGCCTGTAGTCTATAGCATACAATTAGGTGCTGTGCCAGGCTGTGCATATATTATCTCCCCTCGAGCACATACACGGGGCGTTCCTGCCTGTAGTCTATAGCATACAATTAGGTGCTGTGCCAGGCTGTGCATATATTATCTCCCCTCGAGCACATACACGGGGCGTTCCTGCCTGTAGTCTATAGCATACAATTAGGTGCTGTGCCAGGCTGTGCATATATTATCTCCCCTCGAGCACATACACGGGGCGTTCCTGCCTGTAGTCTATAGCATACAATTAGGTGCTGTGCCAGGCTGTGCATATATTATCTCCCCTCGAGCACATACACGGGGCGTTCCTGCCTGTAGTCTATAGCATACAATTAGGTGCTGTGCCAGGCTGTGCATATATTATCCCCCCTCGAGCACATACACGGGGCGTTCCTGCCTGTAGTCTATAGCATACAATTAGGTGCTGTGCCAGGCTGTGCATATATTATCCCCCCTCGAGCACATACACGGGGCGTTCCTGCCTGTAGTCTATAGCATACAATTAGGTGCTGTGCCAGGCTGTGCATATATTATCTCCCCTCTAGCACATACACGGGGCGTTCCTGCCTGTAGTCTATAGCATACAATTAGGTGCTGTGCCAGGCTGTGTATATATTATTTCCCCTCGAGCACATACACGGGGCGTTCCTGCCTGTAGTCTATAGCATACAATTAGGTGCTGTGCCAGGCTGTGCATATATTATCCCCCCTCTAGCACATACACGGGGCGTTCCTGCCTGTAGTCTATAGCATACAATTAGGTGCTGTGCCAGGCTATGCATATATTATCTCCCCTCTAGCACATACACGCGGCGTTCCTGCCTGTAGTCTATAGCATACAATTAGGTGCTGTGCCAGGCTGTGCATATATTATCTCCCCTCGAGCACATACACAGGGCGTTCCTGCCTGTAGTCTATAGCATACAATTAGGTGCTGTGCCAGGCTGTGCATATATTATCTCCCCTCGAGCACATACACGGGGCGTTCCTGCCTGTAGTCTATAGCATACAATTAGGTGCTGTGCCAGGCTGTGTATATATTATCTCCCCTCGAGCACATACACGGGGCGTTCCTGCCTGTAGTCTATAGCATACAATTAGGTGCTGTGCCAGGCTGTGCATATATTATCTCCCCTCTAGCACATACACGGGGCGTTCCTGCCTGTAGTCTATAGCATACAATTAGGTGCTGTGCCAGGCTGTGTATATATTATCTCCCCTCGAGCACATACACAGGGCGTTCCTGCCTGTAGTCTATAGCATACAATTAGGTGCTGTGCCAGGCTGTGCATATATTATCTCCCCTCTAGCACATACACGGGGCGTTCCTGCCTGTAGTCTATAGCATACAATTAGGTGCTGTGCCAGGCTGTGTATATATTATCTCCCCTCGAGCACATACACAGGGCGTTCCTGCCTGTAGTCTATAGCATACAATTAGGTGCTGTGCCAGGCTGTGCATATATTATCTCCCCTCGAGCACATACACGGGGCGTTCCTGCCTGTAGTCTATAGCATACAATTAGGTGCTGTGCCAGGCTATGCATATATTATCTCCCCTCTAGCACATACACGGGGCGTTCCTGCCTGTAGTCTATAGCATACAATTAGGTGCTGTGCCAGGCTATGCATATATTATCTCCCCTCTAGCACATACACGGGGCGTTCCTGCCTGTAGTCTATAGCATACAATTAGGTGCTGTGCCAGGCTATGCATATATTATCTCCCCTCTAGCACATACACGGGGCGTTCCTGCCTGTAGTCTATAGCATACAATTAGGTGCTGTGCCAGGCTGTGCATATATTATCTCCCCTCGAGCACATACACGGGGCGTTCCTGCCTGTAGTCTATAGCATACAATTAGGTGCTGTGCCAGGCTGTGCATATATTATCTCCCCTCGAGCACATACACGGGGCGTTCCTGCCTGTAGTCTATAGCATACAATTAGGTGCTGTGCCAGGCTGTGCATATATTATCTCCCCTCGAGCACATACACGGGGCGTTCCTGCCTGTAGTCTATAGCATACAATTAGGTGCTGTGCCAGGCTGTGCATATATTATCCCCCCTCGAGCACATACACGGGGCGTTCCTGCCTGTAGTCTATAGCATACAATTAGGTGCTGTGCCAGGCTGTGCATATATTATCCCCCCTCGAGCACATACACGGGGCGTTCCTGCCTGTAGTCTATAGCATACAATTAGGTGCTGTGCCAGGCTGTGCATATATTATCTCCCCTCTAGCACATACACGGGGCGTTCCTGCCTGTAGTCTATAGCATACAATTAGGTGCTGTGCCAGGCTGTGCATATATTATCTCCCCTCGAGCACATACACGGGGCGTTCCTGCCTGTAGTCTATAGCATACAATTAGGTGCTGTGCCAGGCTATGCATATATTATCTCCCCTTGAGCACATACACGGGGCGTTCCTGCCTGTAGTCTATAGCATACAATTAGGTGCTGTGCCAGGCTATGCATATATTATCTCCCCTTGAGCACATACACGGGGCGTTCCTGCCTGTAGTCTATAGCATACAATTAGGTGCTGTACCAGGCTGTGCATATATTATCTCCCCTTGAGCACATACACGGGGCGTTCCTGCCTGTAGTCTATAGCATACAATTAGGTGCTGTGCCAGGCTGTGCATATATTATCTCCCCTCTAGCACATACACGGGGCGTTCCTGCCTGTAGTCTATAGCATACAATTAGGTGCTGTGCCAGGCTGTGCATATATTATCTCCCCTCGAGCACATACACGGGGCGTTCCTGCCTGTAGTCTATAGCATACAATTAGGTGCTGTGCCAGGCTATGCATATATTATCTCCCCTCGAGCACATACACGGGGCGTTCCTGCCTGTAGTCTATAGCATACAATTAGGTGCTGTGCCAGGCTGTGCATATATTATCTCCCCTCTAGCACATACACGGGGCGTTCCTGCCTGTAGTCTATAGCATACAATTAGGTGCTGTGCCAGGCTGTGCATATATTATCCCCCCTCGAGCACATACACAGGGCGTTCCTGCCTGTAGTCTATAGCATACAATTAGGTGCTGTGCCAGGCTGTGTATATATTATCTCCCCTCGAGCACATACACAGGGCGTTCCTGCCTGTAGTCTATAGCATACAATTAGGTGCTGTGCCAGGCTGTGCATATATTATCTCCCCTCTAGCACATACACGGGGCGTTCCTGCCTGTAGTCTATAGCATACAATTAGGTGCTGTGCCAGGCTGTGCATATATTATCCCCCCTCGAGCACATACACAGGGCGTTCCTGCCTGTAGTCTATAGCATACAATTAGGTGCTGTGCCAGGCTGTGTATATATTATCTCCCCTCTAGCACATACACGGGGCGTTCCTGCCTGTAGTCTATAGCATACAATTAGGTGCTGTGCCAGGCTGTGCATATATTATCTCCCCTCTAGCACATACACGGGGCATTCCTGCCTGTAGTCTATAGCATACAATTAGGTGCTGTGTCAGGCTGTGCATATATTATCTCCCCTCTAGCACATACACGGGGCATTCCTGCCTGTAGTATATAGCATACAATTAGGTGCTGTGCCAGGCTGTGCATATATTATCCCCCCTCTAGCACATACACGGGGCGTTCCTGCCTGTAGTCTATAGCATACAATTAGGTGCTGTGCCAGGCTGTGTATATATTATCCCCCCTCGAGCACATACACGGGGCGTTCCTGCCTGTAGTCTATAGCATACAATTAGGTGCTGTGCCAGGCTGTGTATATATTATCTCCCCTCGAGCACATACACAGGGCGTTCCTGCCTGTAGTCTATAGCATACAATTAGGTGCTGTGCCAGGCTGTGCATATATTATCTCCCCTCGAGCACATACACGGGGCGTTCCTGCCTGTAGTCTATAGCATACAATTAGGTGCTGTGTCAGGCTGTGCATATATTATCTCCCCTCTAGCACATACACGGGGCATTCCTGCCTGTAGTATATAGCATACAATTAGGTGCTGTGCCAGGCTGTGCATATATTATCCCCCCTCTAGCACATACACGGGGCGTTCCTGCCTGTAGTCTATAGCATACAATTAGGTGCTGTGCCAGGCTGTGTATATATTATCCCCCCTCGAGCACATACACGGGGCGTTCCTGCCTGTAGTCTATAGCATACAATTAGGTGCTGTGCCAGGCTGTGTATATATTATCTCCCCTCGAGCACATACACAGGGCGTTCCTGCCTGTAGTCTATAGCATACAATTAGGTGCTGTGCCAGGCTGTGCATATATTATCTCCCCTCGAGCACATACACGGGGCGTTCCTGCCTGTAGTCTATAGCATACAATTAGGTGCTGTGCCAGGCTGTGCATATATTATCTCCCCTCGAGCACATACACGGGGCGTTCCTGCCTGTAGTCTATAGCATACAATTAGGTGCTGTACCAGGCTGTGCATATATTATCTCCCCTCTAGCACATACACGGGGCGTTCCTGCCTGTAGTCTATAGCATACAATTAGGTGCTGTGCCAGGCTGTGCATATATTATCTCCCCTCGAGCACATACACGGGGCGTTCCTGCCTGTAGTCTATAGCATACAATTAGGTGCTGTGCCAGGCTGTGCATATATTATCTCCCCTCGAGCACATACACGGGGCGTTCCTGCCTGTAGTCTATAGCATACAATTAGGTGCTGTCACTGCTGTGCATATATTATCTCCCCTCGAGCACATACACGGGGCGTTCCTGCCTGTAGTCTATAGCATACAATTAGGTGCTGTGCCAGGCTGTGCATATATTATCTCCCCTCGAGCACATACACGGGGCGTTCCTGCCTGTAGTCTATAGCATACAATTAGGTGCTGTGCCAGGCTGTGCATATATTATCCCCCCTCGAGCACATACACAGGGCGTTCCTGCCTGTAGTCTATAGCATACAATTAGGTGCTGTGCCAGGCTGTGCATATATTATCTCCCCTCTAGCACATACACGGGGCGTTCCTGCCTGTAGTCTATAGCATACAATTAGGTGCTGTGCCAGGCTGTGCATATATTATCTCCCCTCTAGCACATACACGGGGCATTCCTGCCTGTAGTCTATAGCATACAATTAGGTGCTGTGCCAGGCTATGTATATATTATCTCCCCTCGAGCACATACACGGGGCGTTCCTGCCTGTAGTCTATAGCATACAATTAGGTGCTGTGCCAGGCTGTGCATATATTATCTCCCCTCGAGCACATACACGGGGCGTTCCTGCCTGTAGTCTATAGCATACAATTAGGTGCTGTGCCAGGCTGTGCATATATTATCTCCCCTCGAGCACATACACGGGGCGTTCCTGCCTGTAGTCTATAGCATACAATTAGGTGCTGTGCCAGGCTGTGCATATATTATCTCCCCTCGAGCACATACACGGGGCGTTCCTGCCTGTAGTCTATAGCATACAATTAGGTGCTGTGCCAGGCTGTGCATATATTATCTCCCCTCTAGCACATACACGCGGCGTTCCTGCCTGTAGTCTATAGCATACAATTAGGTGCTGTGCCAGGCTGTGCATATATTATCTCCCCTCGAGCACATACACAGGGCGTTCCTGCCTGTAGTCTATAGCATACAATTAGGTGCTGTGCCAGGCTGTGCATATATTATCTCCCCTCGAGCACATACACAGGGCGTTCCTGCCTGTAGTCTATAGCATACAATTAGGTGCTGTGCCAGGCTGTGCATATATTATCTCCCCTCGAGCACATACACGGGGCGTTCCTGCCTGTAGTCTATAGCATACAATTAGGTGCTGTGCCAGGCTGTGCATATATTATCTCCCCTCGAGCACATACACGGGGCGTTCCTGCCTGTAGTCTATAGCATACAATTAGGTGCTGTGCCAGGCTGTGCATATATTATCTCCCCTCGAGCACATACACGGGGCGTTCCTGCCTGTAGTCTATAGCATACAATTAGGTGCTGTGCCAGGCTATGCATATATTATCTCCCCTCGAGCACATACACGGGGCATTCCTGCCTGTAGTCTATAGCATACAATTAGGTGCTGTGCCAGGCTGTGCATATATTATCTCCCCTCTAGCACATACACGGGGCGTTCCTGCCTGTAGTCTATAGCATACAATTAGGTGCTGTGCCAGGCTGTGCATATATTATCTCCCCTCTAGCACATACACGGGGCGTTCCTGCCTGTAGTCTATAGCATACAATTAGGTGCTGTGCCAGGCTGTGTATATATTATCCCCCCTCTAGCACATACACAGGGCGTTCCTGCCTGTAGTCTATAGCATACAATTAGGTGCTGTGCCAGGCTGTGTATATATTATCTCCCCTCGAGCACATACACAGGGCGTTCCTGCCTGTAGTCTATAGCATACAATTAGGTGCTGTGCCAGGCTGTGCATATATTATCTCCCCTCGAGCACATACACGGGGCGTTCCTGTCTGTAGTCTATAGCATACAATTAGGTGCTGTGCCAGGCTGTGCATATATTATCCCCCCTCGAGCACATACACAGGGCGTTCCTGCCTGTAGTCTATAGCATACAATTAGGTGCTGTGCCAGGCTGTGCATATATTATCTCCCCTCGAGCACATACACAGGGCGTTCCTGCCTGTAGTCTATAGCATACAATTAGGTGCTGTGCCAGGCTGTGCATATATTATCCCCCCTCGAGCACATACACAGGGCGTTCCTGCCTGTAGTCTATAGCATACAATTAGGTGCTGTGCCAGGCTGTGCATATATTATCTCCCCTCGAGCACATACACGGGGCGTTCCTGCCTGTAGTCTATAGCATACAATTAGGTGCTGTGCCAGGCTGTGCATATATTATCCCCCCTCTAGCACATACACGGGGCGTTCCTGCCTGTAGTCTATAGCATACAATTAGGTGCTGTGCCAGGCTGTGCATATATTATCCCCCCTCGAGCACATACACAGGGCGTTCCTGCCTGTAGTCTATAGCATACAATTAGGTGCTGTGCCAGGCTGTGCATATATTATCTCCCCTCTAGCACATACACAGGGCGTTCCTGCCTGTAGTCTATAGCATACAATTAGGTGCTGTGCCAGGCTGTGCATATATTATCTCCCCTCGAGCACATACACAGGGCGTTCCTGCCTGTAGTCTATAGCATACAATTAGGTGCTGTGCCAGGCTATGCATATATTATCTCCCCTCGAGCACATACACGGGGCGTTCCTGCCTGTAGTCTATAGCATACAATTAGGTGCTGTGCCAGGCTGTGCATATATTATCTCCCCTCTAGCACATACACAGGGCGTTCCTGCCTGTAGTCTATAGCATACAATTAGGTGCTGTGCCAGGCTATGCATATATTATCTCCCCTCTAGCACATACACTGGGCGTTCCTGCCTGTAGTCTATAGCATACAATTAGGTGCGGTGCCAGGCTGTGCATATATTATCCCCCCTCGAGCACATACACGGGGCGTTCCTGCCTGTAGTCTATAGCATACAATTAGGTGCTGTGCCAGGCTGTGCATATATTATCTCCCCTCTAGCACATACACGGGGCATTCCTGCCTGTAGTCTATAGCATACAATTAGGTGCTGTGCCAGGCTGTGCATATATTATCTCCCCTCGAGCACATACACGGGGCGTTCCTGCCTGTAGTCTATAGCATACAATTAGGTGCTGTGCCAGGCTGTACATATATTATCTCCCCTCGAGCACATACACGGGGCGTTCCTGCCTGTAGTCTATAGCATACAATTAGGTGCTGTGCCAGGCTGTGCATATATTATCTCCCCTCGAGCACATACACGGGGCGTTCCTGCCTGTAGTCTATAGCATACAATTAGGTGCTGTGCCAGGCTGTGCATATATTATCTCCCCTCTAGCACATACACGGGGCGTTCCTGCCTGTAGTCTATAGCATACAATTAGGTGCTGTGCCAGGCTATGCATATATTATCCCCCCTCGAGCACATACACGGGGCATTCCTGCCTGTAGTCTATAGCATACAATTAGGTGCTGTGCCAGGCTGTGCATATATTATCTCCCCTCTAGCACATACACGGGGCATTCCTGCCTGTAGTCTATAGCATACAATTAGGTGCTGTGCCAGGCTGTGTATATATTATCTCCCCTCTAGCACATACACAGGGCGTTCCTGCCTGTAGTCTATAGCATACAATTAGGTGCTGTGCCAGGCTGTGCATATATTATCTCCCCTCTAGCACATACACGGGGCGTTCCTGCCTGTAGTCTATAGCATTCAATTAGGTGCTGTGCCAGGCTGTGCATATATTATCTCCCCTCGAGCACATACACGGGGCGTTCCTGCCTGTAGTCTATAGCATACAATTAGGTGCTGTGCCAGGCTGTGCATATATTATCTCCCCTCGAGCACATACACGGGGCATTCCTGCCTGTAGTCTATAGCATACAATTAGGTGCTGTGCCAGGCTGTGCATATATTATCTCCCCTCGAGCACATACACGGGGCGTTCCTGCCTGTAGTCTATAGCATACAATTAGGTGCTGTGCCAGGCTGTGCATATATTATCTCCCCTCGAGCACATACACGGGGCGTTCCTGCCTGTAGTCTATAGCATACAATTAGGTGCTGTGTCAGGCTATGCATATATTATCTCCCCTCTAGCACATACACGGGGCGTTCCTGCCTGTAGTCTATAGCATACAATTAGGTGCTGTGCCAGGCTGTGCATATATTATCTCCCCTCTAGCACATACACAGGGCGTTCCTGCCTGTAGTCTATAGCATACAATTAGGTGCTGTGCCAGGCTGTGCATATATTATCCCCCCTCGAGCACATACACGGGGCGTTCCTGCCTGTAGTCTATAGCATACAATTAGGTGCTGTGCCAGGCTGTGCATATATTATCTCCCCTCTAGCACATACACGGGGCGTTCCTGCCTGTAGTCTATAGCATTCAATTAGGTGCTGTGCCAGGCTGTGCATATATTATCTCCCCTCGAGCACATACACGGGGCGTTCCTGCCTGTAGTCTATAGCATTCAATTAGGTGCTGTGCCAGGCTGTGCATATATTATCTCCCCTCGAGCACATACACGGGGCGTTCCTGCCTGTAGTCTATAGCATACAATTAGGTGCTGTGCCAGGCTGTGCATATATTATCTCCCCTCGAGCACATACACAGGGCGTTCCTGCCTGTAGTCTATAGCATACAATTAGGTGCTGTGCCAGGCTATGCATATATTATCTCCCCTCGAGCACATACACAGGGCGTTCCTGCCTGTAGTCTATAGCATACAATTAGGTGCTGTGCCAGGCTATGCATATATTATCTCCCCTCGAGCACATACACGGGGCGTTCCTGCCTGTAGTCTATAGCATACAATTAGGTGCTGTGCCAGGCTATGCATATATTATCTCCCCTCTAGCACATACACGGGGCGTTCCTGCCTGTAGTCTATAGCATACAATTAGGTGCTGTGCCAGGCTATGCATATATTATCTCCCCTCGAGCACATACACGGGGCGTTCCTGCCTGTAGTCTATAGCATACAATTAGGTGCTGTGCCAGGCTGTGCATATATTATCTCCCCTCGAGCACATACACGGGGCGTTCCTGCCTGTAGTCTATAGCATACAATTAGGTGCTGTGCCAGGCTGTGCATATATTATCTCCCCTCTAGCACATACACGGGGCGTTCCTGCCTGTAGTCTATAGCATACAATTAGGTGCTGTGCCAGGCTGTGCATATATTATCTCCCCTCGAGCACACACACGGGGCGTTCCTGCCTGTAGTATATAGCATACAATTAGGTGCTGTGCCAGGCTGTGCATATATTATTTCCCCTCGAACACATACACGGGGCGTTCCTGCCTGTAGTCTATAGCATACAATTAGGTGCTGTGCCAGGCTGTGTATATATTATCTCCCCTCTAGCACATACACGGGGCGTTCCTGCCTGTAGTCTATAGCATACAATTAGGTGCTGTGCCAGGCTGTGCATATATTATCTCCCCTCGAGCACATACACGGGGCGTTCCTGCCTGTAGTCTATAGCATACAATTAGGTGCTGTGCCAGGCTGTGCATATATTATCTCCCCTCTAGCACATACACAGGGCGTTCCTGCCTGTAGTCTATAGCATACAATTAGGTGCTGTGCCAGGCTGTGCATATATTATCTCCCCTCTAGCACATACACGGGGCGTTCCTGCCTGTAGTCTATAGCATACAATTAGGTGCTGTGTCAGGCTGTGCATATATTATCCCCCCTCGAGCACATACACGGGGCGTTCCTGCCTGTAGTCTATAGCATACAATTAGGTGCTGTGCCAGGCTGTGCATATATTATCTCCCCTCGAGCACATACACAGGGCATTCCTGCCTGTAGTCTATAGCATACAATTAGGTGCTGTGCCAGGCTGTGCATATATTATCTCCCCTCGAGCACATACACGGGGCGTTCCTGCCTGTAGTCTATAGCATACAATTAGGTGCTGTGCCAGGCTGTGCATATATTATCTCCCCTCGAGCACATACACGGGGCGTTCCTGCCTGTAGTCTATAGCATACAATTAGGTGCTGTGCCACGCTGTGCATATATTATCTCCCCTCGAGCACATACACGGGGCGTTCCTGCCTGTAGTCTATAGCATACAATTAGGTGCTGTGCCAGGCTATGCATATATTATCTCCCCTCGAGCACATACACAGGGCGTTCCTGCCTGTAGTCTATAGCATACAATTAGGTGCTGTGCCAGGCTGTGCATATATTATCTCCCCTCGAGCACATACACGGGGCGTTCCTGCCTGTAGTCTATAGCATACAATTAGGTGCTGTGCCAGGCTATGCATATATTATCTCCCCTCGAGCACATACACGGGGCGTTCCTGCCTGTAGTCTATAGCATACAATTAGGTGCTGTGCCAGGCTGTGCATATATTATCTCCCCTCGAGCACATACACGGGGCGTTCCTGCCTGTAGTCTATAGCATACAATTAGGTGCTGTGCCAGGCTGTGCATATATTATCTCCCCTCGAGCACATACACGGGGCGTTCCTGCCTGTAGTCTATAGCATACAATTAGGTGCTGTGCCAGGCTGTGCATATATTATCTCCCCTCGAGCACATACACGGGGCGTTCCTGCCTGTAGTCTATAGCATACAATTAGGTGCTGTGCCAGGCTGTGCATATATTATCTCCCCTCGAGCACATACACGGGGCGTTCCTGCCTGTAGTCTATAGCATACAATTAGGTGCTGTGCCAGGCTGTGCATATATTATCTCCCCTCGAGCACATACACGGGGCGTTCCTGCCTGTAGTCTATAGCATACAATTAGGTGCTGTGCCAGGCTATGCATATATTATCTCCCCTCGAGCACATACACGGGGCGTTCCTGCCTGTAGTCTATAGCATACAATTAGGTGCTGTGCCAGGCTGTGCATATATTATCTCCCCTCGAGCACATACACGGGGCGTTCCTGCCTGTAGTCTATAGCATACAATTAGGTGCTGTGCCAGGCTGTGCATATATTATCTCCCCTCGAGCACATACACGGGGCGTTCCTGCCTGTAGTCTATAGCATACAATTAGGTGCTGTGCCAGGCTGTGCATATATTATCTCCCCTCGAGCACATACACGGGGCGTTCCTGCCTGTAGTCTATAGCATACAATTAGGTGCTGTGCCAGGCTGTGCATATATTATCTCCCCTCGAGCACATACACGGGGCGTTCCTGCCTGTAGTCTATAGCATACAATTAGGTGCTGTGCCAGGCTGTGCATATATTATTTCCCCTCGAGCACATACACGGGGCGTTCCTGCCTGTAGTCTATAGCATACAATTAGGTGCTGTGCCAGGCTGTGCATATATTATCTCCCCTCGAGCACATACACGGGGCATTCCTGCCTGTAGTCTATAGCATACAATTAGGTGCTGTGCCAGGCTGTGCATATATTATCTCCCCTCGAGCACATACACGGGGCGTTCCTGCCTGTAGTCTATAGCATACAATTAGGTGCTGTGCCAGGCTGTGTATATATTATCTCCCCTCTAGCACATACACGGGGCGTTCCTGCCTGTAGTCTATAGCATACAATTAGGTGCTGTGCCAGGCTATGCATATATTATCTCCCCTCGAGCACATACACGGGGCGTTCCTGCCTGTAGTCTATAGCATACAATTAGGTGCTGTGCCAGGCTGTGCATATATTATTTCCCCTCGAGCACATACACGGGGCGTTCCTGCCTGTAGTCTATAGCATACAATTAGGTGCTGTGCCAGGCTGTGCATATATTATCTCCCCTCGAGCACATACACGGGGCATTCCTGCCTGTAGTCTATAGCATACAATTAGGTGCTGTGCCAGGCTGTGCATATATTATCTCCCCTCGAGCACATACACGGGGCGTTCCTGCCTGTAGTCTATAGCATACAATTAGGTGCTGTGCCAGGCTGTGTATATATTATCTCCCCTCTAGCACATACACGGGGCGTTCCTGCCTGTAGTCTATAGCATACAATTAGGTGCTGTGCCAGGCTATGCATATATTATCTCCCCTCGAGCACATACACGGGGCGTTCCTGCCTGTAGTCTATAGCATACAATTAGGTGCTGTGCCAGGCTGTGCATATATTATCCCCCCTCGAGCACATACACGGGGCGTTCCTGCCTGTAGTCTATAGCATACAATTAGGTGCTGTGCCAGGCTGTGCATATATTATCCCCCCTCGAGCACATACACGGGGCGTTCCTGCCTGTAGTCTATAGCATACAATTAGGTGCTGTGCCAGGCTGTGCATATATTATCCCCCCTCGAGCACATACACGGGGCGTTCCTGCCTGTAGTCTATAGCATACAATTAGGTGCTGTGCCAGGCTGTGCATATATTATCTCCCCTCGAGCACATACACGGGGCGTTCCTGCCTGTAGTCTATAGCATACAATTAGGTGCTGTGCCAGGCTGTGCATATATTATCTCCCCTCTAGCACATACACAGGGCATTCCTGCCTGTAGTCTATAGCATACAATTAGGTGCTGTGCCAGGCTGTGCATATATTATCTCCCCTCGAGCACATACACGGGGCGTTCCTGCCTGTAGTCTATAGCATACAATTAGGTGCTGTGCCAGGCTGTGCATATATTATCTCCCCTCGAGCACATACACGGGGCGTTCCTGCCTGTAGTCTATAGCATACAATTAGGTGCTGTGCCAGGCTGTGCATATATTATCTCCCCTCTAGCACATACACAGGGCATTCCTGCCTGTAGTCTATAGCATACAATTAGGTGCTGTGCCAGGCTGTGCATATATTATCTCCCCTCGAGCACATACACGGGGCATTCCTGCCTGTAGTCTATAGCATACAATTAGGTGCTGTGCCAGGCTGTGCATATATTATCCCCCCTCGAGCACATACACGGGGCGTTCCTGCCTGTAGTCTATAGCATACAATTAGGTGCTGTGCCAGGCTGTGCATATATTATCTCCCCTCTAGCACATACACAGGGCATTCCTGCCTGTAGTCTATAGCATACAATTAGGTGCTGTGCCAGGCTGTGCATATATTATCCCCCCTCGAGCACATACACGGGGCGTTCCTGCCTGTAGTCTATAGCATACAATTAGGTGCTGTGCCAGGCTGTGCATATATTATCTCCCCTCGAGCACATACACGGGGCGTTCCTGCCTGTAGTCTATAGCATACAATTAGGTGCTGTGCCAGGCTGTGCATATATTATCTCCCCTCTAGCACATACACAGGGCATTCCTGCCTGTAGTCTATAGCATACAATTAGGTGCTGTGCCAGGCTATGCATATATTATCTCCCCTCGAGCACATACACGGGGCGTTCCTGCCTGTAGTCTATAGCATACAATTAGGTGCTGTGCCAGGCTGTGCATATATTATCCCCCCTCGAGCACATACACGGGGCATTCCTGCCTGTAGTCTATAGCATACAATTAGGTGCTGTGCCAGGCTGTGTATATATTATCCCCCCTCTAGCACATACACAGGGCGTTCCTGCCTGTAGTCTATAGCATACAATTAGGTGCTGTGCCAGGCTATGCATATATTATCTCCCCTCGAGCACATACACGGGGCGTTCCTGCCTGTAGTCTATAGCATACAATTAGGTGCTGTGCCAGGCTGTGTATATATTATCCCCCCTCTAGCACATACACAGGGCGTTCCTGCCTGTAGTCTATAGCATACAATTAGGTGCTGTGCCAGGCTGTGTATATATTATCCCCCCTCGAGCACATACACGGGGCGTTCCTGCCTGTAGTCTATAGCATACAATTAGGTGCTGTGCCAGGCTGTGCATATATTATCTCCCCTCGAGCACATACACGGGGCGTTCCTGCCTGTAGTCTATAGCATACAATTAGGTGCTGTGTCAGGCTGTGCATATATTATTTCCCCTCGAGCACATACACGGGGCGTTCCTGCCTGTAGTCTATAGCATACAATTAGGTGCTGTGCCAGGCTGTGCATATATTATCTCCCCTCGAGCACATACACGGGGCGTTCCTGCCTGTAGTCTATAGCATACAATTAGGTGCTGTGCCAGGCTGTGCATATATTATCTGCCCTCGAGCACATACACGGGGCGTTCCTGCCTGTAGTCTATAGCATACAATTAGGTGCTGTGCCAGGCTGTGTATATATTATCTCCCCTCGAGCACATACACGGGGCGTTCCTGCCTGTAGTCTATAGCATACAATTAGGTGCTGTGCCAGGCTGTGCATATATTATCTCCCCTCGAGCACATACACGGGGCGTTCCTGCCTGTAGTCTATAGCATACAATTAGGTGCTGTGCCAGGCTATGCATATATTATCTCCCCTCGAGCACATACACGGGGCGTTCCTGCCTGTAGTCTATAGCATACAATTAGGTGCTGTGCCAGGCTGTGCATATATTATCTCCCCTCGAGCACATACACGGGGCGTTCCTGCCTGTAGTCTATAGCATACAATTAGGTGCTGTGCCAGGCTGTGCATATATTATCTGCCCTCGAGCACATACACGGGGCGTTCCTGCCTGTAGTCTATAGCATACAATTAGGTGCTGTGCCAGGCTGTGCATATATTATCTCCCCTCGAGCACATACACGGGGCGTTCCTGCCTGTAGTCTATAGCATACAATTAGGTGCTGTGCCAGGCTGTGCATATATTATCTCCCCTCGAGCACATACACGGGGCGTTCCTGCCTGTAGTCTATAGCATACAATTAGGTGCTGTGCCAGGCTGTGCATATATTATCTCCCATCGAGCACATACACGGGGCGTTCCTGCCTGTAGTCTATAGCATACAATTAGGTGCTGTGCCAGGCTGTGCATATATTATCTCCCCTCGAGCACATACACAGGGCGTTCCTGCCTGTAGTCTATAGCATACAATTAGGTGCTGTGCCAGGCTGTGCATATATTATCTCCCCTCGAGCACATACACGGGGCGTTCCTGCCTGTAGTCTATAGCATACAATTAGGTGCTGTGCCAGGCTGTGCATATATTATTTCCCCTCTAGCACATACACGGGGCGTTCCTGCCTGTAGTCTATAGCATACAATTAGGTGCTGTGCCAGGCTGTGCATATATTATCTCCCCTCGAGCACATACACGGGGCGTTCCTGCCTGTAGTCTATAGCATACAATTAGGTGCTGTGCCAGGCTGTGCATATATTATCTCCCCTCGAGCACATACACGGGGCATTCCTGCCTGTAGTCTATAGCATACAATTAGGTGCTGTGCCAGGCTGTGCATATATTATCTCCCCTCGAGCACATACACAGGGCGTTCCTGCCTGTAGTCTATAGCATACAATTAGGTGCTGTGCCAGGCTGTGCATATATTATTTCCCCTCGAGCACATACACGGGGCGTTCCTGCCTGTAGTCTATAGCATACAACTAGGTGCTGTCACTGCTGTGCATATATTATCTCCCCTCGAGCACATACACGGGGCATTCCTGCCTGTAGTCTATAGCATACAATTAGGTGCTGTGCCAGGCTATGCATATATTATCTCCCCTCGAGCACATACACAGGGCATTCCTGCCTGTAGTCTATAGCATACAATTAGGTGCTGTGCCAGGCTGTGCATATATTATCTCCCCTCGAGCACATACACGGGGCATTCCTGCCTGTAGTCTATAGCATACAATTAGGTGCTGTGCCAGGCTATGCATATATTATCTCCCCTCGAGCACATACACGGGGCGTTCCTGCCTGTAGTCTATAGCATACAATTAGGTGCTGTGCCAGGCTGTGCATATATTATCTCCCCTCGAGCACATACACAGGGCATTCCTGCCTGTAGTCTATAGCATACAATTAGGTGCTGTCACTGCTGTGCATATATTATCTCCCCTCGAGCACATACACGGGGCGTTCCTGCCTGTAGTCTATAGCATACAATTAGGTGCTGTCACTGCTGTGCATATATTATCTCCCCTCGAGCACATACACGGGGCGTTCCTGCCTGTAGTCTATAGCATACAATTAGGTGCTGTGCCAGGCTGTGCATATATTATCTCCCCTCGAGCACATACACGGGGCGTTCCTGCCTGTAGTCTATAGCATACAATTAGGTGCTGTGCCAGGCTATGCATATATTATCTCCCCTCGAGCACATACACGGGGCATTCCTGCCTGTAGTCTATAGCATACAATTAGGTGCTGTGCCAGGCTGTGCATATATTATCTCCCCTCGAGCACATACACGGGGCGTTCCTGCCTGTAGTCTATAGCATACAATTAGGTGCTGTGCCAGGCTGTGCATATATTATCTCCCCTCGAGCACATACACGGGGCATTCCTGCCTGTAGTCTATAGCATACAATTAGGTGCTGTGCCAGGCTGTGCATATATTATCTCCCCTCGAGCACATACACGGGGCATTCCTGCCTGTAGTCTATAGCATACAATTAGGTGCTGTGCCAGGCTGTGCATATATTATCTCCCCTCGAGCACATACACGGGGCATTCCTGCCTGTAGTCTATAGCATACAATTAGGTGCTGTGCCAGGCTATGCATATATTATCTCCCCTCGAGCACATACACGGGGCATTCCTGCCTGTAGTCTATAGCATACAATTAGGTGCTGTGCCAGGCTGTGCATATATTATCTCCCCTCGAGCACATACACGGGGCGTTCCTGCCTGTAGTCTATAGCATACAATTAGGTGCTGTGCCAGGCTGTGCATATATTATCTCCCCTCGAGCACATACACGGGGCATTCCTGCCTGTAGTCTATAGCATACAATTAGGTGCTGTGCCAGGCTATGCATATATTATCTCCCCTCGAGCACATACACGGGGCATTCCTGCCTGTAGTCTATAGCATACAATTAGGTGCTGTGCCAGGCTGTGCATATATTATCTCCCCTCGAGCACATACACGGGGCATTCCTGCCTGTAGTCTATAGCATACAATTAGGTGCTGTGCCAGGCTATGCATATATTATCTCCCCTCGAGCACATACACGGGGCATTCCTGCCTGTAGTCTATAGCATACAATTAGGTGCTGTGCCAGGCTGTGCATATATTATCTCCCCTCGAGCACATACACGGGGCATTCCTGCCTGTAGTCTATAGCATACAATTAGGTGCTGTGCCAGGCTGTGCATATATTATCTCCCCTCGAGCACATACACGGGGCATTCCTGCCTGTAGTCTATAGCATACAATTAGGTGCTGTGCCAGGCTGTGCATATATTATCTCCCCTCGAGCACATACACGGGGCATTCCTGCCTGTAGTCTATAGCATACAATTAGGTGCTGTGCCAGGCTATGCATATATTATCTCCCCTCGAGCACATACACGGGGCATTCCTGCCTGTAGTCTATAGCATACAATTAGGTGCTGTGCCAGGCTGTGCATATATTATCTCCCCTCGAGCACATACACGGGGCGTTCCTGCCTGTAGTCTATAGCATACAATTAGGTGCTGTGCCAGGCTGTGCATATATTATCTCCCCTCGAGCACATACACGGGGCATTCCTGCCTGTAGTCTATAGCATACAATTAGGTGCTGTGCCAGGCTGTGCATATATTATCTCCCCTCGAGCACATACACGGGGCATTCCTGCCTGTAGTCTATAGCATACAATTAGGTGCTGTGCCAGGCTGTGCATATATTATCTCCCCTCGAGCACATACACGGGGCATTCCTGCCTGTAGTCTATAGCATACAATTAGGTGCTGTGCCAGGCTGTGCATATATTATCTCCCCTCGAGCACATACACGGGGCGTTCCTGCCTGTAGTCTATAGCATACAATTAGGTGCTGTGCCAGGCTATGCATATATTATCTCCCCTCGAGCACATACACGGGGCATTCCTGCCTGTAGTCTATAGCATACAATTAGGTGCTGTGCCAGGCTGTGCATATATTATCTCCCCTCGAGCACATACACGGGGCGTTCCTGCCTGTAGTCTATAGCATACAATTAGGTGCTGTGCCAGGCTATGCATATATTATCTCCCCTCGAGCACATACACGGGGCGTTCCTGCCTGTAGTCTATAGCATACAATTAGGTGCTGTGCCAGGCTATGCATATATTATCTCCCCTCGAGCACATACACAGGGCATTCCTGCCTGTAGTCTATAGCATACAATTAGGTGCTGTGCCAGGCTGTGCATATATTATCTCCCCTCGAGCACATACACGGGGCGTTCCTGCCTGTAGTCTATAGCATACAATTAGGTGCTGTGCCAGGCTATGCATATATTATCTCCCCTCGAGCACATACACGGGGCGTTCCTGCCTGTAGTCTATAGCATACAATTAGGTGCTGTGCCAGGCTGTGCATATATTATTTCCCCTGCCTGTAGTCCCTGATGTCGGAGGGTAGGTCTTTATTGTGATTGCAGCTGTTGTTTGAACAGTATGTATATAAGGATTAACTGTCATGTGGACTGTTTTTATGGAGATGTACCGGTGAGGTAAGTGGACATAACTTACCTCACCGTTACATCTCCATAAAAATAGTCCACATGACAGTTAATCCTTATATTTATATACATTTAGCGAAAAAGCCACTTTTGTAAATATATTTAAATCGAAAAGTGTATCGTGACAAGATCAGCCCAAAATACCCAATAGCACCCTTGGCAAAAGTTAATAGGAACAATTTCTCTTCATGTTGAAACCCGATGATGTATTAAGTCAATCCTGCGCGAGTCCAAATGCGCCCAAAACATTACGCGTTCGTCTTTCCAAACCTAATGACGTATCGATGGTGTTATTAGCTTGGTGTTATGAGGCGTTACGCATTCACCGAGAAATAACTGCAACTAGCCACGTGTGCGCCGACCAATCAGAATGCTGGATTTAGTGATGACAACACTTAGTGTGTAAATATATAACGCACAAGTCCAAGTCTTGCTGTGAAATAGAACATGACTTTAAAATTACATGTATAGCATTGAACTGTCCTCCAAGATACCGAAACTTTATATAACAAACAAAGACTGCCCAGTCTTTTTCAATTCCAACAACGACATGAAAATGAAAGCGAAAGTACGATGAGTGCACAGTACTGGATTCACTCGAATTTTCCATTGCAATAATGGAGTCGGGGACATTCTGATAAACACAGTTATGGTTTCCTTTTGTTTTGACAAAAATCAAGTACTTATGGCACAGTAATTCCGAGCTCCGTGGTCCAGTGGTTAGTGTGTCGGACTTGTTTTCGCTGTAAACACATCGATATGGGTTCGCAGCGCGTCACCGGTCCTAGAGTATCCACATACTAGTAGCAGTGGCTTGGCCGCTTAGAGCGACGTGCAATTGTCGGATTGCTCGCTGTTTCAAAACCCGCACCAGGTTGTGACCCTTGAGCAAGGTCGCTCGTACTGTGTCGGCTTTGCATCACTCATGCGTTAAAAGAGTACCAGTCAGCTTGTCATACTGATGAGTATCAGAGCATGTTCTGATCAAACTAGAGCAGCGCCTGCTATGGCTGCAGCCGGTTCATTGGTTGGCTTGTACAAATGACTGGGGTAATATTGTACCAAGTGTGTTAGAGCAAGTAATTGGTTAATCTCTATATAAAACTGGTCATTATTATTATAGTAATTTCAAACACAAACTTAATTCTAAGTGGAATAGTTTAAGTGAAATGTATACCATATTTTGAGACCAATATTTCAAACACATGGTGGTTCCGTCATTTTCTCTCCCAAGTCAACACCCCCTGCCAAAAATGGAACGCCATGTTGCCAGCAAACAGGTATTGGAGATACTCACCTGCAAATCCACATTGTTGTACATGGCCTGGGACTGGTTGTGTTAGGAAAAAGGACAAAAAGCCTGACATTGTATGTTTTAATATGGTTTATCATACAGCCTATTTGTTTGTCATTGTCAACACACAAGTTACCTAAATATATGCGACTATAGTAACATTTATCATGTTTTTGAACAAACAGTCCTGTGCATATCCTGGTATATCGTGGTGATAGTTTCAAACTATTGCCATATTTTAAATTGGAAATACTGTACATGTACAGCCCTAACCCTATCTAGATCTACTGGTATAATAATTCCGCATGTGTTTATATAAAAAATGTACCACAATTATTTTAATCTTAAAGTGATGTGAAACACTCCAGTTGGGTGATCATATAGAAATAGAGAATAATCTTGCTCAAAGTAGTTATTTTTATAAATATTAATCCAAATTTATAACACACAACGTCAGTCTTATATATTTATTAAATGCAATGAGTAACGATGGCGAAATCATTTGCGTTAGTTTATCGCCGATTGTTGCATCCAGAATCGAGATGTAAATATTTACAATTGAACGTAGTGCAGACGGTGTTTTCTATGGAGTTGTATGGTCGATTTCTTTGAGATTTTGGGCGATGTTAGTAGAATGCTATATTCCCCCTGTTGGCATCAGTTTCACGCACACGAACAAGTACATAATATGTCTTTAATAAAGACATATTATGGACTGTGTGTGTGAAACTGATAAATTAGTACTCAGGCGCTATGCGAACTGAAGAAATGTAGCATTCTACTAACATCTACTGGAGGAATGTAGAATTCTATTAACATCGCCGAAAATCTCAGGCAAATCGACCGGCCAACTCCATAGGAAACATCGTCTGAATTACGCTGAATTGTAAATATTTACTTCTTGATTCGGGATGCAACTATCAGAGATAAACTAACACAAATGATTTTGCCACGGAGAGTTACTCTATTTAATGAATATTATAAGTTACGGGACGCTTTTAATTAATCGTCGCTGTGATTTATTGTAATTTGGTAAGATAAATGTGTTGTCTATGGCCATTAACTTATGTAACGTCACAGTGATGCGTCATGGACGTTGAACGTCAACGCATTGAGTCAATGGCTAATTACCAGAAGTAGGACAACTTGTTGAGTTTGATAGTTAATTTATGAGTCTTTAGAATTCCTCAAATATATCGCATGCAGGTTTTGGTACATGGTACTATGTCTTTAAATTCACAGAAAATGATTTCCGACAGATATATCCCCTTTCTTGGCGCCAAAATACACCAAAAATATTCCCGAGTCAACAGAGATGGCGGATAAGCACCTAATATTTATTTCATATGGGGTCACTGACCTAATATGGGTTCATATACCAGGGTTCGCTCTGCCACTTGCCAAATATGCCAATGGCAAAAATAATTCACATTTGGCAAAAAATATTTTCATTTGGCAAAAGTTTTGGCAAATCACTTTTTAATTCCTCAATAAAGTTGAAAAATATCGGTCAATCCATTTTAATTACAATAAAATTATATTAGTGGTGTTTTATATGGTTTCGGAAAAGTTCACGCCTCCATTAAGATGCAGTTAATCTGGTAACATTCTTATGATGGGTAGAGGGATTACTAATATTAGGTGTGACGGTGGTGTTTACATAGCTAATTCTCTTGTGATGTTCCCTTCTGATAAAGCAACTCTTCTACAATTTTATCGTTCTGTGATTATTTATTGTATGATAAACCGCAATAGAGATGCGAGTGTAATTAGCTAACTACTTTCCTATCGATATCAAACGTTCAAACCATGAGTGTCGAAACAAAGCTCAATCAAGGTTGCAGAAAATGATACTATCAGGGATAACATTTGACAAATTCTAATAAATTTGGCAAAAAATATTTTCATTTGGCAAATTATTTGGCAAAAGTAAAATTCAGTCCAGCGCGGACCCTGACTGTCACTATTTATCGATGCTGATTGGCTAATTGCAAGAGCTGACATCAAAAATGACAATTACAGTGAGTGTTGTCAAACTGGATACAATATTTGTAAAAATAACTACTTTGAGCAAGATTATTCTCCATTCTATATTTGATAACCCTATCGGGGTGTTTCACATCAATTTAAATCTTTCCCCCACATATTGAACAAGAAGAAAAAGTTGCACATGCAGGGTTTTGGAACCATGCCTTATTGCGTAGAATGTGGTCCCCAGAGGGTGAATTTAGTGACGCTGCCCTGCATGGCAGGCTAGCATCACTAAATTAACCCGCTGGGGACCTTATTCTGCTTAAAGGGGTACTGTACGCCAAATGTTGTTGTTGGTTTCTATAGTCTCCGAGTCGGAGAATAAGGTAACAATTTTTCCATTATTTGAAAGTATGTTGAGTACGAAGTCATGTTACGGATGACAAATTTACCGGAATGCAAAAATACAAATTGTCGTTGTCGAGTAATTTTTGTAAAGTTTTCAACCAAATGAATCAAATAAAAGTTTTATTATATGCATACTAGTCCCATATAATCATTTAAGTTATTGTATCATCGCTAGTCAGTGAGTGGCTTGAGTGTTCTCCCCGTATCATCATAATATTTTAAGCGATCGTGTGTGCGATCGGTTTAAAATCCAGTATCCCTCAATTACTGTTTTTGATTACGGTAATTCGTAATTTAATTGACGCCATTTTATGGCTCCAGTCATAAATTCAATTTATATCAAATTATTAACTTTTAAATTATTAAATTTTAAGATAGCCTATTAACCTGAGCGTTTACATAATACATCTTCGACTCAAATTACTTATGTTTCTATATATTATCGATATTAGATCGTTGTTGTCACCGGAAATTTAATGAAAATGGCGTACAGTACCCCTTTAAGCCTCATCTTCTCTGGAAAGTATCTTTATTATCAAATAATTTTTTATTTAGAAATTTCTTCGCAAAAATTCTTTTTTGTTTTTAGTTTAGTTTCTCTATATCCCCAAATTGGCAGACAGCACTTTGCATAATCAAGGTGCCCAATGGGTGCACATCCCAATGTTCACCATCTGGAAACTTAAATTGTGAGTCAACGTCTCCCATATTGAGGTCTCCAATGTATGAATTTGGTAATGCTAGCCCGCCGTCACTAAATTCACCTTCTGGGGACCTCATTCTGCGAATGAGAAATGGGAAATGGACTTTGCAGGGCCTTATTACTTAGTTTTATTCTAAAATTTTATAATTTTAAATCAACCAACATGTATTTTACTTGCAGGTCAAGGGTCAGATTCCAATAAGGTTGTAAAATCAACACCACAATCAAGTAAAAGTCATCAACATAATGAACCGGCTTCTAATGGCAAGCTGAGTAGGGAAGCACCATCAACGATACCGGCTTCAAACCCTGACCAAACTCCATCTAATGCCAAGCTGAGTAGGGAAGCACCATCAATGATTTCAGTTGAAAAGGGTTTCTCTTTTGGGAATAACACGCCAAAAAATTCCAGTGCGAACACCACGGTTGGTAACAAAAATATCCACCCCGTGACAAGTAGCAACACACCCAAAGATTCTAGCATAAACTCGATGGGTAGGAACAAAAGCGTTGACCCTGAACCTTGTAGCATTGTACCAACGGATTCTAGTACCAATTCCATGGGGAGAAATAAATACGTTCAGCAGCATGTGACTGATAAGAAACGAGTTATTTCTAATGTGAATTCCATGGATATAAATGTTGAGGCCAGTAAAAAGTTATTCCCAGTTTCTTCGAGCCAACCTCTTGTTCATAGCACGAGTTGTGATAATGAATTGAAAGAAAAAGTGATGAAAAACATAGAAAAACAGAAACGTTCATTGAATGATAGGCAGGTCTCTGTTGCCAATGGTAACCAAAACATTATGCCGTCTAACTCTGAGCTACAAACTTATTCATTCACCAAAGTTCCGCCCCCTGGGATGCCGAAGACGAGTGCTAACTCTGAGCTACAAACTTTTTCATTCACCAAAGTTCCGCCCCCTGGGATGACGAAGACGACAGCTACCTCTGAGCTACAAACTAATTTGTTCACCAAAGCTCCGCCCCCTGGGATGCCAAAGACGACAACTAACTCTGAGCTACAAACTAATTCGTTCACCAAAGCTCCGCCCCCTGGGATTCCGCAACCTCAGACTAAGCCGATTGCTTCCGACTCCTTAACTAAGGGTTTTGACTTCTCGAAGTATGGAAACCTGTTTGGTAACCATGGAAACACTACAAGTTCTCATTCATCATCTGAAGCGAAACGAATGGAGTCTGAAAGAAACATGGACGCTTTCAACTTCTACATGACAAATACTTCGAAAAAAAGTGCAGAAAATACTCAACAAAGGGAATCAGAAGCGGATAATCACACTTCGGGACGTAAGAATCAGAAGGAAATTTTTAATATGGATTCTGTTTCTTCTGCTCTGCCAGATACAGACATTCAACCAGATTCTTCTAACCTATCGACGAAAACTACACCCTTCAACTTCAGTGGTGCTCCTGATTCTAGTCAGAACTCGTATAAAAATAGACTTGATATGGAATCAGTTGACGATGTACCTAAGACTAAATCCTTGCCTCAACGAGAGAGAAGACGTACACGAGATTCTGATGTTAGCATGGATATCAGATCTAATGCACCATCTTCGAAATCGCAACCTGGTGTTGTTGAGCATGGCTTTAAATCTAGAAACTTGGATCCGCCTGAGAGGGCGCGTAACGATGGACAGGGCATCCCGTCTGAGAGGGCGCGTAACGATGGACAGGGCATCAAATCATGTGACGATACATTTAACATGGCTGCTATATCTGATGCCTTACCTCAATCAGAGTCAACAGTGCAATCTGTGTCTGCCGGGGGTTTCAATTTTACTAAAACAGGCAGTAATTCACGTCGACCAATCGGATTTGCCGATACAAGTATTGCTGGATTTAAAGTTGGGAGTCATGCTCCTAGCAACATGGGAGTCACTACTGCCCACCAAAATTATTCATCGCCTCAAAGCGAAGTGATTGATTCAGATAATCTCATGGATAGAAGTGAGATGTCCGCTGGTGTTTTCCGTGATGACAACATAGTTTCTGAATTACTGAAGAAACATCATGCTCAATCACATGACATGTCACATGACATGTCGCATGACACTACTTCAATCGTTTCGCGTTCCTCGTCCAGCCGTACCTTACATCATAATAACTCACAAGCATTCCCTCCTGGATATGAGAATTCTGCACTTCGGAGTGCAAGAACGTCATCAGATGCATCAACTGGGGTCTCTAATCATTCAAGATTGTCACAAGAATTCCCTCCTGGATATGAAAATACCACACATCAGAGCGTCAGAACATCGTTGGATGCGTCAACTGGGGTTTCTAGTCATTCAAGCTTATCTGAGTCATCTCAGCCCAAGAGTGAGTCATCTCAGCCCAAGCAAACGCTTCCTCCGCACCTCATGGATTTATATAATAAAAGTATGGTGAGGATGAAGGGAGATAACCAAGAGACGGATGACTCGAATAAAAACTCTGGCTCGGGAATCGTAAACATGAAGACACAGCCTGCCGTGGCTGGTCGCGGGCGTGGGCGTGGCTTGATGGCACGACATGATATATCAAAACCTCCCGGAATCACGATGAGACAACAGTCATTGGAAAATATTCAAAATGGGCATCCTAGCCCAATCGATGGACATCCTAGCCCAATCGATGGACATCCTAGCCCAATCGATGGACATCCTAGCCCAATCAAAAGGTCTTCTAGTATCGACTGTCACAGTTCCTCCATTGCTCATTCGGATTTCAATAGTCAACCACTTAATAGGATGACGATGGTTTCTTCTATTAAGGTCCCACATTCGGCTTCATCATATGGCGATACTATGACTGATGATAAATCAGAAAGCCATGAGCAGCCAATTTGTGGTGATTATGGTAACAATGGATTATCAGGTTCACAGTCGACAGCAGACGCTCAAGGAGATGCGTTGCTTCATCATAAGGTGCCATCTGGTGACCCAAGTGGTGACGTGGGAAGTCAGTCATCCGTGAGGACAGCTCCTCGGAGGAGTAAGCTAGCGACGTTCATGAAAGCACGAGCGCCATTAAGAAAGCCTGCCTTCGGATCTCAGATGTCAGAAAAAGTAAGTTATCGGCAGTTAAAGGGACCCAAGGCACGTGCAGTGGGTAAATCTGAAAAAAAATGTAACAGTCTGTAAAAACATCACTCACAGTGGATAAATCTGAACAATTATTTCATGATTGGAGCTGTGCTGGTGCAACATTAAGATCCTGTGCCAGTTCATTCTCTTATATATGGGCGTCTTCCATTGAGGGAGCTGCGCTGGTGCAGCATTAAAGAACCTGTGCCAGTTCATTCTCTTATATATGGGAGTCTCCCATTGAGGGAGCTGTGCTGGTGCAGCATTAAGATCCTGTGCCAGTTCATTCTCTTATTTATGGGAGTCTCCCATTGAGGGAGCTGCGCTGGTGCAGCATTAAAGATCCTGTGCCAGTTCATTCTCTTATATATGGGAGTCTCCCATTGAGGGAGTTGTGCTGGTGCAGCATTAAGGTCCTGTGCCAGTTCATTCTCTTATATATGGGAGTCTCTAATTGAGGGAGCTGTGCTGGTGCAGCATTAAGATCCTGTGCCAGTTCATTCTCTTATATATGGGAGTCTCCCATTGAGGGAGCTGTGCTGGTGCAGCATTAAAGATCCTGTGCCAGTTCATTCTCTTATATATGGGAGTCTCCCATTGAGGGAGTTGTGCTGGTGCAGCATTAAGATCCTGTGCCAGTTCATTCTCTTATATATGGGCGTCTCCCATTGAGGGAGCTGTGCTGGTGCAACATTAAAGATCCTGTGCCAGTTCATTCTCTTATATATGGGAGTCTCCCATTGAGGGAGTTGTGCTGGTGCAGCATTAAGATCCTGTGCCAGTTCATTCTCTTATATATGGGAGTCTCCCATTGAGGGAGCTGTGCTGGTGCAGCATTAAGATCCTGTGCCAGTTCATTCTCTTATATATGGGAGTCTCCCATTGAGGGAGCTGTGCTGGTGCAGCATTAAGATCCTGTGCCAGTTCATTCTCTTATATATGGGAGTCTCCCATTGAGGGAGCTGCGCTGGTGCAGCATTAAGATCCTGTGCCAGTTCATTCTCTTATATATGGGAGTCTCCCATTGAGGGAGCTGTGCTGGTGCAGCATTAAGATCCTGTGCCAGTTCATTCTCTTATATATGGGAGTCTCCCATTGAGGGAGCTGTGCTGGTGCAGCATTAAGATCCTGTGCCAGTTCATTCTCTTATATATGGGAGTCTCCCATTGAGGGAGCTGCGCTGGTGCAGCATTAAGATCCTGTGCCAGTTCATTCTCTTATATATGGGAGTCTTCCATTGAGGGAGTTGTGCTGGTGCAGCATTAAGATCCTGTGCCAGTTCATTCTCTTATATATGGGAGTCTCCCATTGAGGGAGCTGTGCTGGTGCAGCATTAAGATCCTGTGCCAGTTCATTCTCTTATATATGGGAGTCTCCCATTGAGGGAGCTGCGCTGGTGCAGCATTAAAGATCCTGTGCCAGTTCATTCTCTTATATATGGGAGTCTCCCATTGAGGGAGCTGTGCTGGTGCAGCATTAAAGATCCTGTGCCAGTTCATTCTCTTATATATGGGAGTCTCTAATTGAGGGAGTTGTGCTGGTGCAGCATTAAAGATCCTGTGCCAGTTCATTCTCTTATATATGGGAGTCTCTAATTGAGGGAGTTGTGCTGGTGCAGCATTAAGATCCTGTGCCAGTTCATTCTCTTATATATGGGAGTCTCCCATTGAGGGAGTTGTGCTGGTGCAACATTAAGATCCTGTGCCAGTTCATTCTCTTATATATGGGAATCTCTAATTGAGGGAGTTGTGCTGGTGCAGCATTAAGATCCTGTGCCAGTTCATTCTCTTATATATGGGAGTCTCCCATTGAGGGAGTTGTGCTGGTGCAGCATTAAGATCCTGTGCCAGTTCATTCTCTTATATATGGGAGTCTTCCATTGAGGGAGCTGTGCTGGTGCAGCATTAAGATCCTGTGCCAGTTCATTCTCTTATATATGGGAGTCTCCCATTGAGGGAGCTGTGCTGGTGCAGCATTAAGATCCTGTGCCAGTTCATTCTCTTATATATGGGAGTCTTCCATTGAGGGAGCTGTGCTGGTGCAGCATTAAGATCCTGTGCCAGTTCATTCTCTTATATATGGGAGTCTCCCATTGAGGGAGTTGTGCTGGTGCAGCATTAAGATCCTGTGCCAGTTCATTCTCTTATATATGGGCGTCTCCCATTGAGGGAGTTGTGCTGGTGCAGCATTAAGATCCTGTGCCAGTTCATTCTCTTATATATGGGAGTCTCCCATTGAGGGAGTTGTGCTGGTGCAGCATTAAGATCCTGTGCCAGTTCATTCTCTTATATATGGGAGTCTCCCATTGAGGGAGTTGTGCTGGTGCAGCATTAAGATCCTGTGCCAGTTCATTCTCTTATATATGGGAGTCTCCCATTGAGGGAGCTGCACTGGTGCAGCATTAAGATCCTGTGCCAGTTCATTCTCTTATATATGGGAGTCTCCCATTGAGGGAGCTGTGCTGGTGCAGCATTAAGATCCTGTGCCAGTTCATTCTCTTATATATGGGAGTCTCCCATTGAGGGAGCTGCGCTGGTGCAGCATTAAGATCCTGTGCCAGTTCATTCTCTTATATATGGGAGTCTCCCATTGAGGGAGCTGTGCTGGTGCAGCATTAAGATCCTGTGCCAGTTCATTCTCTTATATATGGGAGTCTCCCATTGAGGGAGCTGCACTGGTGCAGCATTAAGATCCTGTGCCAGTTCATTCTCTTATATATGGGAGTCTCCCATTGAGGGAGCTGTGCTGGTGCAGCATTAAGATGCTTTGCCAGTTCATTCTCTTATATATGGGAGTCTCTAATTGAGGGAGTTGTGCTGGTGCAGCATTAAGATCCTGTGCCAGTTCATTCTCTTATATATGGGAATCTCTAATTGAGGGAGCTGTGCTGGTGCAGCATTAAAGATCCTGTGCCAGTTCATTCTCTTATATATGGGAATCTCTAATTGAGGGAGCTGTGCTGGTGCAGCATTAAGATCCTGTGCCAGTTCATTCTCTTATTTATGTGCGTCTCCCATAGTTGAAACCGGTCCAGGGGTCTGGGCGAAAAATCACGAACAGACAGATCATTACCCTTGCCAATTGAAGGGTCAAGCAAGTACAGTAATGCTCTAAATAATCGACTTTTTAACCACACCAGAATTATGGGTAACTTTTCAGGATTTAGTCGGAAATATGGCTTGTTGCCATTCATCGGAAAGCTCTCGTGGAGAGCTTTCCGATGATGGCAACAAGCCATATTTCCGACTAAATCCTGAAAAGTTACCCATAATTCTTCTGTGGTTAAGGAGTCGATTATTTAGAGGCTTAGAGCATTACTGTACATGCACCCGTGATACACATTTTTTTTTTGGACATTCCTAATGCCACCATATTATTTGAGAAGTCATCTCCTTCTCTGATAACAATATAAAGTTTGTCTGCCTGCCATTCTCGCCAATGTCTCTTTGTGTATGAAATGAGATCTTATTTTATCTGACAGTGTTTGACAAAAATGGCTGGATGAGATTTATTTGTATCATTCGTTTCCATTTAAATTAGATTAATTCCTATGTGCTGTGTTTTATGCAGTTGTACAGGCAGGTGTTACAATTTTATGTTTATGCAGGCTGTTAACTCCTTGTCTTCTGTGATAACGATGTGCCTTATTTATTATGCTGATGATTTCAAGGAACAAATATCAGAGTTGCCACATTGATAACCATTCCCTATATTTTTTAACTCATTTTAAGGAAAATGAACTCACTTCAATGTCTTCAATATGCCTTTTGAAAATACTAGATCAATGGATCTCATAGATTGGGATTTATATTTGGTTCAAATAGGGGCAGAGATTTAACACTCCCACACCAACACTATTTATGATATATAGATTCCTATATTACATGTGGGGAGGGGGTGTGCAGTTAGAAATTTAAAGGTGGACACCCCCATATCCCACCCCACCATTCAAAGATGACCCTCTACCTGTGTCCCTGTTTGAAACAACTTGTTTTAAAGTGATTTGACAAGTACAGACTATTGTAGTCTTCAGAGTCCCAGTCTTCTCCGTCTTTACTGTCATTAGGAACCCCACAGTCATTGACTGTCTTGTATTTCACAAATTTTGTATGATCATGCTCCTACTTATGGTTTCTAAGAATCTTGTCTCACCATACATCCTGACCCTTAGAGAATCTCAAATGGCTCACTATTCCCACAATTCTGCTCCACTACAGAGAAAGCGAACTGTTGAAGATTTAACCACCGAGGTTAGTAAGATCGAAAGTGAGGAGAGAATAACAGCGTTGTGGCACAAAATGCGTAAATCTTCCCGTGTCACCGAGGTATGCCTCCGTTCATTAGTTAATTAAAACTTATTTGTTTCCGATTTGTTGGTGAAAACAAAATCCAGGTTGGGAATTGTTTTTTAGAATCAGCTTTGTCTCGATTATTTTATTTATAAACTACCAGTAATGCCCTAAGTAATCGACTCTTTAACCACAGCAGAATTATGGGTAACTTCTCAGGATTTAGTCGGAAATATGGCTTGTTCTGGCACCAAATCTGGGCCCTGCAAATCACCAATTTCTGTTTAAATTTAATCTCAAATCGAATCTTGTTGGTTGCAAATATATCATATATACTGTTAACTTGAACATACTGAATTCTATAAATACTGAAAAGTACTTTTGAAATTTTTGAATCATTGATCATTGAATTGAATCAAAATCAAGCTGTGTGACATGTTCAAATGGAATCGAATACTCGCAGCTTCACAGGACCAAATGTAGGGAAGAATGAAATGTCTCTTATTATCCAAATATCTATGTGCAACAAAGCCATCTAGGGCCCCAAACATATAATCTAGCTTCATGGTAGGGAATCACTTTGTTTCAAGTTGATGAGATCATGCATTCAAAATGGCTGAGGCGATTGCAAACAAAACAGAAATGAGGAAAAAGTTAATAAACTAGGATAATGATATAGTATTTTGGCAGTTACAAGCATATGATATACTATTTTTCAAACAAGCCGATACCTCGTTTGTTTCCAAACTCACAGTTGTTTGCTCCAACTTCTGACTTAAGTTGTCAGTCGAAGGATTCTCCTACAAGTAGATATAAGGGTTGGTGTATTCCACGAACCTCCGACTGGCAACTTTGGTCAGAATGTTATAGATATAAAACTACTGAGTATTTCCAAACAAATAAGGTAATAGGTATCAACTTGTTATAAAAATAAACTAGCATATGCTCGTCATAGTCAAAATGTTATGTTTTGTGTCAGTTTCTCAGATATTATGTTTTTTGTGCGTTTGCACTGGTCTCGGCCATTTTGAATGCGTGGTACTTACCAACCTCGAAACAACGTGATTCCCCACCATGAGATTGTACTCAGTCAAAGTAATTACTACATGTAATGCTCTAATTAATCAACCTCTTAACCAAAGCAGAATTATGGGTAACTTTTCAGGATTTAGTCGGAAATATGGCTTGTTGCCATTCATCTGAAAGCTCTCGGGGAGAGCTTTCCGATGAATGGCAACAAGCCATATTTCCGACTAAATCCTGAAAAGTTACCCATAATTCTGCTTTGGTTAAGAGGTCGATTAATTAGAGCATTACTGTAGTATGATTGTTACAACCAAATATCATGGTTGAGACACAATTCCATTGTAAATTAATAATTCCAGTGTAAATAAACAATTTCATTGTAAATAAACATTGGTAGCTTGTGAAATTTGCAGTACACACTGATATATTGTTGTATTTTGTTGACGACAGCTTGCAGCATACTTTCATGTCGGCAACATTTAACCAGATAAATTGGAAACAAATCGGAAACAAGTTTTTTTTTATCCACATAACCACTGTCCTTCGATTTTGAAAAATACAAGTGTGCAGATTTTAGATCCGGCACGCAAAACGGGAAATATAAGTTATAACCGATGCATGTGCAAGTAAACATGTATATAATATACTCAAATAACATTGCTTTGTGCTATTTTAATAAAATAAAACCTCAAACAAAATAAAAGTGTTCTAATGTTGGTTTACTTCAACAAAAAATTCCTTCCTGGCAATGATTTGTACACTGCTGACTCAAGGAATATATTCCCTGACCGACTCAGATAACCCTGTGCCAATGCATTCTCTTATATATGCGAGTCGACCATAGGTCGCCTCGCATATATAAGAGAATGCATTGGCCTAACAATTTTTTTATCATTTTGGGTGAAATTATAAAATTATAAATTATAAAACTTAGATTTCCCTGCAGGGAGCCCCAAACATATATAGAAGCATGTGCAAGATTGTCGTCTGCTCGGTTTGTCTGGGGATCTGTATGGGTGAAATTATAAAGTCGCATTGTTACTGATGATTCATTATGGCGAATTGTACCTACTCTTTCCTGTTTCTTAAGGACTGGTGTCTATTCAATTGTGACTCGGAACTGTCACCATGTGCTTACGAGTATTGAGTAAAGACCTAATATAATTTATTGTTTTTATTCTATTGATGATAGCTTTGATTATTTAGCGACACATGTATTGAACAGTACACACGGACCGTTACGGGTTAAAAAAAACACTCCAGTGTATCACCTTTGATGCTATGACTTCTACGACGATCCTTGTTATCCCAAACCTTGTGCTGCATTTTATTAAATCTTTGAGTAAACTTAACCAAGATCGTGGTGCGTGCAACTTTTTGCGCAATACTTTCCAATTCCAGGTGCGCCTAAAAATCGAAGGACTGCATAACCAATGTTTACATGGCACACCTTTTAAAATAACCTCTAATACTTAAATTTTTCACGTTTAATTACAGTAATGCCTTAAATAATCGACCCTTAACCACAGCAGAATTATGGGTAATTTTTCAGGATTTAGTCGCAAACATGGCTTGTTGCCATTCACCGGAAAGCTCTCACACTGAGAGCTTTCCGATGAATGGCAACAAGCCATATTTACGACTAAATCCCGAAAAATTACCCATAATACTGCTGTGGTTAAGGGGTCGATTATTTAGGGCATTACTGTAATTTATTTATTTCTAATGCACTGTTTTCTAGTAAATGACACTTTAGCACTTTGTAGGTTTCTTGGATATTTTTGAAAGAGTGACAAAATATTATAGTTATCGTAAATTGACGTAATGCATTCATATTCCCCAAATTTAAAAAAACAAGCCTGTGAGGCCTTAGACAATGTTTCAAACATACTGTTGGAGTACATATACATGTATGTTCATTCATAATCACTTCCATTAATCAATGAACGATTGGGAATTTTCAATTCTGCAAATGTCAGATAAACTATTTACAGGATTGCACAATCTCATTGGTAAATTGTGACATGTCAGACTACATATTGTTAATAAAATAGTCTCCTTTTGTATAAAAAATTTTGTATTGATAAATGCATGTAGTAATCATCGTTTTTTAAGCATCTGTCGGCGTATAGTGTCTGATGCTGAATTACATACTGTATAATTTCTGGCCATTTTCCCTTATTGAATTTATTCTGTTGATGAAGACAGAAATACCTTATTGCTTACTTGCATATACTGGTATAAGATAATACGTTGGCCTATATATTTACGATTCTAAGCCAGTCCATTCTCTTATATATGTGACGCTCCCTGTCAGAGACTCGCATATATATAAGTGAATGAACTGGCACATATTTAATGCTGCACCAGCGCGGCTCCCGGCATGAAATGGTTAAATGGATGTACATTTTGTACATCCAGAATTAACAAACAGAAAGTTTGAATAATCTCACCTCTGAGAATATTTTTGTTAATATTAATTTCAAATTTTTTTCAGCAATCGGTGGAAGATCAGGATGACAGAAATTTCTAGGTGTTGCATCTAACAGCTGTCTGAGTAGTGCTGGACTTACGGGATCTAACTGCCGTCCGAGACCAAGTAGTGCTGGTGCTGCATTTAACTGTTGTCCTAGTAGTGCTGGACTTGTTGTTTGAGGAGCTAATTTCTTGTCATGGAAACTCAGATGACAGAAATCAAATTTTCAGATGTTAACCCTCTCATGACAGGAGTTGTGCTGGTGCAGCATTAAAGATCCTGTGCCAGTGCATTCTCTTATATATGCAAGATTTCCATATATGGCTTACAAGGTCAAGGAAAATATTGTTAGGGCAATGCATTCTCTTTTATATGCGAGGCTCCCAATGGGAAACTTGCATATATAAGATAATGCATTGGCACAGGGTTTCTGCAAAATTTCAGGAAGCTCCCCGTCATGGAAGTGTTAATATACAGTTAACATTCATTGATTAGTGATATGGAAACCTGACTTGTATTAACCTCTAGAAGCGTACTTGCCTGTATTTAGCGTGTCTGACATTTGCAGAATGAGGTCCCCAAAAGGTGAATTTAGTAATACTATCCTGCACAGCGGGCTAGCATCACCAAATTCGTCCTCTGGGGATCTCATTCTGCTTAGGCCTCAACTGCTATGGGAGACCTAGGATCAGATTGAAGTTCCCCAGTTGAAGTTGGTGATGTTCACCCATTAGTCACCTGGATTATGTGTTTTATATTCTGCAAATTAGGGGATATAGAAACTTAACAGAAGGGAAAAAGTTACTAAAAACAATGTTCATTTGAGAATATATGGATCTTCCCAGGCCTAAGCCGAATGAGGTCCTCAGAGGGTGAATTTGATGACGCTAGCCCACCGTGTGGGAAATCGTCACCAAATTCATCCTCTGGGAACACATGTCAGACACATTAGATTCAGACACATGTCAGACACATTGGATTCAGGCTTGTCAGTTGAAAATAAGATTTTATCACATAATTTGGCCATAAAAGCAGTTTCATAATTATCGGTAATAGACACGTTTAATATCAGCGCGTGCGATGACGTCACGGCGTTCTTCAAATAACTTGCGATCGCTGTTGTTTATGATGGTTGTTTTCGATGAATATTGTGCGTTGCTTCGGGTTTATTTGATCATGTGATAAAAGGTATCTCACACTCGTCCTATTTTATACTTAATTTATCAACCTCTAAATTCTATTTGAGCCTCGGTAAACCTCGGCTCAAATCGAATTTAGTGAACTCGGTTGATAAATTCCGTATAAACTAGAAACTCATGTGAGATCCTCTATTTATTATGCATGGTCAGGAACCTACATCACCAATCAAGACTTTAATTGTTTGGATTTAAAATGTGTTTAAAACATATATAAACGTTTATCTGATGGGATAACCTAGTACAAGAGCTGTCAAAATTCACAATGCACATTCTGGAAAAAATCAATTTTGTTAAAACAAATCATATTTATAACTGAAATTTATAAGGAAAATAGGTATCGATTGTACCCCGATTTTGTAATCAAACACCTCAACCATTTAATAGTTGTTCAAAAATACACACTTGTAAGTACAATAATTCCAGCAATAAATAAAGTAATGCCCTAAATAATCGACTCCTTAACCATAGCTGAATTATGGGTAATTTTTAAGGATTTAGTCGGAAATAGGGCTTGTCTCCATTCATCGGAAAGCTCTCAGTGAGAGCTTTCCGATGAATGGCAACAAGCCATATTTCCGACTAAATCCTGAAAAGTTACCCATAATTCTGCTGTGGTTAAGAAGTCGATTATTTAGGGCATTACTTTATCTAGCTACCAGTATGCATATGTCCCAACATAAGGTTTAGTATATTTACATATCATAATGGTGTCCTTACTCACTATATAAATGGTTTTATAAATGTGCTCTTGTGTTGTATAATACTTATTGGATCATAGAAGGGTGATGTTGGGGTGTAAATTTAACTTTAGCCATTGTTACTTCTTCCTTATAATGGACCACTTCCCCAAATTGTTGACCAAACGGGGAGTGACTTCTCACAATTTGAAACCTTCAGGCTGGTCCAACAGGTACCTGGGGAAAATACCAGATATACCATTTGTATACATGTACTATATCATTGATATACAGTGTGCCTTATTGGCCATGAAATTTCCTTTCTTTTGATGTATAACATGATAGTATCAAACGAAGGTAAGTCAAGATATCATATCAAACTCCAGAGAAACCTACCGGCAAAAAGCAGTTGTCAGTTTCCCTCCCCGGTAATTAGTGATTATACACAGATATCAAGTTTTCAGTATGATATCTCGACTTCCCTTCGTTTGATACTACTATCGAATTAAACATCAAAAGAAAGGAAATTTCATGGCCAATAAGACACACTGAAATATATTGTGTCTGAGATGAATGATTTTGAGAATATATGAGGAATATGATAGATGGTTTGTTTTTCCAAAAAATCTGACTTGTGAACCTTGTCACTGTTATAGTATGTATAGGTACATCTGGTATTTTTTCCCAGGGGCCTCTTGGCTGGTCTTATGCCATTTGTTTTGTTGCCATAAGTAGAAGGTACACTGATGACGTTAAAGCGATATTTTAATGCTCGACAGCTGAGTACCTCTGTACCCATTCTTCTTTGTTGAATATCAGGCTCTTAGCTGGCCAGAAAATACTTTTGGCCAAATTGTTTTTTGTCATTTTGAATTAATTTGGCTTTTTTTTCCATTGTTACAAAGTTCCCCATCAGAACATAGAAAATTCCCAACTTTTGAACGGGTGGAATATGATCTCTACAAGTGTAGCCAGAGTAAGGGTTCGTGACATAATATACTCGCAATTACAACTCAGATGTCGCACCAAGCTGATGTTAACTCAGTGCGTGCCTTATTGCTTTAATTAATTATTTGTTGATCGTACATTTCTATTTCAATTCATTTAACATAATACATTGAAAACAATTGCTTTAATCCTTCATTTTATTTTGTTTTCAAATTAAAGCACAATTCTTTTGTTCTTTGCTTCTGTAAATAGATATGTTTATATGGTCCATAAATTGAAATGTACATTTGAAAAGTTTTCTTCTCCGTGCTCTTTATTGTGTGTATGTCTATGTATGCTAAAGCCACACATAGAGGTCAAGCCTATAAGTGGGAGGGTAATGACACCCCCTTTTCGGATGCCGGATTCTGGGTCTGTTTTGACCAGTGTACGCCGTATGCCATAGTAACCCAGTCCTTCTCAGGAGGAAAACACAACAAGAGCGCTTATTTGCTCACGCAATTCATAAGAAGGGTGTAATTGCACCCTGTAATATAATCATAAGTTAGGTGTTTCTCCAAAAGAAATGTCATAATGGGACATACACCTACATGTCTGTCTACATGTAGTCACACTTTCACATGCCCATAATTGAATTGAATTGAAACAGAAAAGGATCAAAATAAACCTTCAAATAGTTCAATATTCAATCAATGATCATTTTGACAAGAGGGACGAGTGCACATTTTAGCACCCGTAAATTGAAAATTGCGAATGTGTACGGGTGCGAGAGCAATCGCTCAAATCTCCTGGGAAGGAATGGTAACTGGTAGTTGGACTCACATGTTCACAACAAGATCGCATGTAAAGAAATAATATCAAGCACTGTTTGATTTTAGATGCAAAATCATGGCGTATCCTCCACATCATGTGTACATCAAAATTGTAGATAGAAAGATCGTAGGGTAGTCAATCATCTGGTTAACCATGGCTTGTGAACAACCCACGGTATCCTCATGTGAACAACCCACGGTATCCTCATCTGAACAACCCACGGTATCCTCATGTGAACAACCCACGGTATCCTCATCTGAACAACCCACGGTATCCTCATCTGAACAACCCACGGTATCCTCATGTGAACAACCCACGGTATCCTCATGTGAACAACCCACGGTATCCTCATCTGAACAACCCACGGTATCCTCATGTGAACAACCCACGATATCCTCATCTGAACAACCCACGATATCCTCATGTGAACAACCCACGATATCCTCATCTGAACAACCCACGGTATCCTCATGTGAACAACCCACGATATCCTCATCTGAACAACCCACGGTATCCTCATGTGAACAACCCACGGTATCCTCATGTGAACAACCCACGGTATCCTCATGTGAACAACCCACGGTATCCTCATGTGAACAACCCACGGTATCCTCATGTGAACAACCCACGGTATCCTCATGTGAACAACCCACGGTATCCTCATCTGAACAACCCACGGTATCCTCATGTGAACAACCCACGGTATCCTCATGTGAACAACCCACGGTATCCTCATGTGAACAACCCACGGTATCCTCATGTGAACAACCCACGGTTACTTCATGTGAACAACCCACGGTATCCTCATCTGAACAACCCACGGTATCCTCATCTGAACAACCCACGGTATCCTCATGTGAACAACCCACGGTATCCTCATGTGAACAACCCACCGTATCCTCATGTGAACAAACAGTCCACGATTTTTCGGGCCTGATTCCTCCACTTACGATTGAATCGTGGTCATCTGAACATTCACTAAGGTAAATTAAGGTTATGAGTTATAACCAAAAAGTTTGAAGACAAATTTACTGTAATGCAATGCACTATGCGCTTTATAGAATTTACTGTAATGCGCTTTATAGAATTTGTCTTCAAAATTGTTTGGTTATAACTCATGACCTTAATCGAAACAATAGTTATTTCTTAAATAATAAAGGCTTGATCAATATGTATGGTTTGAGAAGATTCAATGTAATATCATTGCTTATGTAAATATTTGTATGATTTGTTAGCAGGGGTGGAGTGATGGGGTGTGTGTCAAATGGTTAACAGGGGTGGAGTGATGGGGTGTGTGTCGAATGAGGGAGTGCCCTTATCTAATAGCATTATGCTGGTGCCAGCTAACTTGCCAATTTGAATGCTATTTGTATCAATTTTAACCCTTTCATGACGGGAGCTGCGCTTGTGCAGCAGTAAAGACCCTGTGCCTGCGCATTATTTTATATGTCTGTCTCGCATATATAATAGAATGCACTGGCTTTACCAGGTTGAGGTAAATATTGTTAGGCCAATGTATTCTCTTATATATGCGAGGCTCCCTATGGGAGCTTTACGAATATTTTCCAGGCCGCCAAAAATTACATATCTTGGGGAAATAACAAATTTTTTAAATCGATATGTGATCACTCTGACCTTTTGGGTGGAATCGTCGACTCAAATCAGATACTTTTTACCCCCAAAGCCAAAGCAATATTAATTTGTGAGCGTTCATTCAGATTATGCATCTTTAATAATGCACTTGGTGTTTTGTAGATAAGAGTAGCTCGCCAGGCTGCCAAAAAGTGCTGGTGGTGAAAATAATAGATGTAAAAAATCAATATTTGATCACTCTGAGCTTTGATGGGTGATGAGCTCAGAACTCGAATAAAATACTTTTAACCCCTGAAGCCAAATATATGCCCTGTTAAATCCGGCTGGCGGATAAAATCGGAGGGTCAGCGCACACGATTGTGCCCTGTTAAATCAGGCTGGCGGATAAAATCGGACGGTCAGCGCACACGATTGTGCCCTGTTAAATCCAGCTGGCGGATAAATCGGGCCCGATAAAATCGGAGGGTCAGCGCACACGATTGTGCCCTGTTAAATCCGGCTGGTGGATAAAATCGGAGGGTCAGCGCACACGATTGTGCCCTGTTAAATCCGGCTGGCGGATAAATCGGGCCCGATAAAATCGGAGGGTCAGCGCACACGAGTCGGATTTTCACTCCGGTCATATGCATGCTATATGGTCACTGTAATATATAGCCAACTGGTGTGGTCAGCCTATCTAGCCAGTTACTGCAGCTAGTCATGGTGATTTATATTAATATGTATTTCTAAAGACTAGTAATATTTATTAATATAAATAATAAATAAACTAAAATTCTAAATAAATATTAGTACCGTTAATATATTGAGTTCACAAGCAATAGCCGTAAATTGGCGCAATAGACTTTTCCACAGCTGCCGCCCTCTTGTTGCGATTATTATACAGGCACTCATTTTCTGCCCATAGGTCTACCAGCCATTGTTCCTGGTCGATCGATCCGAATTCTTGATTTAATTTCGAATAGCTGTTGCCGCTAACTATTCCGACATTTTGAATGAGGTTTTGGTCATGTGACAAAAAACGCTCCAAAGCTTTGCGCATACGATCCCGATTGTCCACGATTTATCCGGCAGCCGAATTAATTGGAGACAATCGACACTATGAATTAGAGAAACTATTCCATTCTTGTCGCTAATGGTAAGCATAAATCCTAAAAGTATCATACCTTTTTACCCTTTGAGTGCCAGGTCCGATTTTTGTATCGACCATATACCCTGTGCCAATGCATTCTCTTATATATGCGAGTCGATCATAGGTCGCCTCACATATATAAGAGAATGCATTGGCTTAACCCAAAAAAAAAAATGTCATTTTTTTTTTGGGGGCACTCTACAGACCATAAATTAGGGCACTAAAAGGGTTAAATCACAAATTGTTCAGAAACTTCGGATTCTAAAGACTCAAATATTCAACAGAATGCCTCATCTCTCTCATCCTTGCTTTGTGGACACATTATCATTGTCACATAAACAAGCCTTGAATTAGTGTGTCTGTCATTTGCAGAATGAGGTCCACACAGTGGGCTAGCATAACCAAAGTCACCCTCTGGGGACCTCATTCTGCTTAGGCCTCGTCTTCTGGGAAGTATATATGGTCTCAGATTAACATTGTTTAGTTAATTTTTCTCTTCTGTCAGTTTCTATATCCCCTAATTTGCAGAATATAACATATATAATTGAGGTCACTAATGGGTGAACATCAACTTCAACGGGGGAACTTCAATCTTATCCTAGGTCTACAATAGCAGTTGAGGCCTGAGGAGTTTAACCCTTTACCCAACAAACCGGCCAAAACTGGCCAAATAAAGCTTCAACAGCCTAAAATATCTTCGGTCTGTCTCAATAGAACCATACAAATATGGATATCATTGGAACTGGCTCCTTGACCACATTGTGATAGTTACAGTTATACCCTGTGCCAATGCATTCTCTTATATATGCGAGTCGACCATAGGTCGCCTCGCATATATAAGAGAATGCATTGGCCTAAAAAAAATCTTTTTTTAACACTTTTTACCATTTTTTCTTACATTCTTTAACAATTTTATAATTTTTAATGTGTTAAGCCAATGCATTCTCTTATATATGCGAGGCGACCTATGGTCGACTCGCATATATAAGAGAATGCATTGGCACAGGGCCGTTCTGTTGGGTAAAGGGTTAAATTCACTCTCTGGGGACTTCAATGGGGGAACTTCAATCTTATCCTAGGTCTATCATAGCAGTTGAGGCCTGAGGAGTTTAAATTCACCCTCTGGGGACCTCATTCTGCAAATGTCAGACACACTATTTGAAGACTTGCATGTAAAACTAAAATTGGAGGCTGGTGCTTTGTTTAAATTTTAAAATTTTATTTTTTGATGATTAATATTTTATTTCAATAAATTTATTTTAAACGACAGTTTTTATTTTATTATCCAGGGATATCTCATTTAAAGGCCCACTTAATTTTTGAGTCGCCGATTATTGTTTTATAGTGACTTGATATACGGTTTTAATAACAATCTATGCCATAAAATAGGATTAAAATACTATAATTCATCACCATATGAAACGAAACGTCTGTGTCTCAGAAGATGCCCATAGAGAAATAGAAAACAGCTGAAATCCTAGAAAGATTCCCCCGTTTTTGGCTCCCAGAATGCAACAGAATTCAAACTAAAGATAAATTTTCAATGGAAGGGTAATAACTCTATCTTTGAGATATAGAGTTATTCCCCTCTATTGAAAATAAAACACTCTTTAGCTCAACTTTACTTTGTAAAGTTTGAGCTATTGCCATGGCTTTGTCGTCCGTGTGTACGTAAGGCATCAACAATGCAGGCTACAGGTCGTACCTTTGGTCGGATCATTATGAAATTTGTCATAGCTGTTGACATCAACATTTAGACCAGAATGATTAATTTTGGGGTCATTCGGAATATAAACATGGCCGCCAGTGGCCATCTTGGATTTCAAAATTCAATCCATTAGCACGGGCTACAGGCCGTACTGTTTGTCTGATCAACATGAAATTTGTCATGGATGTTAACAATGACATGTAGATGTGAACGAGTCATTTTGGGGTCATTCGGCCAAAAAACATGGTCGCCAGCAGCCATCTTGGATTTTCTCTTTGTATGACTAAATCCTTTAGCACGGGCTACAGGTCGTACCTTTAGTCTGATCATCATAAAATTTGTCATGAATGTTAATAATGACATGCAGATAGGAACGAGTCATTTTGGGGTCATTCGGCCAAAAAACATTGCCCCAGCAGTCATCTTTGATTTTACTCTTTGTATGACTAAATCCTTTAGCGCGGGCTACAGGTCGTACCTTTAGTCTGATCATCATAAAATTTGTCATGTCTGTTGAAATTGGAATGTAGATGGGGAACGAGTCATTTTGGGGTCATTCGGACAAAAAACATGGCCACCAGTGGCCATCTTGAATTTCAAAATTTAATCCATTAGCACAGGCCACAGGTCGTACTGTTCGTCTGATCATCATGAAATTTGTCATGGGTGTTAACAATGACATGTAGATGGGAACGAGTCATTTTGGGGTCATTCGGCCAAAAAACATGGTCGCCAGCAGCCATCTTGGATTTTCTCTTTGTATGACTAAATCCTTTAGCACGGGCTACAGGTTGTACCTTTAGTCTGATCATCATAAAATTTGTCATGAATGTTAATAATGAGATGTAGATGGGAACGAGTCATTTTGGGGTCATTCGGCCAAAAAACATGGCCGCCAGCAGCCATCTTGGATTTTACTCTTTGTATGACTAAATCCTTTAGCACGGGCTACAGGTCGTCGCTTTAGTCTGATCATCATAAAATTTGTCATGGCTGTTGAAATTGGAATGTTAATGGGAACGAGTCATTTTGGGGTCATTCGGACAAAAAACATGGCCACCAGTGGCCATCTTGGATTTCAAAATTTAATCCATTAGTACGGGCTACATGTCGTACCTTTAGTCTGATCATCATGAAATTTGTCATGGATGTTAATATCGACATGTAGATGGGAAGAGTAATTTTGGGGTCATTTGGCCAAAAAACATGGCCGCCAGCAGCCATCTTGGATTTTACTTTTCTCTTCATGTCTTTAAACTAGTATTAGACATACAACTTTCCACATTCCTAATCGCTCCATTGACTCTAATACATTAAATTATTCCCTTTCCAAGTTGAGCTACAGTGTCATTGACACTTTCATTTTCTACAAACCAGATGACAAAAACACGTTGGTAACTCTACAAAAACAACATGTTCACAGTTTATTTCACCGGATAAGTTGATAATACAACGTTTTGGAGCTTCCTCTTTCAAATGGTATATAATATGGCATATGTTTTATATATGTGATCTGGGTTCATGGTATATAATATGGCTTATGTTTTATATATATGATCTGGGGGTTCATGGTATATAATATGGCATATGTTTTATATATGTGATCTGGGGGTACATGGTATATAATATGGCATATGTTTTATATATGTGATCTGGGGGTACATGGTATATAATATGGCATATGTTTTATATATGTGATCTGTGGGTTCATGGTTTATAATATGGCATATGTTTTATATATGTGATCTGGGGGTTCATGGTATATAATATGGCATATGTTTTATATATGTGATCTGGGGGTTCATGGTATATAATATGGCATATGTTTTATATATGTGATCTGGGGGTTCATGGTATATAATATGGCATATGTTTTATATATGTGATCTGGGGGTTCATGGTATATAATATGGCATATGTTTTATATATGTGATCTGGGGGTTCATGGTATATAATATGGCATATGTTTTATATATGTGATCTGGGGGTTCATGGTATATAATATGGCATATGTTTTATATATGTGATCTGGGGGTTCATGGTATATAATATGGCATATGTTTTATATATGTGATCTGGGGGTTCATGGTATATAATATGGCATATGTTTTATATATGTGATCTGGGGGTTCATGGTATATAATATGGCATATGTTTTATATATGTGATCTGGGGGTTCATGGTATATAATATGGCATATGTTTTATATATGTGATCTGGGGGTTCATGGTATATAATATGGCATATGTTTTATATATGTGATCTGGGGGTTCATGGTATATAATATGGCATATGTTTTATATATGTGATCTGGGGGTTCATGGTATATAATATGGCATATGTTTTATATATGTGATCTGGGGGTTCATGGTATATAATATGGCATATGTTTTATATATGTGATCTGGGGGTTCATGGTATATAATATGGCATATGTTTTATATATGTGATCTGGGGGTTCATGGTATATAATATGGCATATGTTTTATATATGTGATCTGGGGGTTCATGGTATATAATATGGCATATGTTTTATATATGTGATCTGGGGGTTCATGGTATATAATATGGCATATGTTTTATATATGTGATCTGGGGGTTCGAGAATTAAGTGGGCCTTTAAAAAAATGTGAAACCCGCAGGAACATCTTCAACTTGTGATCTATATATAACAAACAAAAAATCACAGTAAAGCGGTTGAGACACCACCTCTCCCAAAATGAACACCCCAGCTATACGCCCCTGTTAAGGATATGTTTATCGTTCTGAAACTGCACTAAATATAATGACGTTTCCCGGATATATATTTATGTTGTGTCCTGCATGGGGTCTGAGGCCAGCATGATAAAACCTCACAATATAGGCATGAGTAAGCTATGAAATAAATTATATCGCAAATTTATTATTTCAAATGGAGCTACATCCTGCTTCGACTTCGTGCAAAATTCCGTCTCACATAATTTCAAATTCTGTTCCACAGATTGTCATTCTGTTTTGCATTCTATGCGTCCCATACCGCAGTTTGTGTTGTCCTGAGGTCAATCGCAACTTCTCGGATTATCGTTCTTGCAGAAATAGTTCGAAAATCACCGAGGTTTGCCGATTGGTGAATCAAGCTCTCCCATCAGCAGTCACCATGCACAGTGGATAACTCGCCAATTTGGATATATATGGGTCGTCTGTTTAAAGGTATACTCAACCAATTCGATGGTCCCCATATCAGATTCCAACAACAATAACAGCAACAACGTTTTTTTTAAATTCAGCTTCAGTTATCAGAATCGATTAATTGCCCAAAAATAATGCTAACCACAGTCAACTATAGTATAAAATTGCACAAAACCTGATTTAACCACATTTTTTTCAACAAAATTTTTAAGGTATTTTTTAATATCTGACAGAAAAAAAAGCCACTTGATTTTAGATTGATCCATCTTCATCCGCAATTTGGTTCGAGACCATCTTCTCGTCGACCATTTTACTGGGCCACTAAAAAATTAGCGGTGGTGAAAAATAATAGATTTCAAAAACCGATATCTGATCACTCTGAACTTTGATGGGTGGGTTCATCGACTCGAATCAAATATTTTTGACCCCAAAGCCAAGAAAATAGTAATTTGCAAGCATTAATTCGGATTATCTTTATCATTAAGTTATTATCTGAACATTTCTCTTAAATTAATGTGCACTTATATTATTAGCTCAACTTTACTTTGTAAAGTTTGAGCTATTGCCATGGCTTTGTCGTCCGTGTGTGCGTGTGTACGTAAGGCGTCAACAATGCAGTCTACAGGTCGTACCTTTGGTCGGATCATCATAAAATTTGTCATGGCTGTTGAAATTGGAATGTAGATGGGAACGAGTCATTTTGGGGTCATTCGGACAAAAAACATGGCCGCCAGTGGCCATCTTGGATTTCAAAATTCAATCCATTAGCACGGGCCACAGGTCGTACTGTTCGTCTGATCGTCATGAAATTTGTCATGGATGTTAATATTGACATGTAGATGGGAACGAGTAATTTTGGTGTCATTCGGCCAAAAAACATGGCGGCCAGCAGCCATCTTGGATTTTACTCTTTGTATGACTAAATTCTTTAGCACGGGCTACAGGTCGTACCTTTAGTCTGATCATCATCAAATTTGTCATGGATGTTAATATTGACATGTAGATGGGAACGAGTAATTTTGGGGTCATTTGGCCCAAAAACATGGCCGCCAGCAGCCATCTTGGATTTTACTCTTTGTATGACTAAATTCTTTAGCACGGGCTACAGGTCGTACTTTTAGTCTGATCATCATAAAATTTGTCATGAATGTTAATAATGACATGTAGATGGGAACGAGTCATTTTGGGGTCATTCGGCCAAAAAACATTGCCGCCAGCAGGCATCTTTGATTTCACTCTTTGTATGACTAAATCCTTTAGCACGGGCTACAGGTCGTACCTTTAGTCCGATCATCATAAAATTTGTCATGGCTGTTGAAATTGGAATGTAGATGGGAACGAGTCATTTTGGGGTCATTCGGACAAAAAACATGGCCGCCAGCGGCCATCTTGGATTTCAAAATTCAATCCATTAGCACGGGCCACAGGTCGTACTGTTCGTCTGATCGTCATGAAATTTGTCATGGATGTTAATATTGACATGTAGATGGGAACGAGTAATTTTGGGGTCATTCGGCCAAAAAACATGGCGGCCAGCAGCCATCTTGGATTTTACTCTTTGTATGACTAAATTCTTTAGCACGGGCTACAGGTCGTACCTTTAGTCTGATCATCATAAAATTTGTCATGAATGTTAATAATGACATGTAGATGGGAACGAGTCATTTTGGGGTCATTCGGCCAAAAAACATGGCCGCCAGCAGGCATCTTTTGATTTTACTCTTTGTATGACTAAATCCTTTAGTACGGGCTACAGGTCGTACCTTTAGTCTGATCATCATAAAATTTGTCATGAATGTTAATAATGACATGTAGATGGGAACGAGTCATTTTGGGGTCATTCGGCCAAAAAACATGGCCGCCAGCAGCCATCTTGGATTTTACTCTTTGTATGACTAAATTCTTTAGCACGGGCTACAGGTCGTACTTTTAGTCTGATCATCATAAAATTTGTCAAGAATGTTAATAATGACATGTAGATGGGAACGAGTCATTTTGGGGTCATTCGGCCAAAAAACATTGCCGCCAGCAGGCATCTTTGATTTTACTCTTTGTATGACTAAATCCTTTAGCACGGGCTACAGGTCGTACCTTTAGTCCGATCATCATAAAATTTGTCATGGCTGTTGAAATTGGACTGTAGATGGGAACGAGTCATTTTGGGGTCATTCGGACAAAAAACATGGCCGCCAGCGGCCATCTTGGATTTCAAAATTCAATCCATTAGCACGGGCCACAGGTCGTACTGTTCGTCTGATCGTCATGAAATTTGTCATGGATGTTAATATTGACATGTAGATGGGAACGAGTAATTTTGGGGTCATTCGGCCAAAAAACATGGCGGCCAGCAGCCATCTTGGATTTTACTCTTTGTATGACTAAATTCTTTAGCACGGGCTACAGGTCGTACCTTTAGTCTGATCATCATAAAATTTGTCATGAATGTTAATAATGACATGTAGATGGGAACGAGTCATTTTGGGGTCATTCGGCCAAAAAACATGGCCGCCAGCAGGCATCTTTTGATTTTACTCTTTGTATGACTAAATCCTTTAGTACGGGCTACAGGTCGTACCTTTAGTCTGATCATCATAAAATTTGTCATGAATGTTAATAATGACATGTAGATGGGAACGAGTCATTTTGGGGTCATTCGGCCAAAAAACATGGCCGCCAGCAGCCATCTTGGATTTTACTCTTTGTATGACTAAATCCTTTAGCACGGGCTGCAAGTCGTACCTTTAGTCTGATCATCATAAAATTTGTCATGAATGTTAATAATGACATGTAGATGGGAACGAGTCATTTTGGGGTCATTCGGCCAAAAAACATGGCCGCCAGCAGGCATCTTTGATTTTACTCTTTGTATGACTAAATCCTTTAGCACGGGCTACAGGTCGTACCTTTAGTCTGATAATCATAAAATTTGTCATGGCTGTTGAAATTGGAATGTAGATGGGAACGAGTCATTTTGGTGTCATTCGGACAAAAAACATGGCCGCCAGCGGCCATCTTGGATTTCAAAATGTAATCCATTAGCACGGGCCACAGGTCGTACTGTTCGTCTGATCATCATGAAATTTGTCATGGATGTTAATATTGACATGTAGATGGGAACGAGTAATTTTGGTGTCATTCGACCAAAAAACATGGCGGCCAGCAGCCATCTTGGATTTTACTCTTTGTATGACTAAATTATTTAGCACGGGCTACAGGTCGTACCTTTAGTCTGATCATCATCAAATTTGTCATGGATGTTAATATTGACATGTAGATGGGAACGAGTAATTTTGGGGTCATTTGGCCCAAAAACATGGCCGCCAGCAGCCATCTTGGATTTTACTCTTTGTATGACTAAATTCTTTAGCACGGGCTACAGGTCGTACATGGCGTAATTTTGGGGTCATTTGGCCCAAAAACATGGCCACCAGCAGCCATCTTGGATGTTGCTCTTTGTATGACTAAATCCTTTAGCACGGGCTGCAGGTCGTACCTTTAGTCAGCAGCCATCTTGGATTTTACTTTTCTCTTCATGTCTATAAACTAGTATTAGACATTCAACTTTCCATATTCCTAATCGCTCCATTGACTGTAATACATTAAATTATTCCCTTTCCAAGTTGAGCTAAAGTGTCATTGACACTTTCATTGGACACTTCGTTCCCGGGATGGTCGAAAAGATCGAGTGATCTTCCCCTTCACCCCACATTATCTGTGCATATGCCCGTCGTTTGCTTTTATTATCAGAACATCCCCAATGAATAATAGACGTCCTGATTAAAAATCAAAGTATTCAACTTTACTCTGAAAAAAATAACAAAGTCAATCCAAGTTAGGAAATTTGGAAATGTTATTGTGTATGAGATTTCCAAATGTTTTGGCCAAAGGTTGGGAAGGTGAAACACCCCAACTTGAATTGTTCAAATGCAATCTTCAACTTGAACCAGACCGAAATTTCAAGTCCGGACGAGAATTGTGCCAAGACAGTGATGGCCGGCCAGGGGTGGTACACATAGTCAGGGTTAACGGGGAGCGGCCATCCAAACAAAAGGATATTGTGCAATTGACAGCGTGACGGACTGCACGCATTAAAGAGAACAAGAAAAACCATAGTCAGAAATGGTAACGCCACCAAGATCATATTATTAGCCATAAATATAAATTATAATATAATTATAATATAAAATATTATTCATTAGTTAGCGCTAATATAGGCGCTAACTAATGACTTGTTAAATAACATCTAATAAATATTTATCTTATTCACAACTTTAAGGAGTCCTTCTGGTACACGAGAATACCTATCGCCGTTTGATTTGCAAAAAGTGAACTCGGCGCATATATAATTGATAGAACAGACCTTTATTATGATGATCGTGTCGTTATTTGTTTAAGATAATGTATCAATTGACATATACGCACCCGTTCCCTCATTAAAATCTATATATATCGCCCATTCTAGGGGACCTCCGCGAATTCGGGGCCTTCCGCAAAGTGACCTCCACAAATCGGGACTTACTGCAAATCGTCGCACCCAATGCAATTTGTAAACAAATACGATTGACATGCGTTTTAACGAGGTGAGATTTAATTAAACGAAAGAAGCATTCTACATAAACGATTTGTCATGGACTCGGCCAGTGTGCCATATATATGTGTCAACTAAGGTCGCTTTGCGTGGTAAAAGTGAAAGTGGAAAATCATGTTGAAAATGAAAGTAGCCTACAATTTTTGGATTTCCACGGCAGATTTCAGTGAATCTATACTATTGGAAGTGAATGTACAATTCCTGGAATTCTATCAGATATCGCGGCTCTGCTCGTTTTCGTGATCATAGGTTATATAGGGCCTATATGACCACGAAAACGAGTCGAGTCGCGATACATCCATCGGTACAAACACATTGTGTATACGATACAATTTTGACTTGATGACCAGAAAATAAAAGATGGCGGTTAATCCAAGTCTCCAACAGAACAGACATGCGCGCTCCAATTAAAATTACCCATAATTCACTTCACTACACCAGGGGTTCCCAATGCCAATGGGTTATACATTATTTTCAGGCTATCAGATTATTTATATTTTCAAGAACATATTATTACACCGGTGACTTTAAGTTTACAATTTCAGCCTGGCCTGACTCTATCGGTATGTTTGAGTTATATTTTCAAGAACATATTATTTACGGTGGCGTTAACTTTACAATTTCAGCATTTACGTGATTCTATCGGTACGATTGAGCAAGGTACAAAAACCTATTCTCCCACAATGTATTCGCTGAATTTCGCTCACTGCTCAACAGATTATCAAACCTGAAAAAACAGCTTACACCACCTTATGGCGTAATTACACAACAGATTAAAGGCCCTCTTAACCCTTTACCCAACAAAACGCCCAGAAAAATAGCCCAAATGAAGCTGCAACAGCCTAAATTATCTTGGGTCTGTCTCAATAGAACCATACAAATATGGATATCATTGGAACCGGTTCATTGACCACATTGTGATTGTTACAGTTATGCCCTGTGCCAATTCATTCTCTTATATATGGTCGCCTCGCATATATAAGAGAATGCATTGGCCTAAAACAAAATTTTAACACTTTTTACCATTTTTTCTTACATTCTTTAACAATTTAAAAAAAAATTCTTACATTTTTTAACAATTTTTATAATATTTTTCTACATTCTTTGACAATTTTATAATTTTTTTAATATGTGTTAAGCCAATGCATTCTCTTATATATGCGAGGCGACCTATAGTCGACTCGTATAGCTATAAGAGAATGCATTGGCACAGGGCCGTTTTGTTGGGTAAAGGGTTAATAATCGAAAATTAAGTGGCCTTTAATATGGAAAGTGTCAAGTCATTAAGGCAACTTAAAGGCCTACTTAATTATATATTATTATATTATTATATATATATATTTAATTATATAGAGTTATTTCCCTTCCATTGAAAATAATTGACTTTGTGCATAAACTTCAGCAAAGAGCAGACAAAAACAACAATTTCACAGTTTATTACACCGAATAAGTTGAAAATACAATGTTTTGGAGCTTCCTCTTTCAAACGGTACATATAGCATGTAGCATTTATTTTATATAATGTGATCGGGGGGTTCGAAAATTTAGTGGGCTTTTAATAACTCTCGACATATAAACCAAGGGGAAATCACTCAGAAGGAAGTCGCAGCCAATTGAATTTCGGAAAGTTTCTCCATCTAAGATCTGATACGGTCTCGCTCTGTCAATGCACTAGAAAAACTACTGACGAAGTACGATACACTCTTGTTCCCATTGAAGCAAAGGACTATAAGTCGACAATGGTGGACGCACCGTATATATTGGTTATCTGCACCTACATGAATGTTGAACGAAGTAATTAATCCCGGTATGGACACGGACAGCATGAACAACGACACGATCAAATTATTAAAATTGTAAAAACTTGTTATAAGTCCAGGCGCTTGGTGTTAGAATTGCACAAATTATGATAAAAGCATGAAACTTGGCACATAAGTTCCTTAGGTCATACTGATCATTTTCAGATATTGACCCCATCAAGATTTGGCCCCGCTTAGCAACGGTTGCTAGGCAACTACCCGAAAGTATAAAATGCTCATATAAGGATGGATTACAGTATTTCATTCAACGTTAGTTGTTGTGGATTGCATATTTGAGTTTTATTTGTGACATAGGATCAATTACAAAGACTTGTGACCTTGTTTCCTATCATAATGACCATAACAACCGTTGCTATGCAGCTACCCAGACAGTAAATTGTATATTTGGCACTCTTCTCTGACATTTTGGTACCAGAATTGGTGGTAGATTAGTCTGAAATACATTTTATATGCTAATACACCACACAGTGTATATTATATAGGGAGGGATAGTTGCTATGGTTGGAAGGTGTCATTGCGACCATTCTTAAGAGACCAACCCATATTATTTTTAAATTTCAAAAGCATCAATGACTATAATGCAAATTGTGGCTGATAAACAAAATTGACCATTCTATCTTATATACATTGAATACTAACATTTCTGACGCACCTTTATTAATTGTTACTATTTTATCGAGATGGGACTCTCCTTAGCAAGGGTTGCTAGGCATCTACCCGAAATAATAAAATGTCTCTATGGGGATGATTTACCGCATTTAATTGAACTGTAGTAGTTGTTAATTACATATTGGAGGTTTAGTTGTGACATATTATGACATACAATGGTGTGTGACATCAATTTATATCATGTTGTCCATAACAACCATTACTATGCAGCTACACTTTTTTTCTCAGTGACATTTTGAGGCCTTCTCGGTGATGTTTCGGGGCTAAACTGCACAACAAGTTAGTCTACAGGATCTTTAACGTGTGCCCACACATTATGAAGTGTATATTGTATAACTGATACAGAATTACTAAGGATAGCAGGTGGTAATCGGACCATTGCTAGGGGCTCACCCTCCAATTTATTATAAATCTTCACTGGTCATAACACTTTGTAAATTACTAAATGCCTGGCAGAAATACTTAACACTATGTGTACTACCATGGAATCGATAGTTATCTGGTTTTCATCGCACCGACATTCATTGTCTCTTTAGCAATGTTTGCTAGGTAACTACAACCCAGTAAAATAATCCAATTGACAATCTGTGGTCATGTTTACAAACTTACGAATATTTGAGGTAAAATACATTTTTTTTAGCTGATTCCCAATGAAGATGATTGGTCTTAAAATGATGTATGCCTGATGAGTCATGACATGACCAAAGAATGAGCGTGTATACATATTGGTCACACCCATGCCCATATAGCCACTCAAGGTATACATATACACCCCACTCCTGACCAGAGTCACTCCATGTGTACATAGTATAACATCAATGGCCACAAAACCTTTTGATACCCTGCAAACCGGCCATTCATACACTCCAGGCTTTAATATGCACCTCACCCATGACAAGCATACACCACATGTATGACCATACAGTCACTCTCTGCATACCTATTCACTCCACCGTTGGCCATAGTCACTCCCTGTATACACATTCGCCACACCATCACCATATGGCCACTCAAGATATACATACTAGTATACACCAAACCCATAATCATAGAGTCACTCCATTGTCTCCAAGTATACATAATACACCCCACCAATGGCCATACAGCCTTTCTATATTGAACAATGCCCCGTACACTTGGCCATACACTCCAGGCTTGAATATACACCTCACCCATGGTAATCATACACCACATTTATGACCATACAGTCACTCCTTGCATACCTATTCACTCCACCATTGGCCATATGGTCACTCCCTGTATACGTAGTCGCCACACCCTTGGCCATATAGCCACTCAAGATATAATTTACTCCAAGTATGCATATGCACCCCACCAATGGCCATACAGCCTTCTATATATACCAATAGCCCGCACACTCGGCCATTCACACACTCCAGGCTTGAATATACACATCACCATGGAAATGATACACCAAATGTATTATCATACAGTCACTCCTTGTATACCTATTCACTCCACCATTGGCCAAAGGTCACTCACTCCCTGTATACCTAGTCACCACAGCCATATAGCCACTCAATATATATATATACACCACTCCCATAACCAATTGAGTCACTGCAAGTATATATATGCATCCTACCAATGGCCATACAGCCCTTCTATATATACCATGACCACGAACACTCGGCCGTTCATACACTCCAGGCTTGAATATACACCTCACCCATGACAATCATACACCAAATGTATTACCATGCATGCAGTCATTCCGTGTATACCTATTCACTATACCATTTGGCCATACGGTCACTCCCTGTACGCCTATTCGCCACACCCATGGCGATACAGCCCGTCAATATATTCTTATACCATGAAAACACGACCATTTATGCACTCCAGACTTGGATATACACCTCACCCATGATAATTCAGCCACACACTGTATACTTATACACCACATTTGTGACCACACAGTCACACCTTGTATACATATCCACTCCACCATTGGCCCTATGGTCACTCCCTGTATACCTATTTGTCATATACATGGCAATATAGCCACTCACAATATTCATATACACCCCGCACTTGACCATAGCTTCACTCCATGTATACATATACACCCTAACATTGGATGTATATACCAATACCCTTCACACATGGCCATTTGTACACTCCATACTTGCATATACACATCAGTGACATCACCCATGACAATTCAGCCACTCGCTGTATACTAATAAACACCATCCATGAGCATACATCTACTCCCTGTATACATATACACACACCTATGACAATATATCAGCAACAGAAAATAATCATATACATGCATATACATCCATACCACAATGGAACTTCATATGTACTCATACGCCAGCCAATGACCAACCATCTACACAGGTATTCATATACACTTCAACAATCATGAGCATAGTCATTCCATGTATACCTATACACATTGCCCATAAGCATTCAACCGCTCCCTGTTTGTCCATACACCCTACCCATGATCATACAGCCAACATATCATATGTATACATATAAACCCAGCCATGACAATACAGCCACCCAAGGTGCACCTGTGCATCCCAGACATGACCATACAGTCACTCCATATATACATAAACAACACAGAAAACTATGTAGCTACTCTTTTTATACCCATGCACCACTTCAATGACCATATATTATAGCCACTCCATGCAGCTTCCATGTATACATATTCACCTCGCACATGACCTATCCTTATACATCCATACATCTCAATGTGGACCCCACCCATTACCATATAGCCACTCCTTGTATAACTATTTACCTCACATCACCACACAGTCACTTCCTGGCTGCCATTTCGACATACACCATTATTAAGTCAATCAATGTTGATGCTAATGTGCAACAGTAGCCAAATAATATGCTCCCGCTCAGTTCTGTTTCTGTGCATTTCCTTTCAAAACCTGGCCAGAGACACTTTTGGCAAAATTCCACACTGCAACCTTTAAAATTAATTTGTCATAACTCATAAGGTACTCTGACAACCAGAATATAACATTAATTTTAGTTGTAAGTTGATTAGTAACATGGTTGATAACCAACAGAGTCACAATTTGCTACTTTTTCGGAACAGCAGAGAATAATGTATATGTGGAAAATCTACTCTTTTTTTTTTTACCAAATCTGGTTACCATTTGCAAGCCATCTTGGGTAATTTGTCTACAAAACACATCAGTGTGACATATTTAGGACAGAATAGTATAATAAACACCTTTGATACCAATGATAGTTCCATTTTACTTGAAAACAATGGTCCAAACCTGAAAAGTTAATTTTAGCTGATTTTGATGCCAAATCTGTGATAGAAAAATCCAATAATTCTATAATGTCACTGGTTAAAATAGTAACAATTAATAAAGGTGCATCAGAAATGTTAGTATTCGATGTATATAACATAGAATGGTCAATTTTGTTCATCAGCCACAACTTGCATTATGGTCATTGATGCTTTTGAAATTTAAAAATAATATGGGTTGGTCTCTTAAGAATGGTCGCAATGACACCTTCCAACCATAGAAACTATCCATCCCTATATAATATACACTGTGTGATGTATTAGCGTATATAAAATGTATTTCAGACTAATCTACCACCAATTCTGGTCCCAAAATGTCAGAGAAGAGTGCCAAATATACATTTTACTGTCTGGGTAGCTGCTTAGCAACGGTTGTTATGGACATTATGATAGGAAACAAGGTCACAAGTCTTTGTAATTGATCCTGTGTCACAAATAGAACTCAAATATGCAATCCACAACAACTAACGTTGAATGAAATACTGTAATCCATCCTTATATGAGCATTTTATACTTTCGGGTAGTTGCCTAGCAACCGTTGCTAAGCGGGGCCAAATCTCGATGGGGTCAATATCTGAAAATGATCAGTAAGGTCCAAGGAACTTATGTGGCAAGTTTCATGCTTTTATCATAATTTGTGCAATTCTTACATTTTCATGCACCAAGCGCCTGGACTATTATTATTAGGCCAATGCATTCTCTTATATATAGTGGGGGGGATAGTTGCAAAATCGTTCACTTTGTGATAGAAGCGCCAAACTTTCAGAGTTTGTTAAGTGGTTGGTGAGTATCACTAAACTGGCTGGTTCCAGATTTTGGAGGTCACCTTGACCTTCAATTTGACCTTGACCTTTTTGAAAATCTCAGTTTTTGGGTTGGGTGGTTTATGCCATCCTTTTCTTGTGAAAATCGCATCTTCTCACAGTTTTCTCAATACAATTATAATTGGGAGGTGACCACGGTTAATTTGGGCCAAAACATATCTAATTTTTCACAAGATGGCCGCCAATATGGCCGCCGGAAGTTGAAAATATGACATTTTTTCACAAATATCTTCTAGTTCAATTCATGCTGTTTGGAACTGGTTGAGTAATGCGACTTTATTTTATGTTTTGTATATTAACCGATCATTGGAGCAATTAAATATGCAATTATTGTGGTCTTAGCCCCTTCCGATCCCTCAAAACTTCGATTTTACAGGATGCCGTATAAAAGTTCACAAAAAATCACAATTGGGATTCTAGTCATATTTCAACAAGAAATGAACAGAACTTTGTAATGTAAGTGAGGCATATCATTACCTATGAATATTCCAAATCACTGGAACCAAAATTCTTACTTTGGCTCAAAATGGCTGCCAATATGGCCGCCGAAATATGGAAAATGGTAAATATTACACCAGCGTCTCCTGCAATCGTTTGCAAGTTGTGGTTGATGTATAAAATTGGCAATTCTGCATTCTATACATTGAATACTAACATGTTTGATGCACCATGGTTAATTGTTACTATTGTCACCACTGACATCGTCAAACATATTGGACTTTTCTCTCAAAAACTTGACATAAATATTGGCAAAAATTCACTTTTCAGGTTTGGACCATTTTTTCAGGTAAAATGTAACTATCTTTGGATTGAAAGGTGTTTATTGTTTTGGTCTATCTTAAATGTGTCTCACTACGGTGTTTATTGACCAATTTGCTCAAGATGGCTTCCAAAATGAAACCAAATTTGTAAAATGTTAATTTTTTTACATATATCCCGAACATTCTCTGCATTATCCGAAAATGTAGCAAAATGTGACTCACTTGGTTATTATATGCGTTAGTTAATTAACTGACAACTAAATGTTCTATTCTGATTGTCCCACTTCCGTATGGGCAAAATAAATTCATTTTAAAGTATGTAATTTTGCCGAGCACCTCTTTTGTGATTTTGGCCATAGTTATTGAAAGGAAATGGGCAGAACTTTGAGACAGAATTGAGATGGACCATACTATTTGGCTATTCTGGTCCATTATGCTAAGAAAATGTCAACTGAATACAGTGCGGATGCCAAGATCATAGCCAGGGAGTTACTCTATGATCATACGTGAGGTGAATAGGTATACAGTGAGTTATTGTATGCCATGACTTATGTGAATAGGTATACAATGAGTGACTATATGGTTATGAGTGGGTTGTCCATCGTAATGTGCATCTATGTATACAAGGAGATGTCATGGTCAGGTGTGAGGTGAATCGGTATGCATGGAGTGACTGTATAGTTTATGATTGTGTATATCCAGTACGGGTGCACCAGGTGTGCCTGTATGGGCATTGGTGTAGTATATGGATATAGCTACATGGTCATCTATGTGTTGATTATGTATATATGGAGTGACTGTAAGGGCATGGGTGGGATGTACATGTGTTGTATGTATGATCATGGATGGGTGTGTTGGTAAATAGGGTGTGATTTTATGGTTACGGGTAATGTGTATATGTATACATGGAATGACTGTACGGCCATGATTGAATATGATTACCTGGAGTAAGCTGGGTGGACATTATCGAGTGTGTGGGTATATAGGGAGTGTCATTGTGGTAACGGGTGGGATGCATATTTATATATCTCATGGATGTATTATCATTGGTGGGTGTATAGGGATTAGCTGTATTATCATGGATGGCATGTATGATTATACAGTGAATTGCTGAATTGTCATGTGTGAGGTGTATATGCAAGTATGGATTGTTTGAGTGGTTGTGTGTATATCTGGAAGGGCCGAATGGCCATTAGTGAGGTTTACTTGTATGCGTGGAGTGAATCTATGGTCTAGGGTGGGCTGTATATGTATATCGAGTGGTTATATGACTATGTGTGTCGATATAGGGGTATACAGGTAGTGACTGTATGGTCAATGGTGAGATGAGTACATGTAGGTATACAAGTAGTGACTGTATGATCATAAATATAATGGACATCTATACAGGGGGTGACTATTAAAATGGTCATGTGTCAGGCGTATGAGTATACCTGGTGTTCCTGTTTGGTACTCGTGGCGGTATGGTCATGTGTAGGTTATACCAGTATACACATGTGTTGCTTTATTGTCATGGGCAAGGGATATGTGTATATAGCAAGTGGCTATATGGCCATGGATAAAGTGCATATGCATACATGGAGTGACTATACTGACATGGCTGGGGTGTATTAGTATATCTTGAGTGACTATGCGGCTATGGTGTGACAAATAGGGATACAGGGAATGACATGGCCAACGTTGAGGTGAATATGTATGCAAGGATTGACCATGGTCGTGTATGAATGTTTTGAATAGGTACACACGGTGTGACTATATGGCCATAGGTCAGGTAACATTGGTGAAGGTATGTGTATGAAGCGAGTGGCTATATGGTCATTGGTGAGGTGCATATGTATACACGGAGTGACTTTATGGTCATTGTTGATGTATATATTGATTGTCTATTTGACCACGTGTTTGGATAATAGGTATACAGGGGATGACCTTATGGCCAATGGTGAGCTGAATGGGTATACAAGGAATGACTATATGGTTATCGGTCATGTTTAGGAGTATCCCCGGTGTGCCTGTATCGTGACGCATGGCTGTAAGGTCACCCGTGGTCATGGGCCAGGTGTACATGGATACAGTGGGTCACTATATTGTTATGTCTGTGGTGTTTATGTATATATGTAATGACTATGTGGTAATAGGTGGCCATTGTTTTCCGCGTTTAACGCCCCCCATGTATATAAACACCATCAAGATAGAGAACTCTCTGACATGACCTCTCCATTGATTAACATATCCTTGAGTTATTGTGCCACCCAAGGTACACATGTACAACCAACCCATTACCTCAGTCACTCCATATGTACATAAACACAACACAACTGACAACATAGTCACCCAATTTATACACGTACACCTGATCATACAGCCATACTTGGTTATACCCGTACATACCACAAATGACGATACAGCCACGAGTCATCATGTATGAACACCAGGTATACACATACACCCGGCACATGGCCATATATTCACTCTATGTATACATATTCACTACATTCGCGATCATACGATCACGCGTTGTATACATATTCACCTCACCATGGACTATACAGCCACTACATGTATACCTATTCGCCATAGCCATTACCATAGAGTCAATCCAGGTATACATATGCACATCACCAATGGTGAGCCCTTCCAGATATAACAATACCCGCACATACGACCTCTCATAAGTTCCACACTTGCCATACTCATGATCATGCATCTACTCCTCATACACCATCAATGATAACACATCCACAACATATATAAATATACAACCCACCGTTGCCAACAGGGCACTCCCCATATACCCACACATCATCCATGCCCATACAATAACTCGCGGTATACCTATTATCCTCATCTACGATCATAGAGTAACTCCCTGGCTGTCATCTTGGCTTCCACCCTGTATCCAGTTGATAAATTTTGATCATAATGGGCCAGACTACCCACATCTCATGGTTCATCTCAGTTCCGTCTCAAAGTTCTGCCCATTTCCTTTCAATAATATGGCCATAATCACAAAAGAGGTTATCCGCAAAATTCCATACTGCAACTTTATGAATGAATTTGTCATGTCCCATACGGAACTAGGATAAAAATAATAGAACCTAGTTGTCAGTTAATTAACTAACAGGTATAATAACCAAGTGAGTCACAATTTGCTACCTTTTCGGATAACGCAGAGAATAATTTTCTGGATATGTGTAAAAAATTAACTTTTTACAAATTTGGTTGCCATTTTGGAAGCCATCTTGAGCAACTTAGTCTATAAACACCATAGTGTGACACATTTAAGATAGGTCAAAACAATAAACACATTTGATACCAAAGGTAGTTGCATTTTATTTGAAAAAATGGTCGAACCCTGAAAAGTTATTTTTTGCCGATATTTATGTCAAGTTTGTGAGAGAAAAATCCAATATATCTGGTGATGTCAGTGGTGACAATAGTAACAATGACACATGGTGTATCAGGCATGTTAGTATTCAATGTATAGAATACAGATTAGCCAATGTTATACATCAACCACAACTTGTAAGCAATTGCATGACACCCTCGTGTAATATTTACAATTTTCCATATTTTGGCGGCCATTTTGGCAGCCATTTTGAGCCAAGGTAAGATTTTTTGTTCCAGAGAGTTGAAATATTCATAGGTAATGATATGCCTCACTTGCATTACAATGTTCTTTTCATTTCTAGTTGAAATATGACTAGAATCCCAATTGTGATTTTTTTTTTATTTTGTACCGCGTTCTGTAAAATCGAATATTAGAGGGATTGGAAGGGGTTAGGACCCCAATAATTGCATATTTAATTGCTCCAATGATCAGTTAATATACAAAACACAAAATAAAGTTGCATTTCTCAACCAGTTCCAAACAGCATGAATTGAACTAGAAGATATTTGTCAAAAAATGTCATATTTTCAACTTCCGGCGGCCATATTGGCGGCCATCTTATGAAAATTTACATATGTTTTGGCCCAAATGAACCGTGGTCACCTCCCAACTATAATTGTACTGAGTAAACTGTGAGAAGATGCGATTTTCACAAGAAAATGATGGCATAAACCACCCAACCCAAAAACTTAGATTTTCAAAAAGGTCAAGGTCAAATTGAAGGTCAAGGTGACCTCCAAAATCTGGAACCAGCCAGTTTAGTGATACTCACCAACCACTTAACCAATTCTGAAAGTTTGGCGCTTCTATCACAAAGTGAACGATTTTTATGTTTTCCTGTAATTATCCCCCCCACGACTCGCATATATAAGAGAATGCAATGGCACAGGGTAAAAAAATCCCGACTTACGACTGGATTTTATATGGCGACCAGAGACCAGCCATGGACCAGAACCTATTAGTCCGGCCGCCAGGTCACGGATGCGTGTTTTGGCGTATAAAGTTTTTTTCTCTGCGGATTTTGTATATTCAGGTATCCGACATCAAGATTTTATCGGCTGGCCATCTGTCAGCCTTGAGCAATTTTTTTTATAGCGCCCTAAAAGGTATACCCCCCCCCCCCCAATTTTTTTCACAGACGTAAAACCAGTTACTTGGGATTTATTCCAAACTCATATGACTAATCTAGTAAAATATTTTTTTTTTCATGAAGCTAAGGTATAATGACACTATTTTGGCCCAAAATTGAAACTCACCATCCAAGATGGCCACAAAAATGGCCGCCGGAAGTTGAAAATATGACATTTTTTCACAAATATCTTCTAGATCAGTTCATGATGTTTGGAACTGGTTGAGTAATATGACTTTATTTTGTATTTTTTATATTAACTGATTGGGTTCCTATCCGCTTGTAATCCCTCAAAAATTCGATTTTACAGAAAGCGGTATAAAATTTCACAAAAAAATCACAACTGGGATTCTAGTCATATTTCAACAAGACATGAACAGAAGCTTGCAATTAAGTGAGGCATACCATTACCTATGAATATTCCAACTCACTGGAACCAAAATTCTTACTTTGGCTCAAAATGGCCGCCAAAATATGGAAAATGGTAAATATTGCCCTAGGGTGTCCTGCAATCGCTTACAAGTTGTGGTTGATGAAATTGGCTATTATGCCTTCTATACATTGCATACTAACATGTCTGCTGCACCATGGTATATTGTTACTGTTATCACCACTGACATCACCAAAAATATTGGACTTTTCTCTCAAAAACTTGACATAAATATCGGCAAAAATTTACTTTTCAGGTTTGGATCATTTTTCCTAGTAATATGTAACAATCTTTGGATTGAAAGGTTTTTGTTGTATTGGTCTATCTTAAATGTGTCACACTACGGTGTTTATAGACCAAATTGCTCAAGATGGCTTCCAAAATGGCAACCAAATTGGTAAAAGTTATTTTTTTACATATATCATTATAACATTATATATATAACATTATTCTCTGCGTTATCCGAAAATGTAGCAAATTGTGACTCACTTGGTTATTATACGTGTTAGTTAATTAACTGACAACTAAATGTTCTATTATGGTTGTCCCAGTTCCGAATGGGGCATGACAAATTCATTTTAAAGTATGGAAATTTGCGGAGAACCTCTTTTGTGATTCTGACCATATTATTGAAAGGAAATGGGCAGAACTTTGAGACGGAACTGAGATGAACCATAATATGTGGCTCTTCTGGCATGGTCCATTATGATAAACCAATATCAACTGGATACAGGATGGTTGCCAAGATGGTAGCCAGGGAGTTACTCTATGTGAAGTGGATAGGTATACATGGAGTTAATGTATGTCATGAATGATGTGAATATGTATACAATGAGTGACTATCTGGTTATGAGTGTGTTGTCCATAGTGAGATGTATGGGTATACAGGGAGAGGTCATGTGTGGGGTGAATCGGTATGCATTGAGTGACTGTATGGTGTATGGTTGTGTGTATCCTGTACGGGTGCACCTTGTGTGCCTGTATGAACATTGATGTGGTGTATGGATGTAGCTACATGGTCATCTATGTATTGATTATGTATATATGGAGTGACTGTAAGGTCATGGGTGGGATGTACATGTGTTTCTGTATGCTCACGAATGGGGTGTGTGGATAAATAGTGAGTGATTTTATGGTTAGGGGTAATGTGTATGGTATACATATTCACCTCACCATTGGCCATATCACTCACTGTATCCTTATTTGTCACACCATAGCCGAATAGCCACTAAAGATATACTAATACACCCCAGCCATGTCAGTATAGTTACTCCATGTGAGCATATGCACATCATCCATGGCCATATAGCCACTCGCTATATACACATACACCTCGCCCATGACCATATAGCAACACGATTGTATATCCGCATAACCTACACATGACCACACTGCCACGAGTCGCCAAGCAGGAACACCAGGTATACTCACACACATGACCATTTAGTCACTTCCTGCATAGATATTCATTACATTGATGATCATACGGTCACTCCTTGTATACCTACTCATCTCACCATTGACCATACAGTCACTACATGTATACATATTCCACACACAGCCATATAACCACTCGATATATACATATGAAGCTCATCCTATACCATAGAGTCACTCCAGGTATACATATGCACCTCACCACTGGCCATTCAGCCATTCCAGATATACAAAAACCCGCACACACGACCACTCATACCATCCATACTTGCATATACACCTCACACATGACAATTCAGCAACGCACTGTATAACCATACACGCCATCCATGATCATACAGCTAATCCCTACACACCCACCAATGATAATACATCCACGATATATATACATATATATCCCATCCGTTACAAGGACACTTCCTATATACCCACACGATAACGTCCACACAGCTTACTCCAGGTATGCATATAGACTTCAATCATGACAGTACAGTCATTCCATGTATACCACACACATTACCCGTAACCATAAAATTACTGACTATTTATCCACACCCCATCCATGATCATACAGAAAACACATGTACATCCCACCCATGACCTTACAGTCACTCCATATATACATAATCAATACATAGATGACCATGTAGCTATATCCATACACCACATCAATGTCCATACAGGCACACCGGATGCACCCGTACGGGATAGACACAACCATACACCATACAGTGACTCCATGCATACCGATACACCCCACACCTGACCATGACCTCCCTGTATACCTATAAATATCACTATGGACAACACAAGCATAACCATATAGTCACTCATTGTATACATATTCACATCATTCGTGACATACACTAACTCCATGTATACCTATTCACCTCACCTATGATCATAGCGTAACTCCCTGTCTACCATATTGGTATCCATCCTGTATCCAGTTGATATTGGTTTATCATAATGGACCAGAAGAGCCATATATTATGTTTCATCTCAGTTCCGTCTCAAAGTTCTGCCCATTTCCTTTCAATAATATGGTCAGAATCACAAAAGAGGTTCTCCGCAAATTGTCATAGTTTAAAATGAATTTGTCATGCCCCATACGGAACTGGGACAACCATAATAGAACATTTAGTTGTCAGTTAATTAACTAACACGTATAATAACCAAGTGAGTCACAATTTGCTACATTTTCGGATAACGCAGAGAATAATGTTATATATATAATGTCATAATGATATATGTAAAAAAATAACTTTTACCAATTTGGTTGCCATTTTGGAAGCCATCTTGAGCAATTTGGTCTATAAACACCATAGTGTGACACATTTAAGATAAACCAATACAATAAACACCTTTCAATCCAAAGATAGTTACATATTACAAATTCATGCACTTCAATATGTCATATAATCCGAAAATTATTTTCCGCACGCGATGAGCTTCGCCTCATAAGCAATGAATAAATGAAGACGAGACGACCCTATGCACATTCAGCTGTACTTAAATGGTTATATATTACCATCTATTATTATATCATTTATTGTATTGTTCAATGTACAACTATATATTAATATGTTTGCATACTGTCCTTATAAGGATGTTTTGCCTATTAAACTTATCTTATCTTATTACAGGACAAAATGGTCCAAACCTGAAAAGTTAATTTTTGCCGATATTTATGTCAAGTTTTTGAGAGAAAAGTCCAATATTTTTGGTGATGTCAGTGGTGGCAACAGTAACAATTAACCATGGTGCAGCAGATATGTTAGTATTCAATGTATTCAAGGCATAATAGCTAATTTTGTACATCAACCACAACTTGTAAGCGATTGCAGGACACCCTAGGGCAATATTTATCATTTTCCATATTTTGGCGGCAATTTTGGCAGCCATTTTGAGCCAAAGTAAGAATTTTGGTTCCAGTGAGCTGGAATATTCATAGGTATGCCTCACTTAAATGCAACCTTCTGTTCATTTCTTGTTGAAATATGACTAGAATCCCAGTTGTGATTTTTTGTAAAATTTTGTACCTCGTTCTGTAAAATCGAATTTTTGAGGGATCACAAGCGGATAGGACCCCAATAATTGCATATTTAATTGCTCCAATGATCAGTTAATATACAAAATACAAAATAAAGTCATATTACTCAACCAGTTCCAAACATCATGAACTGATCTAGAAGATATTTGAGAAAAAATGTCATATTTTCAACTTCCGGCGGCCATTTTGGTGGCCATCTTGGATCGTGAGTTTCAATTTTGGCCCAAAATAGTGTCATTATGTCTTAGCTTCATGAAAATATATACATTTTACTAGATTAGTCATGTGAGTTTGCAACAAATATTTCAAATAACTGGTTTTACGTCTGGGGAAATCTGGGTGGGGGGGGGGGGGGGGGGGGGGTATACTTTTTAGGGCGCTATAAAAAAAATTGCTCAAGGCTGACAGATGGCCAGCCGATAAAATCTTGATGTCGGATACCTGAATTTACAAAATCCGCAGAGAAAAAAACTTTATACGCGAAAACAAGCATTCGTGAATTCCGGGTGTTTGGCGACCTGACTATATATATCGTTTAATCGTTATGTTATTAAATTATATACCACTTCTAAGTCCCTCTCTGAAGATCTTATAGAGCAGAATCTCCAACTGGCTCATTTACCTCAAGCATTTCAACCCGATAATTTGTGGTTGAAGTATAGAATATATCCGAAATTTGGTTAAAAAAAATTGTTTACGCTAAATAACTAGTTCGGAAATCAAACTATCAGCCAAGTTAAAAAAAAAGTTTTTATCTGAAATTTCAAAGTTCCAACAGTTGAACAGTTTGGCCAAATTGTGAGACACCCGCCTCGCCAGCCTTCCCCTCCCCTAGGTCATGTCATTAATCACGACTCTGGTGAACACCCGTAGAGATAGATCATACTCCACCAGTACAGAACCGTTGATGCTGACAGGGAACTTTATATCATTGAACAAACAAGGCATGGAATATATTTATATCATTGAACAAAACAAGCCATGGAATATATTTATATCATTGAACAAACAAGGCATGGAATATATTTATATCATTGAACAAACAAGGCATGGAATATATTTATATCATTGAACAAACAAGGCATGGAATATATTTATATCATTGAACAAACAAGGCATGGAATATATTTATATCATTGAACAAACAAGGCATGGAATATATTTATATCATTGAACAAACAAGGCATGGAATATATTTATATCATTGAACAAACAAGGCATGGAATATATTTATATCATTGAACAAACAAGGCATGGAATATATTTATATCATTGAACAAACAAGGCATGGAATATATTTATATCATTGAACAAACAAGGCATGGCATATATTATATCATTGAACAAACAAGGCATGGAATATATTTATATCATTGAACAAACAAGGCATGGCATATATTTATCTGTTGATAAAGTCTTGTTGCTCAATAATCCATTTCACAGTATAGGGTTGGTCCCAGGTAGAGATTGCAGGCTTTTTTTGTGATCCGATATGCGATTGCATTGATGATGAAGTGATTTGGGGGGCTAACCCCGGGATCTTCGAATGGGCCGATTGCATTAATTACCATGGAGAAATTTTATTTCTTTTGGCATCGTGCCTATAGGTGGGCAGCTGCACGTGCGCTTTCTGGAGGAAAGACCGATGTCAATTAAGATTAACGAGATTAGCCTTAACCCTTTACCGAACAAACCGGCCAAAACCGGCCAAATAAAGCTTCAACAGCCTAAAATATCTTCGGTCTGTCTCAATAGAACCATACAAATATGGATATCATTGGAACCGGCTCCTTGACCACATTGTGATAGTTACAGTTATGCCCTGTGCCAATGCATTCTCTTATATATGTGAGTCGACGTTAGGTCGCCTCGCATATATAAGAGAATGCATTGGCCTAAAACAAATCTTTTTTTAACACTTTTTACCAATTTTCTTACATTCTTTAACAATTTTATAATTTTTAATGTGTTAAGCCAATGCATTCTCTTATATATGCGAGGCGACCTATGGTCGACTCGCATATATAAGAGAATGCATTGGCACAGGGCCGTTCTGTTGGGTAAAGGGTTAATGGCCCACTTAATTTTCGAACCACCCGGGTATATAGAACCATGGGTCATAATTATATATAGTCATACTAGCATAGGCTATATATTAGGCACTTGTATTTGGTCTGATTCAAGGGGGGTGGGATGCAGTTGGAATTCTCCAAGGTGGACACACACCCACACGGAGACCCTCTAGCCACGTCCCTGGACAACAATATATATTCTGAGTGATGTATGATGTTAACTGTTGTAAAGTTCCCCGTCAGAGCAGGTCGGAACATCAAACAGATCCCGGTCATCTTTTGAATGAGTGGGGCATGATCTCAATACTATACGGGCATAAACCAGTAGATATGCATAACATTGTTTATAAATACCCCCTGTTGCTATATATATACGCCCCTGGTTGTTGTGTTTGTTACCGCATTTAGATAATGTTAAACATTTATGAGTCAATATCAATTTTGGTCAAAATTTATGTCCTCGGTGGATGATGAGTGCATAATGCAACGTGCGGATCCCAACTATTGTTCCCAGTGTGCATCTCCATCACTGTCATAACATGCACACACAAATAAGCGTGATGTTCGGGTATATATGTATGTAATGGGCTCATTCATTGGCCTGTCCCCAGGAAAATTTTACAGGCTAAAATCGAAATTTCGATATATTAACTACATGCCACCGAGAAAATCCTCTGGCATATCATTAGTTTAGTTCTTGATATGAACTACTGTCACATATACACCACCCAAGATTGAACTTAACTAAGTGAAAATTGCTCAGAAACTTTGTACCTCAGCATTTTGTCTCTCATGTAACGAAGTGCTATTTACTTGACATAATGACGTATCCCTGATATTTATAATCTCCGCATTTTGTGCCCCGTGACGCTGTGTATGTCACAATACCGGAAACGCATGTCGTCTGAATCAAAAAACAACTTGCGATAACACAATTATATAATAGGTAGGTTGACCCCCTCGCGTACTTTTCAAAGTCGTCTTTTAAATAACGCATGTTTGTTCGCTATAACATATGTATAATTATATTTCAAATAAATGGTTCCGAAGCCACTGTGGTGTATTTTATATTTCCCTATTTTCGCCATACTGGAGGGAGAACACATTGAATGCCGTGACCAGAATGGTCTGTACATCTCTACTGTAACGTTCTCTGCTGTAACAGGCCAAAACGTTACAGGAGAGACCAATACTGTAACGAAATGGGAAGGCTGCTGTTTACAGAGGCTGCTTGTGCGTGAACACACGCAACACCAAGCTGAAATATCTAGAGGGTGTAACTGGGGTCTTGTTCTTCTTTCAGATTACAAAATGTGTTTGATTTGGAAAATATTATCATTTTCGTGCGTCGATGTTTTGAATTTCCGTTACATGAAAGATATGTTTATGTTACATTAAAGATGTTCTTATGTTGTAAGTCGATTTTGCATTTCATGTGATTGTCATGAAACCATGATAGCCGGGAGAAAACATCAATTATAACGAGACTGTTACTTTTTATTAGTTATTCCTTCGGTTGCAACATGATTCCGTGTACGATCTAACTCAAATCGAGTGGCCGTTACAGTAAATACAACAATTGTTATCCAGAGGACATGCCTGTGGCATTTAATAATTTTTCTCTTTTCTTTGCCGCGGAAATATATCACACGATATACATAATATTTTATTGGTTATGTTTGTCTTTCATCTCGAACTATTTTTCTGGTTTGGATAATAGTAACCTTTCTAGTGTTAAATTTGGGAAATTAGTGTTACACGAGGGATATATGTATGTTATAGTAAGGATATTGATACGTTGTGAGTTGATTATGCGTTAGGGGGACGTCTTTTAAACAATATGGCCATGGGGTAAAATGTATTATAATGAGTTCGCTAAGTTATAATAATTACGCGTGCCAATTCCTTCACGATATCATGTACGCTCTTCTGAAAGCATGTGTCCGTTACATTAAATACATCCACTGCCATGTGTACGATCTGCCTGAGTTTCCTGCTGCCTTAAAGTTGCCAGTGTGCCGGGAAATATATCACATGATGTGCCAATGATTGAGCAATACTTTATTTATCATTCACCTAGCAATAGTTCTCTGATTTAAAAAATATTACGTTTTCTAGCGTTGAGGTTTTGGCTTTATTGTTACACGAAAGATATTGTTGTTAGGTTAAGTATGTTCGTGTATGTTATGTCGATATTTTGTTTCAGTGAAGGCTTCCGAACTACGACAATAGGAAGTAAATATATATTATATCGTTAGTTATATTAGTCGTGTGTGTTCATTGTGTGCACGATCGAACACAACTTGAGTGGTTGTTACAGAAATACAGCCAGTGCTATTGGAAGGACGTGTTCTTGTAAAGTGTTACAGCATATTGCCCCATATAGTAATGAATTGTGTCACGAACATTGAAAACAGTTAGCGGAACTATGAGGATTCATCAATTGAAGTCGGTTACACCACTGAACATTTCTTTCAGAGATACTAGCTGTGAATGTGACAGTGAGAGCGGTATTTGTAAGGGTCGTGCATTTAAAACTGCTAATTTTGAATGCCAGGTGAGCGAGACAGGTGGTAAAGGGGAACAGGATGCAGAAGTTTGTGTTGAAGATAGGGGTGAATCAGTAAGAGTTGCGCCTTGCGTTGAAGGTATTTGTGAGAACGTAGTTCCGAATAAAATATATGTGATTGATGAGAGCGAAAAAGTTGCCGAGAATGTAGTTGTGCAAATTGCAAAGAAATTCGAAAAGCGTATTGTGGCTCGGAGGAATGCGAAACGGCGTGTAAAGAGAACAAGTAATGTGAGAGGTGAATATGGGGCGCCATCCCTGCAAATATTCGTTTTCGGAGATATCTCCTTGGATCCAAGCAGATATCTGCTCGCATTATGGAGATATCTCCTCGGTTTCAAGGATATATCTGCTTGGAATATGGAGATATCTCCTCGGACATATTTTCAAGGAGATATCACCTTGAAACCGAGGAGATATCTCCATAATGCGAGCAGATATCTGCTTGGATCCAAAGATATATCTCCTTGGATCCAAGCAGATATCTGCTCGCATTATGGAGATATCTCCTTGAAATATGTTCAAGGAGATATCTCCTTGGATCCAAGCAGATATCTGCTCGCATTATGGAGATATCTGCTTGAAAAATATTTCAAGGAGATATCTCCATATTCCGAGCAGATATCTGCTTGGGTGTATTTCGAAAAAATGGAAAAAACGTATATGTACTGTGGAGAAATCATTAATATTTCATGGCCGCGGTTTTCCAAGGAGATATCTCCATAATCCAAGCAGATATCTGCTTGGAATATTTTCAAGGAAATATCTGCTTGGAATATGGAGATATCTCCTTGGGTCCAAGGAGATATCTCGTTGAAAACTATTTCAAGGAGATATCTGCATAATCCGAGCAGATATCTGCTTGGATTATGGAGATATCTCCTCGGTTTCAAGGAGATATCTCGTTGGAAATATTTCAAGCAGATATCTCGTAGTTGCGAGGAGATATCTCCTAGGATCCAAGGAGATATCTCCATAATCCAAGCAGATATCTCCTTGGATCCAAGGAGATATCTCCACAATGGACCATATTCCAAGCAGATATCTGCTAGGAATTGCAATTCCAAGGAGATATCTCCTCGAAACCGAGGAGATATCTCCGAATTACGAAGAGATATCTCCGAAAACGAATATTTGCCGGGATGGCGCCCCATAGGTGAAGGCATATGTGATGGAAGTAGGATTGCAAGGGGTGAGCAGATACGCGAAGAGGTTGAGCAAGGTGGTAGCGTGGTTAATGAATGTTGTGAGTCGAGCGGTGTGCTGGTAGATGTGGGGATTGAGGGTGAGAAGATGGAGGTTGAGGAACGAGGTAGAGTGGTTAATGAATGTTGTGAGTCGAGTGGACGTGTACTGGTAGATGTGGCTGTGAGGGATCGGGAGATATGCGAAGAGACATGTGAGGAGATAGTGGTTGAACAAGGTGGTAGCGTGGTTAATGAATGTTCTGGGTCGAGTGGTGTGCTGTTAGATGCGGTTGTGAGAGATCGGGAGATATGCGAGGAGACATGTGAGGAGATAGTGGTTGAACAAGGTGGTAGCGTGGTTAATGAATGTTCTGAGTCGAGTGGTGTGCTGGTAGATGTGGCTGTGAGGGATCGGGAGATTTGTGAGGATATATGTGAGGAGATAGTGGTTGAACAAGGTGGTAGCGTGGTCAATGAATGTTGTGAGTCGAGTGATGTGCTGGTAGATGTGGTTGTGGGGAGTCGGGATATATGTGAGGAGATATATGAGGAGATGGAGGCTGGGGAATGTGGTAACGTGGTTAATGCATGTTGTGAGTCGAGCGATGTGGTCGTTGAGGGTGAGGAGATATGCACGATTGCGAAGGCAGATCCAGTTTGTAGCGAGATTAGCGCGTTTGAGTTTGATGTTGCAGCGGAAGTGATTGTGTGTGGTGAGGAGATATGTGAGGAGGTGGAGGTCGAGCAAGGTAGCGTGGTCAGTGAAAGTTGTGAGCAGAGTGATGTGCGCGTCGATGTGACTGTTGTTGATGAGGACATAGTTGATGGAAGATGGGTTGAACACGATTATTGCAAGAATTATGAGTCGAGCATGCACCAAGGTTCACATGCAGAGGTTGCCGCGGAAATACGGGCGAGCAGATATGTAAGAAGACGGTGGTTGAGCAAGGTGGTAGCGTGGTTAATGAATGCGGCGTGCAGGATGCGGGTGTAGTTTTTGGAGATGGTGAGATATGTGAGGAGATGAAGGCTGAGAAAGGTATAGGCGTGGTTGTAGACGTAGGTCCGATGAGTGAGTGTTGTGCGAATGGAAAGGCAGATAGCATGATTCCTGGTGTGAATAAGTACGTACTGGTTGAGTATCAGAAATCCATACACCCTGGTATTGTAGAAGAAATGTCTGAGCGTGAATTTCTTGTTAAATGCATGAAGCGTGTTGGCGTTAAATATTCTAACTGCTTTTGCTGACCGAAAAAATGTAATGACATTTCTTGGTATAATTATGATGAAGTGATCTCGGTTATTCCAGATCCACAACTGATCGAGGGGTCTCATTCACATTTCGCTGTTGGGGAATGTGCGCAGTGTTCACGCTGGACCGAAAAAAACTTTAGCCAAAAGTTTAGCCAAATGAAAATTTTATTAGCCAAATGAAAAAAACTTTAGCCAAATGTTTTTTGGCCAAATTAAAAAAAACTTTGGCCAAATTAAATCATCGTTTTCTGGTCGGTTCACAATTGATGACTAAAACGTAAAATCTAACAGACACAGGTAAAATACACAATAATTTAAATAATTTTTATGAACTAGAAGTATTTTTATATATATCATTTATTAAAAATTTATTATCTTTATGTGAAAGAGTGATTTGGGGGGGGGGGGAGGGGGGGGGGGGGGGTAACCCGGGATTGTCCTTCTTAATGTTATTATTTTTTTGTTTTATATCAATATTTTTTTTTAAATCATTAAATATTTATCCTTGCGAAAATATCTAAGTGACATCTGGAAACTAATAAATTAATATTATTACGCCATTATAAAATTACAATCTGTCATAAAAGCATGCATATTATTTTGACTGTATCGCTATTGACGACAAATAGCCACAAAATATCTGTCGTGATTCACATTTGGCTGATTAAGCTATTGTCTTACACTTGGTGCTCATAAACCTCGACCGTCATGAATACAATGTCATCATAAACATGCATTGTGCGGGAGTACCGTGAGTGACCAGACAGACAATGGGAGATTAGGGGATTAAATGTAAAATAATAACCTTTTGCTGTTTCGTGCAGAGTGACGTAATCTTTCTCCAGATTAAAACAGCCTGTTACGAACAAATTGCTTATATAACAGCGGCAATGCACACTTTACAAAATATTGCTTTCTTCACATTGTCATGATTCAACCACGGTCGGTTTAATGTCCATGCGTCTTTGAATGTCCGTCTTGTGAAAACTAAAGATGATTGCATACTATGTATCACTGTGTGATCGCTTGGTTGATAGAGTTGTCGATCGGGTTTCCCTTTGTACTGTCGCGATCGGGTTTCCCTTTGTACAGTCGGCAATATATTCCCACTTTCGATATTTTCGGACTGGATCGTTCATATCACAGAATTGAAAACCCACTTGCCAAAATTTATGTTAGATTTGGAAATAAAAATATGTTTACTGTACACTAATTGTTAGAGCTTACCTTTTGCTGTTACGGAACGATATTTCATATATAAGTACGAAAATAATGAAATACTTTCGTCACCTAACTTCGTCTTGAATGTCGATCTATTGAGCGCTTTTATTAATTAGCTTTCTGACTCCATGCTTTCAGTCTCCATTTGGGGTAAAAAAAAGTTTAGCCAAAAGTTTAGCCAAATGAAATTTTTATTAGCCAAATTCGAAAAAGATTAGCCATTGGCTAATTTGGCTACCGACAGCGTGAACGCTGAATGTGCGTGCATGGGACTCGGCGATGAGTAAACTGTTTTAAAAGTTATCATTACTTCACCTCACTAATATACTTTTTTTATATGTGAATATAATCACAGGTCCCCAGAAAAAAAATTGTGGTCAATTTTTGTTCTGGGGACCTGTGAATATAAGGAAGGTGGAATTCATGCTTGTAATGATGAATTCGAGCAATGTGCATCGGGATAGCTTATCTAACACCAGGAACATGTACTTATATTTATGAAACACGGACATGCACTTGTTTTAATTTATCTCAACCGAGCACAAATCTAAACGAGACAGGTATATACGAAAGGGATTCAAATATACAATGTGTGCTAATTTACATGTATCCGGAAAATCCCATAGCATATCCCTGTCGTCCGTTACTCGAATCTATCACAATAGTTTAACCTACACACAATATTCTTTATCCTTACATATTGTCCAGTACGCGGGCACCTCTTCACCACATAGTTGTATTATATTTAAACACAAACGAATGTTAGTGTACGTTCATATTATTTCATCTGATAAAGCAAGGGATAGAGTGTTCCCGACTATAACCAATGTCTATCGTGTAACGACAATTTATTTACTATGGTATTCCGTTAACAATATTCGTTATACCATATGTGTACTGAATGTGTAAAAAACAGTGGGGCATTTATTATGAAAAGAAATTCCACAAATGGAACCTCGTTTTTTATAATAGCCTGTATATATGCTATGCGCCTTTTTTTGTCAAGCGTGTAATCTTTACTGTAACGCACATCATATATTGATATAGAAATACGCGTCAGAAAACATCATTAAGTATTTGGGACATGAATTCTCGCGAGAATCGCCATAATATTGAATTTGCACTGATGCCATTACATGAATATGATACCTATTATATATGTATACAAATGACATTTCGCATATGACTGTGTCAGTTGTGTAACGTTGTGGTCCTTACTGTAACAAAGACTATTCCTACATCGTATACCAAACGTCAGATATCCTGATTGTGTAGTTCGTTGCTGTATTTTCGTTATGAATAACAGGTTTTATCATCTTGTTAGCATATTTCGTAACTCTGGATTTCGACATGACTTTTATACAGAAATTTATCAGATATTGTCCACCCCGTAGCAAATATGTGTCTTTCGTGTTGCGCTTAAGTCCGTCGTGTAACACATATTATGTTTTCATCTATAAATGAAACGTTATATATTTCAATTCCAGTTTTGTTCAATATTTGGTGGACAAGGAGTGTCCAATTCAATATTATGTTAGAAAGTGTGTGACATTTGATTATCTTGATTTAATAAAGTTTAATGTTGTGTTGAAATTAATTTTTTCGGAGAAAAATGTGTTCCATTGTGGCCCCCATTGAAAACAAGCTATACAAAGGGTAAACGTTTTCTCGATCAATGCATTACCGGTCAATACTCAATTCGGATCAAAAAGTACTCCAATATCTCTATTCTGAAAAATGATATACCAGATGATAATACTGTTACAGAAGAGACATAATTTCCAGACATCCACCATTCATAGCATCATAAAATATAATTGCTGGATGTTTAAGCTCGAACTTCAGTCGTTTCTTCCAGTTCAATAGCTATATATCTCGAAATGATAACAACTTTCCCCATTATCGGAACTAAAAAAATGCCATGTGGCATATCTGTAATTTTGACCAAAATTTATATTGACTCTTATACTTCCTCAATTATTTGCCATCACGCGACCACCCGTCGCTTGTGCCATAATAAAGCAATTTGAACGTGAAGTGGCAGCATTATTTTGCTATGTAAACAGTATAGTAACATTTGTGACAATACATTAATTGGGGCGGAAATATATATAAAAAGCATTGAGAGCGATTTTACCCCAGGGTTCGACGCTTTGTATATATACAACGTATGAGTCATGCAATGTATATGCATGGTTGTCGATCGCCCAGATAAACAACACAATTAACTGACCGCGTATATAAAGACTGTTTGGGTGAATGAGAAGATCACTCGACCCTTTGGACCATACATGCAGGGCTCTTCGTGCGCTATAACTCTCTCTTCTCAAAACGACATTTAAAATAAAATTTCAGCGTCGTTGACATGTTTCGCTTCGATTTCACAGCGACCGTAATTTCTATGCTTCTGTTGAGCATTTATCTCTGTAAAGGAACGCGGGAATCTGATGTTGACCATTTTATTGATGGGACTATGTCTTGTCGCGGGAAACCGGGTCTGTCCCTAGCCGTGGTTAAAGACGGATCGGTGAAGATGGCTAGAGGGTACGGCGTTAAGGACCGGGCGACCAACGCGCCGGTTACAGCCGACACACTGTTTCAGATCGCCTCTCTAACGAAAGCATTCACGGCCACTCTACTGTTGGATATTCTGGAGGAACACGCGAGGTGAGTTTATTTTTAGATATTCTGGAAGAACACCAGTCTGGAGTAAACTACATACCCACATATCAAAAATAGTATCAGTATGAATCTGAGTGTATGTTTACATAGACTGGAAGAACACATGAGGCGAGTTTATTGTTGGATATTCTGGAGGAACACGCGAGGTGAGTTTATTTTTTAGATATTCTGGAAGAACACTCGATGTGAGTTTAGTTCCCAATTAACGCTTTATATACAAAATTAAAGGCCCACTAAATTTTCGAACCCCCAAATAATTTTATAAAAAATATAGGCCATATTACATGTATATACCATTTGAAAGAGGAAGCTCCAAAACATTGTGTTATCAACTTATTCGATGCAATAAACTGTGAACTTGTTGTTTTTGTTGAGATATCGACTGTGATATGTGTTCAAGTTTCATTATTTACAATGGAAGGGGAATAACTATATCTCAAGCCATAGAGTTAATCCCCTTCCATTGAATATACGTTTTAGTTGCATCCTGTGAGCCATAACGGGGGAAATCTTTCTATGATTTCAGCTGTTTTCTATTTCTCTATGGGCATCTTCTGAGACACAGACGTTTCAAATTATAGTGTTTTAATAACATTTTATGGCATAAATTGTTATTAAAACCGTATATAATGGCACTATAAAAAAAATAATGAATAATGAATCGAACTCATGATATCATATCGGAAACTAGCGAAATATACCGAATAAATCGGGTCGTCAATTTCCCTGTCCGCTCAGAGGCCTTTGACATAGTTATAGTATCAATATTTTCGAGCATTATTTGTCGCTAAACGCGATGACATATAAACATATAAATGCTCATATGTGTTCCGCAAGTCATTCCGAAGCCATCCATACCTTTTTTATTTCAACAGATGCGTTTGCGCCCAATTTTTTAACTTTATTCAACAAACGAATTCCAGAAACAATTTTAGTAATTTTCCTCAGGGGCATGTGTTCATAACCAAGCTGACCACCATATCTCGTAACACTATGGCCTAATTCCAGTTGATTGCTCACTGCTTGCGTGGACCACATATGGACTGCGTATATCAACATTTATATTCATTGGGCTGGAATATTTGTGACTGGTTTATTCTTCATTATAATATATGGGGGTATGATGCCATATTATGCTATTAAATTTTTACTCAACATTATGATTATACACAACCAACGAAGATGATGATATGTGAAATTTTTGATTTTTCGCCAGAAAGATCCAGAGATATTCTTTGATGAGTCTCTTGCAATGTTTGCCTGGATTTATGCAAAACATGTGTCTGCCCCTTAAAATGGTATCTTCTATTATATACACTGACATACACTGCACTTTATATAAAAGGCCCACTTAATTTTCGAGTCACCGATTATTTTTTTGTATAGTGCCTTCTTATACGGTTTTAATAAATTATAACAATCTATGCCATAAAATATGATTAAAATACTATAATCCATCACCATTTTAGAACGTCTGTGTCTCAGAAGGTGCGCATAGAGTAATAGAAAATAGCTGAAATCATACATGCAAACATTTTCCCCGTTACGACTCCCAGAATGCAACAGAATTCAAACAACATATTTATTTTCAATAGAAGGGGAATAACTCTATCTTTAAGATATAGAGTTATTCCCCTTCCATTGAAAATAATACATTTGCACTACCATTGGGGGGAATTAATTGTTTTTGGACCAATATTTGCATATTTTCCTATTTTCGGTAATTTTTTTGGACTGAAATGGTCATCAGTGGGAAATTTTCCAACCTTGGGGGGGGGGGGGGGGTGACAGGTTGGAAATTTACAACACTTGGAAAGCTTGTGTCCTGGTCCCCCCCCCCGGCCCACCCGTGGCCAGTCAAAAACTGCTAGTTAATTTAAGAAAACAATATTGTCATACATTTGGTCAACATTGTAATTGGAATTGTCGTCAGTTGGAAATTTTCCAACCGAAGTTGGCGTGCCAGGTTTGAAATGTCCAACTCGAGGAAGGCTTGAGGCTAGTCTAGATACTAGGATTTTGCGATTTTCTTGTTCAGATTTCAGAATTTTCGCACACCGGTTTAACAAATTTCCAACACTAGGAAAGCTTCAGTTGAGGCCAGTCTAGATGCTAGGATTTGCTATTTTCTTGTAAAGTTTTCAAAATTTTCTCACACCGGGCCGAACAACCATGGTCGGCCCGGTGTGTCATTGTCTGTAGCCCGTAGCCGTGTGCATTTGTCTGTAGTTAGACCATTAGATGTTAGGATTTATGCAATTTTCAGGTTAAAATATCTGAATGTCCATTGCAAAACTTGTGTTTGGTCTGATTCTGATTCAAGGGGGCGGGGGGGGGGGGGGGGGGGGGGGGTGTAGTTGTGATATATTTTACATAATGTGTAATTTGATTTAAACAATATTTATTAGCCCCAATATTACATTTATGATGAACAACATTTAGATGATGGAAACATGAGTAGAATAGAAAAGGGGAAGAGGATTTAGCAGCAAGCAGATATGTGCTTTTGTTGAGCTATCTCCTCAGACAAGTAGAAAAATTGTAGAAATCAAGGAAGATCGAGCGAATGGCAAGTGGTCGAGTTAGAGAAACAATAGGTTTAAGAAGTGATGGTATATTAATATTATGATGTACAGACGAGTTTACAATAAGTGTTGAAATGATAAATAAGCTTGTGTGGATAATAATGAGAGGGGTGTATTCACAAGGAATACGAGACAGAGATAGGTGAAGCGATAGAAATAAAGAGCTTGTATGTGAAAGAAAAGTCGGTACCACTGTTATGAACATTTTTAGACTAACTTGTGGAAAGAATTATTTATTTATTATAATGTGTAATTTGACCTGGGGGTTCGAAAAAGTGGGCCTTTAATTTTTTTGTTTGTATGTTTATTTATGTTTATGTATGTTTTCCATGTTTCAGCTTTTCGTATAAGACTCAGCTTCGCCATATTCTCAATGATTGGGCGGTGGACTCGAGTTACCTTCGAGAGCGATACGGCACGGTGCAGGACATCCTGGCTCATCGGATGGCTATACCTGAAAATAAATACATCAGATTCAACCCAAACATCACCAGGGCCAACCTCGCAGAGTAAGTTTGCATCATACATCGATAAAATTCTAGTATGTTATAGCCAGTCTACAACGTTAAAAATTTACTCAGAGAACCAAAACGTAGAACCAGTATTTGATTCTCCGTTGTGTATATCCAAAATTTATCGAAAGTCCCTACATGTATTATACACTAGAATGATTTCAGTTAAAAAAAATATATAGCATTTATTTACATGTGTGTCCGGGATCCCATCTCGGATGACTTAAAGGTACTCAATCCAACCAGACGGTCCCCATATCATCAAGTTACAACAACAACAACAACAACAACAACTGCAACAACAACAACAACAACATTTATTTACGCTTTTGTTATCAGAATCGATTAATTACAACAAAATAATGCTAACCGCTGTCAACTATGGTATAAAATTTCCCAAAACGTATTATTTATCAACATGTTGTTCAACGAAATATAGCCGTATTATCACTTGCGTATCCCGAATGGCCGTATTACCACTTGATTTTAGAGTTATTCATCTTCATGCGCAATTTGTCCCAGACCATCGGTTTGCCGGCTCTTTTCTGGATCACAAATAATTATACATTTCGAGAAATAACAAATTTCAAAAATGGATAGCTGATCACTGAGCTTTGATGGGTGTGTCCTCGATTCGGATCAAATACCTTTCACCCAAAGCCAAAGAAATAGTCATTTGGGAGCGTTAATTCGGATTATGCATCTTTAAAATCGGCGAAAGGGGGTCTATATGCTCAGTACTACAAGTGCAAATAAATAGACACAAGTCAAGCCCTGCTGATGTTTTGTACTAAATCTTGAATCTGGAATAGATGTTAAATTTGTCATAAATTATTCCGAGTTGAAGGCACGGGCGGCGTTCGTTGCAGGAATATTCATATTTTTCAAATCGCCATCAACAGAAGCAATATTAAAAAATATATAGTTTTGTTCATATGCCAAACATAATCAGCACGTAAATAGTATAGTGTCGTCAAGACATACGATGGTGAATGTAAACAAGATCCTGCTCGTGTTACATAAATTTTGCTTCTGTTTACATAACACACATTACATAACCTCTTCCACTAAAGTATATTCGCTAAAGCTCGGCTCGAATCGAATTCAGTGCACTCGGTTAATATATTTCGTTTATAATTGCGACTCATTATAGATCCCCCATATCTAATTTGAGATACAAATATATTATTAAAAATATATATTTATTGCTGTAAAGCATAGCAAGTTGTTGTCGATTTTTTGCGCATTTTGACTGGTCCTTGACCCAATTGAGCAACAGCCAAATTCGCAATCTCCATACAGTTGCGTCCCTGTGCCATGCTTCGCGTCCCGGAACGCATACCAGTGACTGGTTCGCTGACAGAACTTGCCAAATTCGTAGTAACATTATCCTTAGAGTTGTAGTAGGACTCGAGGGGGTCAGGTTACTACGATTTCAGATTGTTGCAGCTTTCGACCAGGAACCAGTCTTTTCAACAAGAATACTTGTAGTACCTCGAATTAGACATTTAGAGAGTACTGTTGCTGTCAAATTTCGCGCGACAGACTTGTCCCTGTCTTTGTTCACCGAAAAGTTTAAAACGTAGTAACCTGACCATTTATGTGGAGGTATAGGGTGCTTAGACCCTTAGAGTGGTAGTAAGGGGTGTCGGCCCAATTTACCCGCATCCCTGTCACATGTGGCTCGATATGTTTTTCAGGAGGTTGCGACATTTTAGAACAAAAGGAACTTGGCGGGAGGATTATTATTATAACAGTCTGCTATATGGTCTCGCCACACACATCATTGAACATCTGGGAGGGAACACATTCGAAGCGTTAGTCACCGAACGAATATTCAACCCCCTCGGGATGACGAAATCGACGTTTGGCACGACGGCCGATTTCGATAATATTGACGTCGCCAAGCCGTATTTACAGTGGCGCAGTGGCAATTATGGTTCGATATCTTGGGACTTTGTCAGGTGAGTATTGTTTTAATTCTTTATTACATGATTGTTCCTAGAGTATGTAGTATTATTGCTGATCCATATTCGAAATCCGTTTCCATACTCATCTCGTCGACGTCAAATTTTAATGACGCACGGTACATGACGTTTGCCTCAACCATGAAACCGGAACTATAAAATAAAAGCATCATCACACATGAAAAAGCAGGCTCTGTAGGTTACAAACATTATTTTCCATATGCGACAGTGTTAACTAGAGGTGCCGCCGACCATGGGTTAAGCCTATTTGAACTTCAAGCGGTCAATTTTCCCTTAGAATGTCATCCTCTGCACCAGTCTGTGACAACAAACGCGCTCTTTTCGTTATTTTTTTCAAACGATAATCTTGCATTTCCACAACTATCCCATTTACTGCACAAAAATCAGCAGCATAAAAATACCCAGACCCCTTCCATAACTTCGGGACCCCAACAGACTCTTCCTGGACATCTAAATATACATGATCGCCATTTTTACGTAGGCCATGATTTTCTGTTCCCGGGTAGGGAAATTTCCCTAAATCATTATCAACCAATCAGCAGCCAGATTTTGTTTTATGCTGACTACACAAATTCAAGAAGCGTAACTCTATATAATTAGTTGCTTGTAACCTATCTGAGCCTAAATAAACATTGTAAGCCTTCTGCGCTAACACTCGTGCCGTATCAACAAACCCATTAACACACTCGTGCCGTATCAACAAACCCATTAACACACTCGTGCCGTATCAACAAACACATTAACACACTCGTGCCGTATCAACAAACCCATTAACACACTCGTGCCGTATCAACAAACACATTAACACACTCGTGCCGTATCAACAAACACATTAACACACTCGTGCCGTATCAACAAACACATTAACACACTCGTGCCGTATCAACAAACACATTAGCACACTCGTGCCGTATCAACAAACACATTAACACACTCGTGCCGCATCAACAAACCCACTAACACACTCGTGCCGTATCAACAAACACATTAACACACTCGTGCCGTATCAACAAACCCATTAACACACTCGTGCCGTATCAACAAACCCATTAACACACTCGTGCCGCATCAACAAACCCATTAACACACTCGTGCCGCATCAACAAACACATTAATACACTCGTGCCGCATCAACAAACACATTAACACACTCGTGCCGCATCAACAAACCCATTAACACACTCGTGCCGCATCAACAAACCCATTAACACACCCGTGCCGCATCAACAAACACATTAACATACTCGTGTCGCATCAACAAACACATTAATACACTCGTGCCGCACCAACAAACACATTAATACACTCGTGCCGCATCAACAAACACATTAATACACTCGTGTCGCATCAACAAACCCATTAACACACCCGTGCCGCATCAACAAACCCATTAACACACTCGTGCCGCATCAACAAACACATTAATACACTCGTGCCGCATCAACAAACCCATTAACACACTCGTGCCGCATCAACAAACCCATTAACACACTCGTGCCGCACCAACAAACCCATTAACACACCCGTGCCGCATCAACAAACACATTAACACACTCGTGCCGCATCAACAAACCCATCAACACACTCGTGCGCATCAACAAACACATTAACACACCCGTGCCGCATCAACAAACCCATTAACACACTCGTGCCGCATCAACAAACACATTAATACACTCGTGCCGCATCAACAAACCCATTAACACACTCGTGCCGCATCAACAAACCCATTAACACACTCGTGCCGCATCAACAAACACATTAACACACTCGTGCCGCATCAACAAACACATTAATACACTCGTGCCGCATCAACAAACCCATTAACACACTCGTGCCGCATCAACAAACCCATTAGCACACTCGTGTCGCATCAACAAACCCATTAACACACTCGTGCCGCATCAACAAACACATTAATACACTCGTGCCGCATCAACAAACACATTAATACACTCGTGCCGTATCAACAATCCCATTAACACACTCGTGCCGCATCACACCCATGTTGTTCTGTGTAATTATTTACTAAACTGATTCTCCCATAATTAAAAAAAAACATGATCCATAATTCATCCAGAGGTCCGGATGTTCAGGAAATATAAGCAGAAATGCCCGGATGTTCAGGAAATATAAGCAGAAGTGCAGAACGTACGATTCCTCTATGTTGGTATATAAGTACATGTATTTAGATAAAAACATTATTTCAACAAACGGCCACATGGAAATGTTCACATAATATGTTCAACAACCGATATATGACTATAAATAGTCCTGTGCAATGCATTCTCTTATATATGCGAGTCGACCATATGTCGCATCGTATATATAAGATAATGCATTGGCCTAACAGATTTTATACCTTTTTTTTATTATTGTTAAGTGCCGAAAAGGATAAACATGGCAACCGTTTAGGAAGTCATGAATCAAGCGCTAGCAACTGATGACGCTTCCGGTGTCATTTCAACCTTTCCAAAATATGGGAACTCTTTGTTAACTTTCAAAATTATCTATTTTGGCTATTCAACTTTACTTTGGTATGTACGTTCCAAATCTTTTCCAAATTTCTGTAAACCGCTCCTGGGTCATGCCTCACAAATCTTGTATCATGATGGAAGGGGAAACCTGTATCTGTACAAATTGGGCAACAGAACCATAAACCACCCCCATATCTTTAATATGCTTTACAGCTACGTTCCGTTTCCATCATGATATTCACACACCCGTTTTATGCACATATTACATGAAAAATTATATTTATAGCGACAGAATTATCAGTCATTTTACTACTCTATATCCTTTGTTGACTTATAGATAGCCGAGGGTTCGCCATCGGTTACCAGTCGATCGTTCATACTAGTATTTTCCTGCTAGCCCGTGGGGTCGGTATGGTGCTATCCACCCAGTTTGTAGTTAATAGGTCTTGATATCCCCTTTGCCATTTGGCATAAACCATAAAACATGATAGGGTTAATAGTCCCACCAATGCAGGTCATACATATTACACTGTTTATATTTGATTAATTTAGATTATACCCGTTTTCTCCTCGAATGAGATATGGATGATTATTTTCACGAGTCGCTATATATAATCCTTGTATCTCGCGAGAGGAGAAGTACTGTAGGCTACTCAGAAAAGATAAATGTTGTGTTTATTATATTTTCTATACCAGTTTGTTACGACCCAGATCGCAATGAAACAAGTGGTTAGATATAACACGTTTTCAAAGATACACCCCATCCATGTTTGTTAAAATAATGCGCAAGGACACCGAATGACCCAAAAAATGAGACGTCATGACGCAGTGCTGAGAGTGGAATAACACGTTTTATTATATACTTGCCCATGAATTATAAGGTTTTAGCAGTGAGATATAAGTGATATCCCACTAGTGATATATCGATATCTCACTGGTATTATTGCATCTGAATGAACCGGACTACAATTGAACATGATCAGAAAGATCTGACAGGAGCTGTGTGTTAAATTAATTAAATCTGAACTTGACACCATTATTCCCTAAATTAATGTTTTAAATATGGGACTATTTTTTGGGCGTAATGTGTCAGCTTGAAATTTCTGATGTATTGACATTCATTGGGGGCCATAGGCAAGTAACTAAAGTATATAATAAACAGAATATCCACACTTTTTCAGTGGATATGGCTAAAGCCACTCGTGGAAATTCAATGTTTTGTCACCACTCATGAGATATAACCCATATCCACTCAAAAAGTGTGGATATCCTCTATTTATTATACGCTCAACAGTATTTTTCGGTATCGACTCAAACACACTAGATATGCTCTATTTATTATATTTTCATCAACTTTTAACTATTCTCAGCACTACGCCATGCCGTCATACTTCCCTTGTGCTTTAGTTTAACATACATGGCTGATGACAGTGTCAGGGTGCTAATTTTTGGACAATTATTTCATTGTTTATCTTCATTGATTTGACTGTATCAGAGGTTCGTTTCTATAGTATTCGCGTTAAGTTCGATTCTTTGTTAGATTTGGCTTTCTCGCAATTCCGACCTTTTCTTTGTATTATTAATAATCTGGCTTTTCATATGCAACGTGTCAATTCTTGACCAAGCATGTGCTCATGCATTAATCACCATTCTTCGCACGTATTCTTAGCTTTACTTTCAATAATTAATTATGCCACTGTGTTGATCGGATATTTATAATGCAAATCTGTTAATCGAATCCCGCGTCGTTAATTCACACATGTGCTGATGTGCATGCTTTGTATATAAGAATTTGTAAAACTGTGATATGTTACTTTATATTCCGGAACTCCGCTATTCAGTCACGTTTTCACATATTACAACCGGAGTTCCGATTGTTTGTTGTGGACCGCTTCCAACTAACCGGAATGTCCGTATATTTCTATTGTGAAAATAAATGCTAATTCCCCAGAAAGACGCAACTTTGATTCAACCCGAAATCAGCTCTATCAAAACAGTGTTGGGGTCCAAATGGGGGTGTTGGTAACCCATTTATGATGGGAGCTGCGCTGGTTCAGCAGTAAAGATCCTATGCCAGTCCATTCTCCCATAGGTAGCCTCCCATATATAAAAGCATGCACTGGCCTACAAAGTCAAGGTAAATAGTGTTACGCCAATGGATTCTCTTACATATGTGATGCTCCCTATGGGAGAAATATTTCAGGAAGCTCCAGTGATGGAAGGGTTAAAGTTTCATTTTCAAACCAATAATATAATTCTTGTTGAGAGTGATACAATAACCACGTCGTCACGTGGCTCACGTATAGTTGAATTTGTACTTTTACCTTGCAGAAAATGGGCGTATATGGTGGGATCCGGTGGTATTTTCAGCAACGCTAACGACATGGCTAAATGGTTGCTCTTCCAGCTTAGCAACGGGGCAGATCAAAACGGGAATCTCGTGATGAGTCCGGATGTTCTCGGAAAATCTCACGAGATGAGCCTCGCGATAAAAGCCGACCATCTGACGACCTACTTCCAGCGCCCTCTGGTGCCGGTAACTCGGAGCAAAGACGCCAACGCCCTCGGGTGGCAACTCGGATACTACCGCGGTGAGAACATATATTAAAGTGATTATTAAAGGTACACAATCCGATTCGATGGTCCTCCGTATCATCAGATTTCAACAACAACAACAACAACTCTAGTATATTTTTCTCAAAACGTGTTATATATCAACATTTTGTTCAACGCAAATTGGTATATTCAAATATTCCAGGTGGTGAAAAATAAATTTAAAACATCGATATCGGATATCTCTGAACTCTGATGGGTGGGTTCCTCGACTCGAATCACTATTATTGTTTACCCGAAACCAAAGAAATAGTAATTTAGGAGAGTTAATTCGGATTATGTATTCATATACACGTACATTTTCAGGGTACCGAACGATAGTCCACAGCGGCACGACACACGGGTACCGGACCCTTATTACTCTAATCCCGGACATGAACCTGGGTATTTACACGGCGTTTACTGGAGGGGACCGAGCCTACATCTACCGGACCGTGCTACACAACTACATCGCTGACGTATATCTCAACGAGACACCGTGGTTAAATACTACAACGGGCTGCAGCTTCGGCACAGTCCCACAGAGAAAGAAGCGTTCGGTTGCTAGGCGATCAGTTCCCGTGCGACCTCTGGCGGACTACGTCGGAGTTTATACAAATCGAGGGTACGGCGACATCAAGGTGACTTTGTCTCAGACTGGCGATGTACTGGCTCTGAGTTATGGATTCGTTGATTACGTGCTTATGGCATTGGGCGGAGATAGTTTCTATGGCGACGCAATTGGCATAGCATACTTTATGAATGTCGACGAGTTTCAGTTTAGTGTTTCTGGGAGTTCACAGATTCCGAATAGAATTACTGTTCCTGAATACGAGCCTAACTTTCCGCCGGTGTTTTCGAGAACGTGACTGCTCTGAATAAATATAAATCGTACATGTTTTCGTCTGTAGACCTGGAATTTTAAATTAAAATCAGTATAAGACAACAATAATTATGTGTACATGTATTACTAGTAACTTCAAAGGTTTAAAAACTATTTTGACTTGGGGAAACCTCTTTTGTCTGTAGAAAAGTAACATTTTGTCGGGTTTGACGTGCAACAGAAGCGGCATTAGGAAGTGCCCCGAATACAGTATTCCACAGGTTTCAACGGAAAACAGTCATAAAAGTTGTTGAAACGCTGACTACAAGTATATCAACTTTCTTTCAAATTCCACCAAACCCCGCGTAGAAAAGACCCAATGTCCCATGCACGGTATATCACGTGATACCTCTGATATGCACCTTGCTTTAAACACATATAGAAAGCTCACTCAGTATTATCTTGGACTAATATTAGTCCCAGGTATTATGATCTTATCTTGTCTTCATAAATCCCTGCGTTTATTTGTTCGCAGCACCTCTGATTCAGTTGAGTCAAGAGTAATTTTCGATTTCTTTGACTTGAATTCTTTATGTGCACTGACTAGTCTGAATTTCATACAATGATTATGATCGGTATGGAACTGGAATAATGAAAATGGAATCTTCTACAGCAACTAACATCTGGTAATGATTGAGGAGCGAATGCTTTGGAGCACCCCAATATATTGTCTGTTCCACATCTCAATAGAATTTAACATCAACTGATCCGTGTGTAGGCCTATCATCTCCGCTATTACTGACATTCAACTGTCCAATATGAGTTGAGTTAATAGAGTATAATCTGCCAGTACATGTATGTTAGTAAGAGTAGAGTCAGGGAGAATAAATTGCAGTTTTCTGCTTGCCCTCTCTCTCGCGTCACTCATTCGGTCATGCCTGCATGCTGTTAGAAAGTGATCCCTTGTTTCTTCTCCATCTTTACACAGTTGACACACCGAACTCCCCTTTTGCTGATCTATTTTTCTGGAACTCAGAAGTCTTGACCCATAATAGATCATGCCATGAATCTCTACTCTGGTTAACGCCCGTAGAGAGCATATTCCACCAGTACAAAACCTGGAAACTTTTCGCAATTTTGACAGGGAACCTTATAAAATCGAAAAAATAACACAGGGAATATATTTCTTTTTTGTTATCTGTTTCTTAATAACGTACTTCACTGTAGATGAAGGTCCCAACTCGAAATTTCACGATTTAAGTGACTTTGAGAGCGACTTTTCTTTGCGTTTCTTCAATTATGGATTTTTTTCTAGGTAATTAATTGAATGTTTATCTCGGCTCACAAACGTAACAGAAAAGCATTCAATTTCGAGTTGAGACCTTCACATATAGTGAAGTACAATATTAAGGAACAGATAAACATTAATAAATATATCCCCGTGCTATTTTTTAGACTTTATAAGGTTCCCTGTCAGAAATTCAAAATGTTACCAGGTGGAATATGATCTCTACGGGCGTTAGACAAAGTAGAGATTCATATCATGATCTAGACCCATAGGAGATGAGGGGGACCAAACTGTACTGTATCTGGGTTAAAATACTTCAGTGAAGATTTCGACTCCATATCCTCCTTGATCCTCCCTTCCCAAAGCTCATGCACCTTCTTGTCTACCAACTCCTTCCACGACTTCTTATCAGGTGGGCTTTCCATGACTTCTTATCAGGTGGGCTTTCCATGACTTCTTATCAGGTGGGCTTTCCAGGACTTCTTATCAGGTGGGCTTCTTATCAGGTGGGCTTTCAGGACTTCTTATCAGGTGGGCTTTCTTATCAGGTGGGCTTTATTATCAGTTGGGCTTTCCATTACTGATGGCAACACGTACATCCACAATATCTTTATTACAGTCACAAACCAGCTAGTAGAGTCCAAATTCTTCATCGCAAGCTGTCTTTCGGCAATGTAGATTTCCACAGAACCCTTGTTATGAATAATATTGCAGAAAAGGGACAACATATTTTTTATTGATAACAGCCTCAATCGGTAAACAGCCAAGCAAAGTATAAACAGCAGCATTATGAGTCCTGGGTGGTAAATACTGCAACTGTTTCAGCACATTTCTCTGATAAATTTCTAACATATTCATATCATTCATATTGTTTGTGACACAATCGATCCCGTGTAGCATTCTTGGAAGCACATAAACATTCCATAGATTAATGGGTGTAACCATATTTTTCTCTCTAAATCATGCACATGAATTAACAAAATAATCTATATATATAAAACCCGTCGTCTGTGTGTGTGTGTATCTGTCTGTGTGTGTGTGTATAACTCGGTCACGCTTTTGGCGCGTTTATAACTGTTCAACCATGCATCCAATGTGGCCCAAATTTGTACCCCGACCTATAGTGTGTCATAAAAGGTGACTCACCAAATTTCACGCCGATTGGTTAAAGAAAACCTGAGATCTAACATGCTCCCCAAATGCAGCATTTGCACTCAAGTAGACACTATTTCTTATGACGTTTGTCGAAATGACGTCATTGACGTCGAACGCAAACCAACACTTGCTTTGCTATTGTAGGCGAAACTTCCATGAGCTCTACCAAAGCGATGTTGGAAATTAATGTGTCAGTTCAGGTTCAGTATGAATTTAGGTAACGAATGTTGATTTTGTCGCGGAAGTGCATGTATAGTGGGGTGCAGAGTCAAGACTCGAACGTTCTACCGTCGTTGGGAATGGGTGGATGTAGTAGTGTGCAGATCCAAGACTCGAACGTTCGTCGTTGGGAATGGGTGCTAATATGGTATTTTAATTTGCCAGTTGGGTTTGAACATAAGTAAAGAATGCTGTCTTTGATACGAAAGTTGTGCATTGAGTGTGGAATCGAAGGAGTACCGGTATACACGTGGGTAAGCGGTACCCAATGGGTACCGTGAACTCAGTAACTTCGCCGAAACTCAGTTGGAAAAAGCACATTCCCGGGATAATAGGGCCTACAGTGTAAACAATACTGCCGACGCTAATTAAAGCTCTTTTAATCTTTCGGTTGAGTGCAAATCTGATACAAGAATAAATGTTTAAAATATCATGCACAATGCGCGAAGCGCACGCAGTTTAAATTCATATAATGTGCGCGAAGCTCACAAAGGGGCTGCAGGCCCCTCCCCCGCTAAATAAAGGTTACGAATTGAGCCTGTTTCAGTTAGTATAGATTAAGTAAAATATCTTGATTGTTGCGTTCAATATATGTGCATGCTTATGCCTACGTGGGTTGGGGAGATGATGGTGGGGGCAAAATACAGTTTTATTGAAATAAAGTGTTCATACAAATGGGCCGCGCAGTGCAGGGCGTGCGATCAATAGGCTGCATGTTGATACAGGGTCCGTTTAAAATGTGCTGCAAGCTCCCTAAATGTGCGCGAAGTTCACGCAGTTTAAGATCATATAATGTGCGCGAAGCGCAGAAAGGGGCTGTAGGCCCACCCCCTCTAAATAATGATTCCGAATTGAGCCTGTTTCAGTTAGTATAGATAAAGTAAAATATTTTGATTGTTGCGTTCCATATGTGCATGCATATACATGGGTTGGGGAGATGGGGGTGGGGGTAAAAATACAGTTTTATTGAAATAAAGTGTTCATACAAACGGGCCGCGCAGTGCAGGCGTGTGATCATTAGGCGGCATGCTGAATTCAGGTTCCAAAGGGGGTCCGTTCAAAATGTGCAGCAAGCTCCCGAATGTAGGCTCCTGAATTGAGTATGTTTCAGTTGGTGCATAGTATTTAAATAATATACTGATTTTGTTTCGTTCAATATGTGCATGCGCATATATGGACTGGGTGTGTAGAAATACAGTTTTAGTGAAACAAAGTGTTCCAACGCGCATCCAGTAACAAAAAGGAGAAGCATGACCATTCCATGTGTCCATGAACGCGGACACTAGAAAATAACAAAGAAAATTTATATACCCGTCATTTTGTGACGGGCAACCCCCTAGTCTATATATATATAAAACCCGTCGTCTGTGTGTGTGTGTGTGTATATGTGTGTGTATAACTCGGTCACGCTTTTGGCGCGTTTATAACTTTTCAACCATGCGTCCAATGTGGCCCAAATTTGCACCCCGATCTATAGTGTGTCATAAAAGGTGACTCACCAAATTTCACGCCGATTGGTTAAAGCAAACCTGAGATATAACATGCTCCCCAAATGCAGCATTTGCACTCAAGTAGACACTATTTCTTATGACGTTTGTCGAAATGACGTCATTGACGTCGAACGCAAACCAACACTTGATTTGCTATTGTAGGCGAAACTTCCATGCGCTCTACCAAAGCGTTGTTGGAAATTAATGTGTCAGTTCAGGTTCAGTGTGAATTTAGGTAACGAATGTTGATTTTGTCGCGGAAGTGCATGTATAGTGGGATGTAGTGTCAAGACTCGAACGTTCTACCGTCGTTGGGAATGGGTGGATGTAGTGGTGTGCCGATCCAAGACTCGAACGTTCGTCGTTGGGAATGGGTGCTAATATGCTAATAATTTTAATTTGCCAGTTGGGTTTGAACATAAGTAAAGAATGCTGTCTTTGATACGAAAGTTGTGCATTGAGTGTGGAATCGAAGGAGTACCGGTATACACGTGGGTAAGGGGTACCCAGTGGGTACCGTGAATTCAGTAAATTCGCCGGAACTCAGTTGGAAAAAGCACATTCCCGGGACAGGCCTAATAATAGGGCCTACGGTGTAAACAATACTGCCGACGCTAATTAATGCTCTTTTAATCTTTCGGTTGAGTGCAACTCTGATACAAGAATAAATGTTTAAAAGATCACAATGCGCGAAGCGCACGCAGTTTAAATTCATATAATGTGCGCGAAGCTCACAAAGGGGCTACAGACCCCCCCCCCCGATAAATAAAGGTTCAGAATTGAGCCTGTTTCAGTTAGTATAGGTTAAGTAAAATATCTTGATTGTTGCGTTCCATATATGTGCATGCATATGCGTGGGTTGGGAGATGATGGTGGGTGCAAAAATACAGTTTTATTGAAATAAAGTGTTCATACAAATGAGCAACGCAGTGCAGGGCGTGTGATCAATAGGCTGCATGTTGAATACAGGGTCCGTTTAAAATGTGCTGCAAGCTCCCTATATGTGCGCGAAGCTCACGCAGTTTAAGGTCATATAATGTGCGCGAAGCGCAGAAAGGGGCTGTACATAGGCCCCCTCTAAATAAAGATTCCGAATTGAGCCTGTTTCAGTTAGTATAGATAAAGTAAAATATTTTGATTGTTGCGTTCCATATGTGCATGCATATACATGGGTCGGGGAGATGGGATGGGGGTAAAAATACCGTTTTATTGAAATAAAGTGTTCATACAAACGGGCCGCGCAGTGCAGGCGTGTGATCATTAGGCGGCATGCTGAATACAGGTTCCAAAGGGGGTCCGTTCAAAATGTGCAGCAAGCTCCCGAATGTAGGCTCCTGAATTGAGTTTGTTTCAGTTGGTGCATAGTATTTAAATAATATACTGATTTTGTTTCGTTGCGCATATGTGGACTGGGTGTGTAGAAATACAGTTTTAGTGAAATAAAGTGTTCCAAGGCGCATCCAGTAACAAAAAGGAGAAGCATGACCATTCCATGTGTCCATGAACGCGGACACTAGAAAATAACCAAGAAAATTTATATACCCGTCATTTTGTGACGGGCAACCCCCTAGTCTATATATATAAAACCCGTCGTCTGTGTGTGTGTGTATCTGTGTGTGTATAACTCGGTCACGCTTTTGGCGCGTTTATAACTTTTTAACCATGAATCCAATGCGGCCCAAATTTGTACCACGGACTGTAGTGTGGCATAAAAGGTGACTCACCAAATTTCACGCCGATTGGTAAAAGCAAACCTGAGATCTAACATTGTCCCCAAATGCAATATCTGCACTCAAGTAGACACTATTTCTTATGACGTTTGTCCAAATGACGTCATTGACGTCGAACGCAAACCAACACTTGCTTTGCTGTTGTAGGCTAAACTTCCATGCGCTCAACGAAAGCGTTGTTGGAAATAAGCGCTAAATGAATGTGTCAGTTCAGTTTCATTGTGAATTTAGATAACGAATGTTGATTTTGTCGCGGAAGTGCATGTATAGTGGGGTGTAGTCAAGACTAGAACGTTCTACCGTCGTTGGGAATGGTGGATGTAGTGGGGTGCAGAGTCAAGACTCGAACATTCGTCGTTGGGCATGGGTGCTAATATGGTATTTTAATTCGCCAGTTGGTTTTGAACATAAGTAAATAATGCTGTCTTTGATACGAAAGTTGTGCATTGAGTGTGGTATCGAAGGAGTGCCGGTATACACGGAAGATGGCGAATGGACAGTCTGATCTCCCGCCAGTGGGTACCGTGAACTCGCCAAACTCAGTTAGAAAAATCACATTCACGGGACAGGCCTAATAATAGGGCCTGCAGTGTAAACAATACTGCCGACGCTAATTAATGTTCTTTAAATCTTTCGGTTGAGTGCAAATCTGATAAAAGAATAATTGTTTAAAAGATCACAATGTGCGCGAAGCGCACGGAAGCGCATGCAGTTTAAATTCATATAATGTGCGCGAAGCTCACTAAGGGGCTGCAGCCCCCCCCCGCTAAATAAAGGTTCCGAATAGAGCCTGCTTCAGTTAGTAGGCCCTATAGATAAAGTAAAATATCTTGATTGTTGCGTTCCATATGTACCTGCATATACGTGGGTTTGGGAGATGATGGGGGGGGGGCAGAAATATAGTTTTATTGAAATAAAGTCTTCATACAAATGGGCCACGCAGTACAGGGCGTGTGATCATTATAGGCTGCATGCTGAATACAACTTCCAAAGGGAGTCCGTTTAAAATGTGCTGCAAGCTCCCTATAAATATATATGCATGAACTTACGCAGTTTAAGATCATATAATGTGCGCGATGCGCAGAAAGGGGCTGTAGACCCCTCCCCGCTAAATAAAGTCTCCCGAATTGAGCCTGTTCCAGTATAGATAAAGTACAATATTTTGATTGTTGCGTTCCATATGTGCATGCATATACATGGGTTGGGGAGATGGGGTGGGGGTAATACATACAATTTTATTGAAAAGTGTTCATACCAATGGACCGCACAGTGCAGGCGTGTGGTAATTAGGCGGCATGCGGAATACAGGTTCCAAAGTGGGTCCGTTCAAAATGTGAAACAAGCTCCCGAATTAAGGCTCCTGAATTGAGCATGTTTCAGTCGGTGCATAGTAGTATTTAACTAATATACTGATTTTGTTTCGTTCAAAATGTGCATGCGCATATGTAGACTGCATGGGTGCGTAGAAATACAATTTTAGTTAAATAAAGTGTTCCAACGTGCATCCAGTAACAAAAAAGAGAAGCATGACCATTCCATGTGTCCATGAAAGCAGACACTAGAAAATAACAAGCACATTTATATACCCGTCATTTTGTGACGGGCAACCCCCTAGTTGTATAATATAACATAAAGACAATTATATTAGAGAATGGGATTTGGCAGAAAGCATGACGCTTATATCAGCCATTTCCCCACCTTCAGCATTCACAGGTGATGTCTTTATTGATAATTCATAATGTTTTGCCTTCATGTTCAATGTTTCTATATTATTAGCTTTGTCAGCCATCTGGGGCATAGGCCGTCAAACAGTAACCTATAACAACGGGTATATCCATGTAAGAATACACGAAACCACGCACCCATCCATGCGCCATATGTGTTAGGGTTAGGGGTAGGGTTAGGGCTATGGTTAGGGTTAGAGTTAGGGTTAGTGTATTCTTACATGAAGGACATACCTAATAATGAATCACTGTAAAGTTGGGCAGTCCATGAATCAGATGACCCGAATTGCTACCTGTATGTGACCTGACCCCACCCATCAAATTCAGTAGTCGTAGCTCAAAGTTCAAATGTCGAAATCAAAATGACAAGAGAGATGTATCTTGCATACGTATTACGGGCAAACTATAACGTATAATGTATAATAATAGATTAATTGATACTTTTAGATCCACACCAAATATTTTTACAAATACATTTACAACAATCAATCTATGGAATGTTTATGTGCTTCCAAGAATGCTATAGGGGATCGAATGTGTCACATACAGTATGCATGATATGAATATGTTAGACATTTATCAGAGAAAGGTACTGAACAGTTACAGTATTTACCGCCGAGGACTCCTAATGCTGCTGTTTATACTTTGACATGTTGACCCGCATCCACCAGCGTATAAACCGTTCTTCCATGTAGACCCGCACCCATCAGCGTATAAACCGTTCTTCGTCCTCTCTGGATTCTCTCATCGACATCTAACTTTCCTCCAATATTTCTTACCAGCCCAACATGTGTTAACTTTTCTTCTGTAACCACGGGGAGGGGGGGGGGGGGGGTGGGGGGGGACACAATTTTTTTTCCGGGCACGTATGCCGGGGTGGTGGGTGGTCGATGGGACGAACAATCATTCTGCATTTGTTTTAACTGTTTTTGCAATGAGTTTGGCTTAAAACACATTAGAATAAGAGAAATAATGTAATTCTAACTGCTAAACTGACTGCAGGCAGTTATCGTGTTGTATTTTGTTGCAAATTTTAAAATCCAAGATGGCCACTGGCAGCCATGTTTTTTTGGCCGAATGACCCCAACATGACTCATTCCTATTTACATGTGAATGTTAAGATCCATGACAAATAGTATGCACAGAAATTCATATACATCTGTTTACAGTGAATTCCCCCTGCAAATCTCTGTTTTAGTGTTAAAATGGGGGGGGGGGGGTGGGTGTAAAAACATGGTGAAAAAAAAAATTCCGAAAACGGAAAAAATATTTGGATGCGGGGGTGGGTGGGTCCCAAGGGTCGAAAGGTAAACATCGGAATACGTGCCTGAAATTTTTTTCCGACCGCCCCCTGGCCACCATAGATTTTTCTTCAAACATGAATACCTCCATTGCAGGTACATATTTTATGTTCAATGATAAGACAGCACTCTTCGGATTTATCTTGAATTTATTTAAGCGTGAGAAATCTTCCACCTACTTCATTCCACCTAATTCATTTCCGACCCGTCATGAGACACGATTGCATGAGCACATGTTGTGTGTGGAATCTGAGTATGCCCGATCATCGCACCATTGTAATGTCGCTCAATATTCAGCAGCATTGGATTGTTGAACCTATTGTAGTGTGTAGCTGATAGGATCGCCCCTTGTCTCATTCCCTGTTGTATACCGAATTGATATGACAGTTCATTATCCCATTTTACTCTCGTCGCCATGTCCTTATAGATGTTGTTAATCAACAGTCACTCATCACCCTGTATCTCATCCAGATATAATCCTCTCATCAAATGTGCATATGGTACAACACCAAAAAGCTTTCTGATTATCAAGAGTGACGAGATGTCACGGTTTCTTTGATTCCGTTGCTTCATCCAATACTTCTGTAATTATCACAACTGCATTGGTTGCAAACACCCCTTTGGTAAATCAGTTGTGAAGCTTGGATAGCGTCAGATTTAATTTCTCGGATGACGTTTTGATCAGAATATTTTCTATTTTTCGAGCACAATAGGAGTGACTGCCTCTGTAAAATCTGTTCATCCTTCTTATACACAGGCCCCTGGGGAAAATTACTAAAATACCAATATAGACTATACCAGTGTAAAGGGTCCTATGATCGATTTTTGCTAAAACCACACCAACTATCAAAACCCTACTAAATTCTAGAAATCGATAATTGCAGCCAAAATATACTCAGGTGTGCCTTATTTGAAATAAAATTCCCTTTCATTTGTCATACATCTCGGCGAAATTGATTGAATCGAAGTCGAGATATCATCTAGGAAACTAGCTAAATCTACCGAATAAATCGGGTCGTCAATATCCCTGCCTGCTCAGAGGCCTTTGACCTAGTTATAAAATCAATATTTTCGAGCACTGGTATAATCTATATTGGTATTTTAGTAATTTCCCCCAATATGCCAGTGTTAGAACGCCTATCTTCAATATATTTGGAAATTTCTTCTGTTTAAAACATTGATTGATGAAGTCAGTTAAACATTTGATGACCGGCTGCCCCCTCCCAATTTGACATGCTCTGCTTGGAGTCCTGCTGATCATTTGATTTCCCATTCTTCAAACTGCTTACTATATTTTCGGCTTTTAACTTCAGAAATTGTCGGTAATGGCATAATTATTACTACAGAGAGATTCAATTGCTATTATGTCTTTGTCAACTTCTTTATCATACGCACCATTGCATAGAGGATCCTCCACTGGTGATGCCAGACCCGCAAAGTACTCTGCCCATCCCTCTCTGAAATAAAATTGCCTGATATATATATATGTATATGTACGTGTATGTATTTGTTCGGGCACATTTTCAATCTTCTCTTCTATGTTTTGTTGAGTGCCTATATTCAGTGCAAATATTAATTATTCAGTGCAAACTGATTTAGAACTGTGTCTAGTCTAAACACTTTTAATACCATAGGAGGAGTATTGAGGGTACAATTCAATGTTTGCTATTTGTATGTTGAAGTTGTAACTTGATATATGGGCCCTGCTTATATCTCTGAGCTTAACCAGCATAGTTATAGATCACAGGGTATTAATCTAATTGTAAACAACGTAGACACACACGAAGCCTCATGTCATATACTATATCATCTCAATTTCAGAAGATGCTTTAAACCCCCCCCCCCCCCCCAGTATGCCAATTTTGTAAAAATTGTGTATTTACATATTTTTTCCATATTTTCCGTTTCCAAATGGTGGCGGCAGGAAGACGACCATATGGTCATGCCACCACCATATGACATATTTTTGTTTATCATATGACTCAATCATTATTTACGTTGGAAAGTATGTCATAAATCAATTTCATATGAACTACTAGTTCATATCACCTTCCGATAATTTGATTGGTTTGTTGACAAAAAGTGTGTTCTGATTGGCTGAATGGCAGCCTGAGCCGAGCCGCATCAGCGCATCTCTAACTAAATGCAGGTCAAATTCGTGCGCATCAATCAACGCGATGCCGAAATTCTCGCAATTATAATCTTGAAATATATAGTTTTGGACATTGTTATACGATAAATAGAATATGTAATTCGTATTTATCTAATAAACATACGATATAATGTCACAAACTGAGAAAAGAATAGCGCACTATATCTTCGCGTGCATATTATTTCTGCTAGTTCACCAGGTGTAATTGGGCTTCCGGTGCAATGAAGTGACGTCACATTACTGAACCTTTTGCTGCCGATGTCATATGGCTATTTAGTGATTTGTGTGCGTTTTGGACATCATAATCAATTTATAGGTGTCATATGATAAATAGAATATGTAATTCGTGTTTCTCTCATATGATATTTATGAAACTCGTCACGAATTTTCAGTTTTCTCTCGCCGGAGGCTCGAGAAAACTGAAAATTCTTAGACTCGTTTCATAAATATCATATGAGAGAAAAACTCATTTAATATCCTCTATTTATTACTTGATTTGATATGTATTACATATTTGTATGATGATATTCCATGAATAAATATTTACTTACTTACTTCATAGTTAACAAAGTGTGGAATGTAAGACATAGACATCAAGCTGGTAATGATCATTTCTGAATTAAAGATACTTACCGATTTAATACCCATAAATCAGGTCAGGAAAGGGATGGGGGAAGTAAAACATTTGCAGGAAAATATGCCGGGTGGATGGGTATACCGAGAGGCAAAACACGCAATTTGTGCCATATTTCACATTTGTAACAGTTTAAAACATATCGTTACTGAAAAAACACCATAATGATGATGTGAAAAACTTCTTACCCGACACCCATCGGAAAGAACTCAGCACGGACATTTTTATAAAAAACTTAGTGAAATCTGAAATAAGATAGTTTCATCAAAAATAATAAGTAACAAGGCTGCGATTCGGAAGATGACGCTCGTCGAGTTCTGTTTTTTGCCTGAGAGGATCTGTCGTAAAAATTATTGGCGGCCAATGTTTTTTTCTTCCGAATTTCGGGAAAAAGGAGGCTCCCATCTAGAGGTCACCCCGAAGATCCATATGAACTTTGGTGACGATTGGATAAGAACTGTGACTAAAGGATTTATTCATTAAATGAGTAAAATCCAAGATGGCTGCTGACAGCCATGTTTTTTTCGAAAATGGCTGCCGGTGGCCATGTTTTTCATTAAAAATAGTTCAAATTCGAAAGTTCTCATAGAGGTGATCCTAAACAAGCATGTAAAGTTTGATAACAATTCTCCAATAAATATGGGACAGAGGGTGTGCTGATGGATTCACACTTGAAATGCAATATGGCTGCTGGCGGCCATGTTTTTTTAACGAATTTCGGAAGAAAAAAAGGGAGGCTCCCACCTAGAGGTCACCCCGAAGATCCATTTGAAATTTGATGACGATTGAGTGAGAAATGTGACCTGTAAGTTGTGCTAAAGGATTTAGTCATACCATAAGTAAAATATAAGATGGCCGCTGGCAGCCATGTTTTTTTTAAACATAATTCGAAAAAAAAGTAAGAACCCATCTAGATGTGACTCGAAGGATCCATATGAAGGTTGGTGATGATAGATTGAGTGATATGGTCTGTATGGTGTGCTATAGAAATTAGTGATGCAAAGAGTAAAATCCAAAATGGCTGCCGGTGGCCATGTTTTTCATTGAAAATCGTTCAAATTCGAAAGCTGTTCTAGAGGTGATCCTAAACAAGCATGTAAAGTTTGATAACAATTCTCCAATAAATATGGGACAAAGGGTGTGCTGATGGATTCACATTTGAAATGAAAGATGGCTGCTGGTGGCCATGTTTTTTAAAACGAATTTCGGGAAAAAAGGGAGACTCCCACCTGGAGGTCACCCCGAAGATCCGTTTGCAATTTGATGACGATTGAGTGAGAAACGTGACCTGCAAGTTGTGCTAAAGGATTTAGTCATACCATAAGTAAAATATAAGATGGCCGCTGGCAGCCATGTTTTATTTAAACAGAATTCGGAAAAAAATCGTAAGCATCTACTAGAGGTCACCCGGAGGATCCATATGTAGTTATATTCTGATGAGTAGGTGATAATCGGATGAGGGATATGCTCTGCAGTGTGTGTTAAAGGATTTAGCGATGCAACGAGTCAAATCCAAAATGGTTGCGGGCGGTCATGTTTTTCGAAAATAGTTCAAATTCGATAGCTCCCATCTAGAGGTGCTCCCAAGACTCATACACCAACTATCGTTGAAATCTGTCAAAGTTTGTTTGAGTTATCGCGTTAACGATCGGGAGCGATCAAAACGCTACAAATAGACAAACTAAGTCCCATAACTCTTGCATAAAATAATGGACAAACATGATGTATTGTTGCAACAAACTCATATACCAAATGTGAATGAATCGGTTGACATTTGTTTGAGTTATCGCGCTAACGGTCTCACGGACGCCCGCCAGTTTTTGAAAAAAACTTCAACAGTCCTGTAACAAATATTGAAAGTGTCAATGACACTCAGCTCAACTTGGGAAGGAGTTATTTTTTTGTTGAGCAAAGAATAGAATGATAAAGAAGTAGGAAAGTAAACTAGAGGTCACGTCGAAAATCCACACGAAGTTCGGTGATGATCGGATGAGGGATGTGGTCTGCAGGGTGCGCCACGAAGTTTGGTGATGATCGGATGAGGGGTGTGGTCTGCAGGGTGCGCCACGAAGTTTGGTGATGATCGGATGAGGGGTGTGGTCTGCAGGGTGCGCCACGAAGTTTGGTGATGATAGGATGAGGGGTGTGGTCTGCAGGGTGCGCCAAAGGATTAATCCTGTATATTTTAAAATAAATTCGCCAAAAAATACGGGCTCCAGGGTGTGCCGATGGTTTCTAATGTGAAATCCAAGATGGGTGCTGACGGCCGTGTTTTTTTTAACACATTATGGTCAAAACAGTAGGCTCCCATCTAGAGGTCACCCCGAAGATCCATATGAAGTTTGGTGATGATCAGATGATGGATGTGGTCTGTAGGGTGTGCCAAAGGATTTTGTCATGCAACGAGTAAAACCAATATGGCTGCCGGCGGCCATGTTTTTCATCGAAAATCGTTAACATTTTACAGCTCCCATCTACAGGTGTTCTCAATCGTGCCTGCATAATTAAAAAATGATCCTGCCATAAATACGGGATGTAGGGTGTGCCAATGTATTCAAATTTGAAATCCAAGATGGCTGCTTATCAAAGATCGGATAAGGGACACGGCCTGTAAGACGTGCCGAAGGAAACAGTTGACGCACGATCGACGGACGCCAACCCATGGCAATAGTTCAAACTTTACGTTGTAAAGTTGAGCTAAAAAGCTTTTAAACCTTCCAGAAATTTTGCGAAAACCCTGTGCCATTGCCTTCTTTTGATTGTGCGAGTTTCGCATAAATAAGAGAATACATTGACCTAATAATATTTACCCTGACATTGTATGGGAGACTCGCATAGCTAAGAGAATGCACGGCAACAGTGGCTTTAATGCTGCACCAACGCGGCTCCCGTCGTGAAAGTGTTAACATGTAAAACTATATGATATAAAATAAACTTTCTTGAACAAAATTAAAGGCCCACTTAAAGGTACTCAATTCGATTCGATGGTCCCCATATTATCAGATTCCAACAACAACAACAACAGCATTTTTGAAATGCCGCTTCAGTTATCATAATCGATTAATTGCCCAAAAATAATGTTAAACACAGTCAACTATACTAAAGTGTACAATTGCCAAAAACCTGTTATTTATCAACATTTTGTTCAACGAAATTTGGCCGGTTTGTCAAATATCTAAGACCAAACGCAACTTTATTTTAGAGTCAAGATAAGATAAGACAGATACATTTTTATTTAAAAGAGATAAAAACATTATACAAGCATATGCTCTGACGAGATTTTGACCGACTATAAAACAATAACATATATAAACATTTAAATATTATATCAATGTTATACAAGTTAAAATAAGTTATCCAAGTTAAAATACCCAAGTGGAAGTTAGTTATAACAGTTAACATTTTGATGTATCGAGTAATAAAATTACTCTTTTATTTAAAAATAACACCAGAAAAATCAGTAATTTAATTTAATTTGCCACTTCCAGTAATGAAAGAGAAAAGGACATTATAATTTGCTTGAATTTCATGTTTCTGAGGTTTTGGAATGCTTTCAACATACGGTTAGCCAAAAATGATTTCCTGTAATAATAATATAGATAACATATTAGTGGTTGTATTATTTACTTGTATTTGAGAATTTATAGTTAAAACGGTTAAAATCGTCCGTCCCGCCCACCTGTAGACTGCATGGTTACTGTTACTACGCACCACAAGCCATATCAATTTCGCTATCGCTTCAGTGCTAAAATGGCTTCCGACGAGAAAGGACTGTGTTGTTAAACGTCATGTAACACGATAATATAGCTTCTTTCTGAATATCACGATTTTCAAGATACCTGTGTGTGTATATATGCATCTTGTAAAAGTGACTGTCGTTAGATATAAACAAAAATAGAACCAGTTTTTAAACAAAAAAACCAGGTGTGATTATTAGGCCCCTTCCGATAACCAACAAAGATAGATGTTTACGTTGAATCAAACTGTAAATGAAGCCATTATGAAACTTCAATATCAAATAGCAAATTTAATATCGAAGCTATGCTAATGGTTCACACCTTGATGAAATAAACCAAACGGAGGTGTACATGTGGTAATTAATCTATAACCCCTCTTTTGTCGAAATAAATATAACGATACCACGAGATCAGACCGGATGCAAAGGATTATCAAATAATGGCCTTTTAAAATTCCACATCCTATTTTGCCGTCACTAAAGTACATTAAAGAAAACGCCGACTATCATGGAGTCAGTTACATGTTGCCATGAGGCAATAATGGCACAAAGTGAACTTGTTCGGTGAAGGTTGCGTGTATACACCGCGAAGCACGTGCAATGTGTGAAATTTCGTGTAATTCTCTTGGAAAACATCTGTTGATTCTCACTTACACGTACATTGTCGCATTAATATGGAGGAATCTTCAGATTCTCAAATGGATTCAGTAAAACGTTCGCAGGAGATCCCACAGGTTAGTGTGAATAGCAGACATTTGAACTCAATATTACCACGGTGTTATAACAGCAAAAAATGTATACATTTATAACGAAGAACACTTAACATAAAACACATACTCGCGGCACAATTAATATCCATAACGCATCATAAATCATGACTACTATTTCCACGTTTTAGTTTGAAATCTGTTATATATAAATATTGAAATTTAAATAACACTAGGATCCGAGTGTGGTCGTTGGCATTGTTTAATCCAGCGTAAACAGATGTCTTAGTTACTTTTTTATTTAGGAAACCGAACTAAAACATGTACAAATATCGTTCGTCTACCGGACATGTTCCACATGTTCATTTAAACGCCATTTTAGCTTTTTAACACTTATTTTGCTCTCGTGTTCGTAAATTCCCTATGGCTTACAATGTTAAGGAACCGCTGTGGTGTGATTCATATCACTAGGCTGGCACATGTCGCTTCCGGGTTTAAGCTATTGGCTCATTGGCTATAATAGAAATTGGGGCGGTACCAACGGATATGTCCATAGTCCAGAGACTCCCAAACCTACTGCAAGCATATATTATATATCAGAAAAACAACACATATGCCAATACGGGCACGTTATCCACCTTCATCCGCAATTTGGTCCCATAGCGTCGGCTCGTCGACATTTTGCCAGGCCGCCAAAAAGTACGGACCCTGGCTGATACGGACCCCGGCTGATACGGACCCCGGCTTATACGGACCCTGGCTTATACGGACCCCGGCTTATACGGACCCTGGCTGATACGGACCCTGGCTGATGCGGACCCTGGCTGATGCGGACCCTGGCTGATTCGGACCCTGGCTGGACACGGACCCTGGCTCTTACGGACCCTGGCTGATACGGACGCTGGCTGACACTGAACCAGACTCTTACGGACCCTGGCTGATACGGACCCTGGTTGATACGGACACCCGCTGATACGGACCCTGTCTGATACGGACCCTGAGTAATACGGACCCTGGCTTTTTCGGTCCCCAGACTGATACGGACCCTGACTCTTACGGACCCCGGCTGATATGGACCCTGGCTGATACGACCCTGGCTCAAACGGACCCTGTCTGATACGGACCCCAGCTGATACGGATCCTGGCTGTTACGGACCCTGGCTAATACGGACCCTGGCTGATACGGACCGTGGCTGATACGGATCCTGGCTTATGCGGATCCTGACTCTTACGGACACTGGCTGATACGGACCCTGACTGATACGGACCCCTGCTCTTTCGGACCCTGGCTGATACGGACCCTGACTGATACGGACCTGACTATTACGGACCCTGGCTGATACGGATTCTGTCTGATACGGATTATGTCTGATACGGAATATACAGTTTTATCCTAGTTAAAATACCTAAGTGGAAGTTAGTTGTAACAGTTAACATTTTGATGTATCGAGTAATAAAATTACGTTTTATTTAAATATAGCACCAGATAAATCAGTAATTAAATTTAATTTGTCACTTCCAGTAATGAAAGAGAAAAGGACATTATAATTTGCTTGAATTTCATGTTTCTGAGGTTTTGGAATACTTTCAACATACGGTTAGCCAAAAATGATTTGCTGTAATAATACTATAGATAACATATTAGTGGTTGTATTATTTACCTATATTTGATAGTTTAGATTTAAAACAGTTAAATCGGCTGGTTTTGGGTGTATATAGGCTCTGTAATGCTTCCATTGGCTTTTTGTCACCAATCTAGTAGTCCAGAGACTCCCAAACCCACTGCAAGCATATATTATATATCAGAAAAACAACAAATATGCCACTACCGCACGTTGTCCATCTTCATCCGCAATTTGGTCCCATAGCGTCCGCTCGTCGACATTTTGCCAGGCCGCCCAAAAGTACGGACCCTGGCTGATACGGACCCTGGCTGATACGGACCCCGGCTTATACGGATCCTGGCTTATACGGACCCCGGATTATACGGACCCTGGCTGATACGGACCCTGGCTGATACGGACCCTTGATGACGGACCCTGGCTGATTCGGACCCTGGCTGGACACGGACACTGGCTATTACGGACCCTGGCTGATACGGACCCTGGCTGACACTGAACCCGACTCTTACGGACCCTGGCTGATACGGACCTTGGTTGATACGGACACCCGCTGATACGGACCCTGAGTAATACGGACCCTGACTTTTAGGTCCACAGACCCTGGCTGATACGGACCCTGACTCTTACGGACCCCGGCTGATATGTACCCTGGCTGATACGGACCCTGGTTGATACGGACTCTGTCTAATACGGACCCCAGCTGATACGGATCCTGGCTGATGCGGACCCTGGCTAATACGGACCCTGGCTGATACGAACCCTGGCTGATACGGACACTGGCTGATACGGAACCTGGCTGATGCGGATCTTGACTCTTACGGACCCTGGCTGATACGGATTATGTATGATACGGATTATGTCTGATACGGAACTCCTGTTAAAATATACAGTTTTATTTATATTTTCCTTTATTTAATTAAGTGTAGGATAATGGCTGAAACTGTACAATATTTCAGGCAATGGATCGATCGAGGCCGTGATGCATTTCGTTGATGTTATGGCTTGAGAACAACATTTATTGAGTCGTGTTCATGCCACGTGTTCGTGTTTATTGTTGCATGTTTCGTGCATTAACTATGTGATATTATTAGATCAAAGTAATACTCCCTGTCACTAACTCTGATATTATTAGATTAAAGTAATACACCCTGTCACTAACTCGCGGTCATATTGGATCCACAAGACCCGGTTCCGTGGTTTTAGTGCTACAGGTCAAAATTCTGGAGTAGCATTCCACATATGGAAGTCATGAATTATTATTATTATCATTATGACTTCCATATATGGAAATGCTACTCCAGAACTTTGACCGGTATCACTAAAACCACGGAGCCGGGGTTGGATGAATCTCTGAAACCACGGAACGGAGGTGGATGAATACAATACGGCCGCGCCTCAGTGATCTCGCTTATAGCATATTAATCTGCGCTTTGCCTCACGCTGTCTGAGGTGACTATTGGTAAGATAGATAACTCTGGCTTTGCCTCACGCTGTCTGAGGTGACTATTGGTACGATAGATAACTCTGGCAGAGATTGGGTCACACCGTAACAAAACCAACTGTTTCACACATCACTGCATTCATTGGCGATCATGCAAATATTAGAAGATTCCGAAAGAAGAATAGCGGTAGGCGAAGGGACACGTTTCCATACTGTTGTTTTTTTTATCTCAAATATTATTTAAAAATAAAATAATGTGAATGTTCTGTGCATGGTGAATTGAACTCGGTATAGTTTTAATACTTTGACCGAATGGCAACCAGCATCATCATACCAGATGTGTTGTCCCTCTCATCTATTGAATATAGGCCAGTTGCAAATAATAAGTTATCTGAAAACTAATTAATTTATAGCTGTTAACATATATTTGTCGTATCGCTACATGCATACATATAATGAGTGTATTGTGAGCAATAATTCGGAGCACATATAGATGTATTTACTGACGTTGTTCCATCTATCCAGACTATATCTAAAACTAGTTTTGTATGTCAGTCAAATGATATATTAATTTATATTGTCTGTGGATCTCTGCTATGTGATGCAGATTTAAACAATTTTAAGTCATTTGTAAATAGTGTCATTTTCTGTGGGGTGAATACAACAGACCTCGTTTCTGCTGAACATGCACTCCGCAGCAGTATTAGACAATAGCAGAACTTTAATTTCGATGTCGAAATGATTCCACTGACCGTCACACACAACACACACAAAGTAGTATATTCACGATTCGCCGACAAACACAATAATTTTCTCTGATTGCGTACTGGAGCTCACAACCAGTTTTTTAGATTGTCCGTCATATGATAACTCGCACGGGTTCACGATACCATTCTCCTGATCGAGTACAGTTCTCTTGTATATCCCATGGCTATCCAGCTCGACCACAGAATCACCGCATGCTACGAACACGGACTCCTTCACAACACATATACCTTGTGGCCAAACAATCTCTCGGTTTCTCACTTCAGTGATTAATTTGAGGTCCGCGGAGAGGAGGAATATTCTGCCCGCAGCTCTATCTGACACCAGAATTCGATCTCCATCCGATGTTATGGCCAGGCCCCTGGGGTTCATAATGTTGCACGATAATTCATGGGTAAGATGTCCGGTTTCCGATAATCGACACACACGCTTATTGTCGTGAAAAGGGATTGAAGGGAATGTGACGATTAGGTCATGATCTGTGCAGACGATGCCAACACATATCTCCTTTGTGGGAATCTTACGCATAAGATATAGATCCTTCAGCCTATACACCCTAATGGTTCGATCATTAGCAGCCGCAAAGATCTCATCACCTCGAACGAACATGTCATAGATCGTCGTTTTTGTCTTCTCTGTTACTAAAATCCGTCCATTTTCATCAACTTTTGATATCCTGCAAGGTCCAGTCGCAGCAATACGTATATAAAGTCTAGCTGCCGACCGAGCAAAGCGAACAGTTCGACTCGATCCCCGATGAGAGAACCTCGTAACCTCTCTAAACGAATCCGGTGCGGGATTATCCCCCTTGACAATTTCTCTAAACGAATCATGTGCGTGGTTACCCCCCCTGGTAATATCTCTAAACGAACCAGGTGCGTTATTATCCCGCGCGTCTCCTGGCCCAGAATAACTCGAATGCACATCGTTATCCTTATCTACACGAACCTTCCAACATGCCTGCTGAGGTGAGGCTGGACGATCGGAATTCTTATCTACATTAACCTTCCAACATGCCTGCTGAGGTGAGGCTGGACGTGAGGCGGGACGATCGGAATTCTTATCTGCACGAACCTTCCAACTTGCCTGCTGACGTGAGGTGGGACGATCGGAATTCTGATCTACATTAACCTTCCAACTTGCATGCTGAGGTGAGGTGGGACGATCGGAATTATTATCTGCACGAACCTTCCAACTTACCAGATGAGGTGAGGCGGGACGATCGGAATTCTTATCTGCACGAACCTTCCAACTTGCATGCTGAGGTGAGGCGGGACGATCGGAATTCTTATCTGCACGAACCTTCCAACTTGCCTGCTGAGGTGAGGTGGGACGATCGGAATTCTTATCTACATTAACCTTCCAACTTGCCTGCTGAGGTGAGGCGGGACGATCGCAATTCGAAGTTTTTGAACAGCCTTCTGGTGATTTTCCTATAGCGTCAGTCACAGCTTTTAGCTGGTTAGCCAGTTGTTCATTGATGGTTCGGTCATCCTGAATGAATATAGAGATATGATAATCATTACTGACACAATCATCGTGTGATTCCATCTGTGCCAACCCCTCCTGAAGTTCCATTACTTTTATGTTTAGTTTAAAGAGATCTGTGTGGCCTCCAGATGATTTCTGATCTGCATTTCTCGTCTTAGTTTCTTTGTATGTGTCGTCGATATTGACTGTTTCATTAAGCTCTGCTAGGAAAACTTCCAGTTCCTCATTTTTTTGCAGTTGTTCCATTATGGTATCGGTTCGATTGGCAGTTAACGCGCGGATATTTTCGATACCCTGTTGTCGAAAATTCTCGATTGTTGATTGTAGTTGTTCGAAAAAGTCGGTCACGTGATCAATGGCTTCGTCACGCTGGTGCTGTAAGTCATTGAACTGACCATTTAATGTTGTTTTCGTAGTTTTACAACTCTGCAAGGCGTTATGGAGTTTTGCAGCCGACGTCTGGAACTCCTGTTGCAAATGACCTGCAGCGTGATCTATGCTCGATACTGAGCAATCCGGATATGTCTTCTGGTGGCACGACGGGCAGCAATAGAGACCATGAAGTAAACAGAAACCCGGACCAATATTCTTGTGCAATCTGCACTCTCGCTTTTCACTTTTCGAAGACATCGCTTGTTGCTTCTGAAAGGGAAATAAAGACCTCAAAATAAGTAAGTTCCCCAGATAGCTGGACTGCACTGTTTCTCAATGATTATGCGTGAGGCCTATCGTTGTGAAATTGTACATGTATAATCAGTGGAACAATACTAATGAAGTGAGATATTGTTAACCCGCTGGTTGCTGGCATTATCATGCTTGAGTGAGGACCGTCGGTGTATGGTAGTACTTAGTCGATGTAAACACTATTTATTTCATATATTTCAAAAACAATGCATGGTTAAAAATATGAAGCACGAATAATGGTTGTATGGAGGGGATCCCACATCAAGCATAAAGCTTATGGGGGCAGTTTCCAATTAAGAATGATGACATAATATTGTGTAATTGTGTTCATAATAACTTTTAGAACATCGTTGTTGGTATATATATGTTACTCAGCTACTCACAGTGTGGGCTGGATCGATAGATATATCAAAATGAGATTTTTTGGTACTTAGTTCATGAGTCAAAAACAGTTATGAGGATACAGAACTCATTTAAGGACTCACGAGAATAACAGACAGTCGCGTGTCAGCCATTTATTTGAAACAGGATATCATGTATAAGACGGGGGGTAACTCCTGTATACCGGCGAACGGCGACGTATTAATCCCGCGTACCGAATATCATTTATAAGACGGGGGATAACTCCTGTATACCGGCTAACGGTGACGTATTAATCCCGCGCACCGAATATCATTTATAAGACGGGGGATAACTCCTGTATACCGGCTAACGGCGACGTATTAATCCCGCGTACCGAATCAAACTCCAGGCAGAGTTATCTCCCATCGCTCCACTGAGATACCACTGCCATAATGACATTAATTTGTAAGGAATTCTTACGTGTTTTTAGTTCTTATGTTTTAGGATTAAAATTGTCTATGTCTGGCTCAGTTCATATTGTTCTTATCAATACCGAAAGAATTACCATTATTGCAAACTTTAAAAAAAAATTGGTGGTCAAAACAAGATAATAGGTGACTAAATAGTAGTAAATACAGTTCCGCGACGATATGTAAAAAATAGGTTTATCGTCTGCAAAGTACACTCATTGTGGCAGTGATATAATCGCAGCTGGTCTAGATAATCTCATCGATATATGCAACTCATATGCTCGGAATTGGCGATTTATGTTCTCGAACACATAAAGTTTTGTTGTTGTATTCAACGAGTCGGGGCGTCAACACGAGCGCAGAAACAGAACTTGGTCTATCGGAGAACAAACGCCCCCTGCGACGACAGAATGTATGCATTTAGGGATAAAACAGTGCAAGTTCAAGAACAGTAATACCAGGGCCTCTGATATTTCTGATAAGCTTAGAAAAACATTCTTCGCAATTACTGGTAGAAATATCACGAAACAATGCAGACCGCCCACGATGACCTCTCTTTTAAAAACTATTGTTCTGCCGAAATGTCTCTATGGGTGTGAAATTCTGACAACCTCTACAGATTCCAATGTTTACTGTATGGAGAAAGCTTATCGCTCGTGTGTTAAGCATATACAATCTCTCCCAACTCGGACTCCAACTGTTATTTCAATGAGCCTGTTAGGTCTTATGCCACTCGAAAACGAAATACACCTAAAGAAACTTTCATTCCTCGCTGATCTAATTTACCTTCCCTATGGGCACCAGGAACCACTACGAATTTTCTTATATAAATTCTTCTTACAGAGCCTCTTCGGACGTGCGACAACAGGGTTTGTGTCAGACATTACACAGTTACTTCGGCGATACAATCTGCACGCGCATCTGGATACTTTCGTTGCGACTGGCGAATTTCCTTCTAAATAGCATGGACGCATCTCTGCAAATCAACAGTACAGTCACACTATGTTATACAATGGAAAACTACCGAGTTACATCACTTGAATTGTTTCGCATTGTGCACAATGATCCACTGTCATTTTGGAGTATTTGGACATTGCTGAAAAGGCACCCTAGCGCGCCTCAAACTCTGAAAAATCTCGCTCTACTGCTCAACAGAACTACATTATCTAACGATCGCACGTGTCGCACTTGTGGTAACGGGATTCAGAATGACACATTACACGCCCTTCGTTATTGTACAGCAGCCAATTCACTTGCGCTTCGGAATTCGTTCTGGGAACACATTCTTGATGAGGTTGGTCTCTCGACCTTTCTGTACATAGATTCTAGAGATGATATGTCTCTGTTAGCCCTGCTTCTGGGTGGTGAGTCAATTAACGCACCCGCCGAACTTGACAACAACATAGAAACTATAATTCTCGACATGGCTAACTTCATTTATGGGATGTGTCATCTGATCCAGTAACAATTACTTTGTGTAAATAAATTAGTGTTTGCGCATAAATCAAAATCGCATTCACATGGACGGACGGGTCTCTTCAAGATATGACGCATACGATCAGCCACGCAACGGTTCTGTTTTCTTAATTATCTCCATTTGCTGTATAATATATATTTCCATGTATATATATATATTCTTCTCCTACAAGGAGGTATACAATAAAATATAGGCTAACGGCGTACCGCCTCAAAATGGCCTGAATCCTGCGTAAGAAACAGGGGGGGGGGTGACACTCTCTTGGTAGATTTGTTTGGGTATTCCCTCAGGGGTGCCATAAATGATCACATGTTGGATGCGATTGATTGGGATTGCTTCTGTATATAAGTGAATTTGAATTTAGCAGGAGCTATAGAGTTTTTATATGTATACGCTGAAATTTGGATGAGAGGGAGGTGTCCATCTTGGAATTTCCGCTACACAACCACCCATTATGTGCACAAGTTTGTATTTTCTCTAGGCCAACTTTTTGGGACCCCCACCCACCAAAATAGTAAATACATCAGAATAATATGAAACAATATTATAACAGCCTGGTTCTTTCTATCCGTTATTATTTAGCATATTCCAACATATTGATACCCAAAATAGTGGAATGGTAGTAGCATGATCGGAAGCTAAATTATAAAAACAGTCCCATAGGTATCTCATCGACATCTTTTTGCCAACATTGAAATACTTCTGAGTGACTATAACGATATGAAATGTCTATAGGGATTTCGTCCCAGGCATATGACATTCAATTCATGTGTGCCTGCATTGTTACATTGGATGTATGGTCAAGTGTGGTGTGTATTGGTATATATGTATACACAAGTATGCTATGTGGTCATGGGTGAGGTGTATATATATAAAGCGAGCGACTATATTGCATCTCTGTATGGTTTATGTGTATATAGAGTAACTATGGTCCTGGGTATGTTGCACATGTGAACCTTGAGAGGCTATCGCTTTCCACAATAACTCAATGATACGATAACCGATAGAGAGGTCATGCCAGAGAGTTCTCCTTCTTGGTGGCGTTTAAGCACAATGAAAGAATGCTAAACGATTTTCCTGATAACAGATGATCAATGTTGAAGCTAATGAGCTAGAGTAACCACATATTATGGTCCCACTCAGTTTAGTTTCACAGTTCATTTGCTTTAAAACATAATCCCTAATAACGTTTTCGGCCACTAGTCCACACTGCATACTTTAACCCTTTCAGTCTCATACTTTTCTACCTTTTCGGAATAGCAGATAATTATGTTCCGGATATATGTGAAAAATGAACTTTTAACCCAATTTAGTTGCCATTTTGGAAGCCATCTTGAGTAATTTGGCACAAGACATCTTAGTGTGACACATTTAAGATATATCAAAACAATAAACACCTTTCGTGCCAAAGATATTACATCTTACTGGAATAAAAATGGTTCAAACGTGAAAAGTGATTTTTTTTGTAAGAGAAAATTCTAATATTTCTGGTAATGTCTTGATTACAATAGTAACAATCAACCAATGTGCAGCAGACATGTTAGTATTCAATGTATGAAAGTCAGAATAGCCAATGTTATTCATCGACCACAACTTGTATGCGAGTGCAAGGCGCACTGGGACAATATCTACCATTTTCCATATCTTGGCGACTATATTGGTGGCCATTTTGAGTCAAAGTAACAATTTTCATGGGTTGTGGTATGCCCCACTTACATTCCACATTTCTGTTCATTTCTTGTTGAAATATGAGATAGAAACCCAATTGTGTTTTTTTGTGAATTGTATATCGCGTTCTGTAAAATCAAATATTTGAGGGATCGGAAGAGGCTAGGATCCCAAGAATTGCTTACCTCATTGTCCCAATAATCAGTTAATATAAACAATACAAAATAAAGTAACAATTCTCAACCAGTTCCAAACAGCAAAAACTGATATAGAATATTTTCATATTTTCCACTTCCGGCGGCCATTTTGAATATATTAAATTTATTCATAACTATAAATATGGGGTACACAATTATCAATAGAATGACATATCACACTATGTAATACCTCATACACTTCCTGATTAATTACGAATTAAAGATTACCAGGTCAGATATTCAATTTTGGCGGCCATCTTGGACTCAATGACCGATAACTCGAGAAAGCACCAATAGCCAGATGGCAAACAACCGGCAAATGAAATGGATGATATAATTCTACAAAGATATCATACCCAACAAAAATCGGCATATTGGTAGGGGGTCCACATGCATATGGGTAGGGGGTCTACATGCATATGGGTTGGGGGTCTACATGCATATGGGTAGGGGGTCCACATGCATATGGGTAGGGGGTCCACATGCATATGGGTAGGGGGTCCACATGCATATGGGTAGGGGGTCTACATGTAGCTCACGCTCTGATACTTTCGTCGTCTAAACTACAGGATTGGATATGCGGCGTAGTTATCACCGTTCTCATTCGTGTCCTGTTTCAGTTTTAGTTTAAATTGTTATTGTCATATATATATACAATTGACAATGGGATCTGGCCACTTATGATCGCCCCGTTCGTTATTCCTGTTGATTTCGATACACTTGAATATGAACAGTCATCAAGTGCGACCAGCACTTTTAAATCTATCATAACCATTGTTAATGACCATTTTCCTGTTGACGTGATGTACAACGCGATACATTGTGCCTCTAAACCCTTCACATGTCTAAATCATATACATCAAACTGGGACATCAGTTTGTTGCATACTATCAATGGTCCATGTCAGCTTACTGTGTTCATGCCAGGTCACCTTTCGTATATTGGCGAATCACTTTGTGAAGCTACCTCAAATTAATTGGAAAGCCAACAGCCAGACACACCAGTTCTAGTCTGGCCGATAAAAGATTTGACCTAGAACAAATTTGGACTAAGTTGGTTTGTATACCATCTTGAAGAGGAATATATCCTCTATAACATAATCAAAATCCGCTAAAATCGGGCTTTGAGCATATTTATGTGATTCTTGGCGTCCAAGATGGCTGCCATTGACCTATAAGTCAGTTTGGTGCAATTATAGTGAGAAAATCTTGTCATGTTTACACATGCATACATTTTTGTGAAGCTAAGACTTTTTTGTGCCAAAATTGGAATTCCCCGTCCAAGATGGCTGCCAAAATGGCGGCCGGAGTTGGAAACTTTTCGTTTTTCCAGACATCTTTAAGATCAGTTTCTGCTGTTTGGAACTGTTTGAGAATTGTGACTTTATTTTATATTTAGCATGTTAACTGACCACCGGAGCAAACGGAAATTTCATTCATTGTGGTCCCCACCCCTTCTGATGACTCAAACATCGATTTTACAGAACGCGGTATAACATTTCACACAAAAAAAATCACCATTGGGATTCTCGTCATATTTCATCAAGAAAAGGAAAAACTGTGCAATGTTAGTGACACATTCTATTTCTTATAGATATTCCAACTCAATGTTACCAAAATTGTCTCTCTGGCTCAAAATGGATGCCAAAATGGCGGCCAAAATATGTAAAATGGAAATATTGTCCCAGCGTGCTATGCAACCGCAACAAAACGACCGAATCAACTCTCCTGCTGCACGCGGAGAAATAGGTAGGGTTCAACTTACATTTGACCGTCTCGACACGATGGTCCCAGTCTACGTCCGTTTCAGGTACTTTTTGCAAAGTGAACGTCGATAGATTATAGATACAATAATGTATCAATGTTGTGAATATATGGCCTTTCTTGCGAGATTATAAAGGTTATGTAAATACTTGACACGCGTCAATGCACTTTCAGTAGGATTTTCATCAGCATTAAAATATCAACACATATCAAAAGTTCGACCACAAAACCTTTATTCACAAACCCATACATATTATATTGAAACAATTTAATCGGATCAATTCTAATTCAGGTTTAAAAAAACTAAATAAATCACACTTAATAAATAAATAATGAATAGTCATCATATTTTTCCAGATGATTCCAGTTTGGGATACTTTATCGGAATAATGTAAGAAATATATACATTTCGTTTATAAATAATCTATAACAGTACAACATTCCGACACATAATTATCAAACTTATGTATGTAAATGTGTTTGCATTGTATGAATTTCTAGTCTGAAATAATAATAATAGATGACATGAAATAAGTCTTTCTCTCATATTATATTTATGAAACGAATATAAAAATTGCCTGATATCGGCAAAACGGAAAACTCGAGTTTTATTAATATCATATATATATATATACCAGAGAAACACGGGTTTTTATTAACATCATATATATATACCAGAGAAACACTTTTAAAATCACTTTGCTTAAAAGAGCCACAAAACAAAAGTAAATTCTTAAAGAAGTAGATTTTTTGATGGTTTTTTTTCTCGCGGCTATACGTAATGCCGTCAGACAGAAATCCGTAAGCCAATTAACGTCGCGGAATTTCGTTGATCAATCAAACCGTTCCGTGGTAGTGATATTAAGAAGTCAGTGCTTAAAACAAACTTTGTTGGGGGCGATCGATCCGGATGTACACTGGTACGGATTCGTGGCTAGTTGTTTGTGTTCATAGTCATATACGGATACACACTGGTATAGGATGCGGATGCATGCTGGTACCATATTTAAAATGATCAAATTTGATACATGCATGCGTATCCTATATACCAGAGTGCATCCGTATATGACTGTGAATAAAAACAACCAGTCGCGAATATATGCACTGTACCCATGCCAGTGTTCGCGCGGATCCGTCGCCCACC
>CP136066.1:227423475-227642268 GCA_032622095.1 Siphonodentalium dalli
CATCATCAATCCACACATTTGTTGTCGACCGAGATGCACGACGTTTTCTTCTGAGGTTGGGTTGTTTTTGTTTACTTTTTAGATAAATCATCAGTTGTAAACATATATCCAAACAGGTGTAATTGTTTCTACCAGGGACGGGTTCCCATTGGATGTGTATATGCAAGTCTGGAGTGTACGAATGGCCGTGTGTGCGGGGTATTGGTATATCTAGAAGGGTTGTATGGCCATTCATGAGGTATATATATACACATGGAGTGAGGTGTATGTATATCTTGAGTGGCTATATGGCCATGGTGTGGCCAATATGTATACAGGAAGCGACAGTATGGCAAAATTAATTGTAAGGTGAATTGGTATGCAAGGAGTGACTGTATGATTACGAATGTGGTTTAAGAGTATACAGCGAGTGGCTGAATTGTCATGGTTGAGGTGTATATGGAAGTCTGGAGTGTATGGATGGTCGTGTACGCGGTGCGGGACTATTTGACCACTGGGAATAGGTATACAGGACGTGGTGTATGATCATGCATGTGGCGAATAGCTATACCTAAAGTGACTATATGGTCATGGGTGGGTGTATATGTATATCGTGAGTGGCTATATGGCCATCTATATATACATGGAGTGACTGTTTGGCCCAATTTGAGGCGAATATGTTACTATATGGCCATGGGTGAGGTGTAGGAATACACCTGGTGTGCCTGTATGGTTACTCACGGCTGTGTGGTCATGTGATGGGTGTATGTATATACCCAAGTGTGGCGGTACGGTAATGGGTGCGGTGTATGTGTATAAAGGGAATGGCACATGGCCATTTATGTGGTGTTCGTGTATATATATGGTGACTGTATGACCATTGATAGGTTGTACTGGTGTACCTTTGGGTGACTGTCGCTTTCCACAATAACTCAAGAATATGTTAATCGATAGAGTGGTAATGCCAGAGTGTTCTCCACCTTAACGACGTTTTAAATGCAAAATGAAGGAAACGGCTTTCCTGACATAGTTTATAAGCTAATTAAATGTTTTGCTAATGGACCAAAGTAGTTACTCTCAGTTTCGTTTCAACGTTCTGTCCATTTCCGTTAAAGAACATGGACACAATCCCAAAAGACGTTTTCGCCAAAATCCATACTGCATCCATTAAAATGAATTTGTCGTGCCTCATAAGGTACTGGGGCAACCAGAATATAGCACTTAGTCGTCATAACCAAGTGAGTCACAATTTGCTACCTTTTGAGGAACAGCAGAGAATAATGTTCGAAATATATGTGACAAATCAACTTTGTACCAAATTTGGTTGCCATTTTGCAAGCCATCTTTAGAACTTTTGTCTAGAACACTGAGCACCTTTGATTGTTCAATTTTACTTTAAAAAAGGTAATTTTTTTCCGATTTTCATGCCAAGTTTGTGATATAAAAATGACATAATTCTGGTAGTTTCAGTTGTTAAAATAGTCATAATTAATCACGGTGCATCAGAAATGTTAGTACTCAATGTACATAAGACAGAACAGTCAATTTTTGTCATCAACTACAGTTTATAAGCGGCTGCATGGCACGCTGGTGCAACATTTACCATTCTTCATATTTTGGCCACAATTTTGACCGCCATTTTGAGCCAAAGTGCCAGTTTTGGTACTATTGAGTTGAAATATCCGTAAGAAATAGAATGCATTACTTACATTGCTCAGTTCTTCCAATTTATTGATGAATTAAGACTAGAATCCCAATGGTGATTGTTTGTGAAATTTATAACACATTCTGTAAAATCGAATTTTTGAGTGATCTGAAGAACTGGGACCCCATGAATGGCATATATCATTGCTCCAATGGTCAGTTAATATGCTAAATACAAAATAAAGTCACAATTCTCAACCAGTTACAAACAACAGAAACAGATCTTTAAAATATCTGTAAAAAAACGTAACATTTCCACTTCTGGCCGTCATCTTGGGCGGAAAGTTCCAATATTATAATTAAAAGGTGACACTGTGTCTTAGTTTCATACAAATGTATACATGTGTATACATATGACAATATTTTCTCACTATAATAGCAATCAAACTGACTTATAGGAAAATGACAGCCATCTTGAATTACAAAAAACACTCAAAGCGATTTTTAGCTGATTTTGGATATGTTATAGAGGATATCTTCCTCTTGAAAATGGTATAAAACAACTTAGTCCACATTGTTTCTAGGTTGAACTAAAATTATAGTTTTTATCGACCAAACTATTCGTGTTATCATGAACCAGCACGGTGTATGATATTATTCATTTCAACTGAATAACAGTGTTACGGGAGGTCAATAACTTATACTAACTCATAAAAAATACTCCACATATGCTATGGAAGTAGTTGGATTATTTTGTTGAATACCATCATCCCAAGTTTCAGAACCTGGTATCCAGAATATATCACTTTACTCTGAATACGGGTCGCTACCCCTCACATGAAATCAAGATAAATATATTATCCTCATATGGGATATATTTTATTTTGATCTGCCGTGGTCAATACGACTGAAACCTGATAAGTTCGGCTAAACGAGGTTCAAAAGGTGTTACCATGCACATTTAATTCAAAATCAAAGCACAACTAACAGTGAGACAAGCAGAGAACAGCACAGAACAGTGATATATAATTGATTCTACTTTGGTTTTGTTTTCTGAACAAGGATATTTTGTTTGTTTGCTAAGAATCTTGGTTTAGCAAAGAAGTATAATGCCCACTTCATAGCAATTACAACAAACAGTTGTTTACTGTCACCTTATATGATACAATATGTGACCCGCCATATCAAATCCATATTACCCTGTGCCAATGCATTCTCTTATATATGCGAGTCGACCATAGGTCGCCTCGCATATATAAGAGAATGCATTGGCCTAACAATTTTTTATCATTTTTTTAAAATAAATGTTTCTTACAATTTTTAGGACATTAAAATAAAAAACATCCATTACCCTGCAGGGAGCCCCACACATATGTAGAAACATATAGAAGAGTGTCGTCTGCTCATGTTTGTCTGGGGCTATGTATGGGTAAAATTATAAAATTGTTAAAGAATACAAGAAAAAATTATTAAAATTGTAAAAAATTGTTAGGCCAATGCATTCTCTTATATATGCGAAGCGACCTATGGTCGACTCGCATATATAAGAGAATGCATTGGCACAGGGTATAAAAAAATCCCGACTTACGACTGGATTTGATATGGCGGGTCACATATACTAGTAGGCACTTATCTGCATAATCACAAATAGTTCATTTAGTACTCACTAAGGCTTATGTGCCAGCTGTCCCTCAAATCAAGAACAGTTTGAAGTTGAACATATGTTTTGTGACCCACAATATATACCACATAAATTACATATTATCCTCTCCTCTGGCATTCAACTGCTAATACGATGTATTGAGAGATTGGTTCAATATTTGCTGTTTAAGGTGAGCTGCTTAACATTAATATGACATTTGTGAAAAAATGTTATATTTTCAACTTCCGGTGGCCATTTTGGCGGCCATCTTGGATGGTGAGTTTCAATTTTGGCTCAAAAATGTGTCATTATGTCTCAGCTTCACGAAAATATATACATTTGTATACATTTTACAAGATTTTCCCGCTATAATTTGCATAAAACTGACTTGGGGTCTGGGCTGAAAAACGGCGGCCATGATGGACGCCATCTTGTCTGGAGTCTACACGGCCACTTTTTTTTCTTGTTAACATTGCTTAAAAGTTGAAGGACATAATTAGGAACAAAATGAGTGGGGTGAAGTTAAGTCCCAGTGGGGTGCAAGGGTACCCCTATTAGCTCCCGGACTAATTGATATTCACCATATATCTATATCAATTCCCATGGGAAATGGTGTGCAATGATTTAATTAAAATATATGTCAATGGGGACCTCCATAACAGTTCCATCCCTTTGCGAGGCCACAGCCACAATACAATCGTAATTATATAACAACTTCAAACAGAGAAAGACATGAATACATGTACAAAAGTAATACCATAGGGGTGCACAATAGTTAGGGGTACCCCAATAGAGAGAGTTATAGTGATCTAAATGGGATTTCTCATGTTCACATATCACACATTTAATATGTATTATGAACGTGTTATAGTGATCAAAATGGGATTTCTCATGTTCACATATCACACATGTAATATGTACTATGAACGAGTTATAGTGATCTAAAGAGGATTTCTCATGTTCACAAATCACACATTTAACATGTACTATGAACGAGTTATAGTGATCTAAAGGGGATTTGTCATGTTCACATATCACACATTTAATATGTACTATGAACGAGTTATAGTGATCCAAAGGGGATTTAAATTGTTCACATATCACACATTTAGTATGTACAATGAACGAGTTATAGTGATCTAAAGAGGATTTATCATGATCACATATCACACATTTAGTATGTACTATGAACGAGTTATAGTGATCTAAAGGGGATTTCTCATGTTCACATATCACACCTTTAATATGTACTATGAACGAGTTTTAGTGATCTAAATGGGATTTCTCTTGTTCAAATGTCACATATTCAATATGTACTATGACGGAGTTATGGTGATCTAAAGGGGATTTTTCATGATCACATATCACACATTTAATATATATTGTGAACCAGTTATAGTGATCTAAATGGGATTTCTCATGTCCACATATCACACATTTAGTATGTACTTTAAACGAGTTATAGTGATCTAAAGGGATTTCTCATGTTCATAAATCACACATTTAATATGTACTATGAACGAGTTATAGTGATATAAAGGGGATTTATCATGTTCACATATCACACATTTAACATGTACTATGAACGAGTTATAGTGGTCTAAAGGTGAGTTCTCATGTTCACATATCACACATTTAATATATACTATGAACGAGTTATAGTGATCTAAATGGGATTTCTCATGCTCACATATCACAGATTTAATATGTATTATAACCGAGTTATAGTGATCTAAAGGGGGTTGCTCATGTTCACATATCACACATTTAATATGTGGTATGAACGAGTTATAGTGATCTAAATGGGATTTCTCATGTTCACATATCACACATTTAATATGTGCTATGTACGAGTTGTAGTGATCTAAAGGGGATTTCTCATGTTCACATATCACACATTTGATATGTACACTGAACGATTTATAGTGATCTAAAGGGGATTTCTAATGTTCAAATATCACATATTTAATATGCAATATGAACCAGTTATAGTCATCTAAATGGGATGTTCACATATCACACATTTAATATGTACGATGAAGGAGTTATAGTGATCTAAAGAGGATTTCTCATGTTCACATATCACACATTTAATATGTGTTATGAACGAGTTATAGTGATATAAAGGGGATTTCTCATGTTCACATATCACACATTTGATATGTACACTGAACGATTTATAGTGATCTAAAGGGGATTTCTAATGTTCAAATATCACATATTTAATATGCAATATGAACCAGTTATAGTCATCTAAATGGGATTTATAATGTTCACATATCACACATTTAATATACTATGAACGAGTTATGGTGATCTAAAGGGGATTTCTCATGTTCACATATCACACATTTAATATGTACTATGAACGAGTTATAGTGATCTAATGGGGATTTCTAATGTTCACATATCACACATTTAATATGTATGTATTATGAATTAGGACAAATAAGAAGTTTCTCGGGTTTATTTATTTCCTTGAAGTTCATGTAACCCCAATTATATCCGCTCCATATCATCGCATATTTTACTAAATTTACGCCATCTTAGGGTGTATATTGGCAAGCATACACATGTATCTGGTCCTGTCGTAGGAGGCGATGGACTAAATGTAATTAAAAACTTACTCGGTATTTGCGTACTTGAACCATGTAACGGATATCGCCAATTTTGGACTGATAATTGTTCTGCATTCTATTTCATGCATCATTCTTATAGTATGTAATTTAATGGTGATACCTTGTATAAAACACAAACAAATCGGTGTTATTATTTACTATTAGTAAAAATGGAAATAGTATTCAACCCACAAAGAGCCTATGAGAGATAATTTATCACCCATTCGGAGCCCGTTGGCTCGTGAAGTGTGAACAGTGAATTATGGGTATTTTAATTCGAGTGCGCATTACTGTCTTAGCGTCTTCTTTTGAAGAAATTGCCATTTTATCGAGTTAAAGAGCGATGAACTATGGTATGCGTTATGGTTTTGGTTATGGTCATGTATTGAATTTTGGAAAAGTTTAATGTTAATACGATATTTGTATTTATTTGTTTAAAGATGAAAATTGTTTGAAGAAAACATGTATCTGAAGAAAACTTGTGCAGCAGACGTGCGATTTTCCATCAGGTCGAGTTCGCATGCTCGGTCCGAGCGTCTTTTGGAGAAATCGTCATTTTATCGAGTCAAAGGTTGGTGAGCTATCCGAATGGGCACACCATGCCCACATTCGAAAACAAATTACACAGTATAACTCCAATATATATTATGTTTGCCAAATAATATGATCTTGATGGCTTTACCATTTCTGACTATGATTTTCTTGTTAAATACTATGGGCATATTATACCACTCCTAAACACACGAGAGCATCTTAATTGGTGATATGTGGAAATATTGTCACAAAAGGAACGATACTGCATGGATGTGTGAGACTGATACATTATTAACTCAACAACACGCTGTCCCCAAATTGGAGTTTATTTTGGAGTAATTCCAGTAATCTTACTTAATAGCTGCACTCTGTCTTTGACTATTGGTATGTTCTTACAGCTACAGTGTATGGGGAGTCATCTATGTGCATGTGGTCCAAACAGCTCGAATGAAAGCAGGCATACACTTTTCCAATGTGATACCTCAATTTCCTTCAAAGGCTTCGTGAACCTCATAAATTGATTCAGACCAACATATAATGTTGCATGTCTGTCCAAAAAAAAAGGCCATAATAATGTTGCACTTCAATAACATACGCTGAAAATATATAAGGTAACTGCCTTTTTTGGCTGAAATCTTGGATTAAGTTAACCCTTTACCCAACAGAACGCCCAGAAACGCCCGAATGAAGCTTCAACAGCCTAAATTATCTTGGGTCTGTCTCAATAAAACCATACACATATGGATATCATTGGAACCGGCTCATTGACCACATTGTGATGGTTACAGTTATGCCCTGTGCCAATGCATTCTCTTATATATGCGAGTCGACCATAGGTCGCCTCGCATATATAAGAGAATGCATTGGCCTAAAAAAAAAAAAATTAACACTTTTTACCATTGTTTAACAATTTTATAATTTGTAATGTGTTAAGCCAATGCATTCTCTTATATATGCGAGGCGACCTATGGTCGACTCGCATATATAAGAGAATGCATTGGCACAGGGCATAACTGTAACCATGTTACCTGTTGGGTAAAGGGTTAATACATTCGGATCTTAATAGGTCAGAATATGCACATGTTGCGGTCCTCCTTACTTCCTACACACAGATCTGCCAACTTCCATCCAGAAACAAGGCCACAATCCCAAAATTAATATTCGCCAAAATTCGATACCGCATCCTATAATATGAATTTGTAATGGCCAATAGGACACGGCGACTGCCAGAAGAGAATATTTAGTTATCAGTTGATGGTTTACTAAAATGCCACGCACTGTATCCTATACAATGAATTTGTCATGACCAATAGGACACGGGGACTGCCAGAAGAGAATATTTAGTTATCAGTTTTCCTGTGTTGGCATAACCTCATTAGTGGCTGTATTCCATTAACTAACATGCCACTCACCGCATCCTATAAAATGAATTTGTAATGGCCAATAGGACACGGCGACTGCCAGAAGAGAATATTTAGTTATCAGTTGATGGTTTACTTAAATGCCACTCACTGCATCCTATACAATGAATTTGTCATGACCAATAGGACACGGGGACTGCCAGAAGAGAATATTTAGTTATCAGTTTGCCTGTGTTGGCATAACCTCATTAGTGGCTGTATTCCATTAACTAACATGCCACTCACCGCATCCTATAAAATGAATTTGTAATGGCCAATAGGACACGGGGACTGCCAGAAAAGAATATTTAATTATCAGTTGATGATTAACTAACATGCCACTCACCGCATTCTATAAAATGAATTTGTCATGACCAATATGACACGGGGACTGCCAGAAGAGAATATCTAGTTATCAGCTGATGATTAACTAACATGGTTAAAATCAATTGACTCATTAGTCAACATAATTCGAATACCACACCCTTAAATTCTTCCGAGTGTAAAATATAAGGAATGTTTTGTATCTGGCTGTCATCTTGACAACCACCCTGTATTAAGTTGATAAATTGTGATGCTAATGGTCCAGACTAACTACATATTATGGTTCCGTACTTCCTACACACTTTCATCCAAAAACAAGGCCACAATCCCAAAATTAATATTCGTCAAAATTCCTATAAAATGAATTTGTAATGGCCAATAGGATACTGGGTCCGTCAGAAGAGAATATTTAGTTATCAGTTGATGATTAATTAACATTAACATTAATCAATTGACTCATTAGTCAACATAATTCGCATACCACACCAGGGGGGTCGGAAAAAGTGACATGACAGTAGGTTGAACAAACTTTTCCCCGGCTGTTGGGTACCCACTACCCCCTATTTGAAGGAAAACATATTTTTTTCCAATTTCATGCGGGGTACCCACCCCCTTTTTTACCCCAACTCTGTAGTATCACACCATTTAAGTTTGATGGTCAGTATTACAGTCACCCTATTTCCGTTTCTGGTTCTTCTAAGTCATTCCAACATCGAGAAGAACCGCATGAAAAAATTAATGAAACATAAATTTCAGTCTGAGAGCATATAAAAATTGTATAAGCTGCACCCAGTGTTGTCCAGTTTGTTTTTGTAGACTAATTGATGCATGACAGTATTGACTTGTAAACAAGTTCAGTAATCACCTGTAAACTGTATCGAAACAATAAAATATCAATTTTGGCAAAACATTTATGCTAAATAATACTGGATCCACAAGAGCTTATACCATCTCACACCATGACTTTCGACAGATTTATCAGCATCCATATGGCTTTGATGTAAAATTAATTTTTGTGTCCATAAACAAACAATAAAAACAACTAAATAAAACAAAATTTAACACTGGATGTTGCTTTAAATAGGATTAAATAATTTCTAGCATGATCTGGCATCATGAGATTTCCATGTTTTTGCCTCTAATTATGTCTGTCTGATCAGGTACAAAGAGTAATTATTAATGCTATAAATGAATAGCTTTTTTCAGTTTATTTACATTAAAGTTTATTCATGTGCTACATGACTGTCCATTTTCATCTGGAACCAGTAGCATTGATATATGACAATTTGATCAGATGTAAAAGGCGAATTCCTGAGAGTTTGTTCGTAATGTGGATTTCTGAGAAGCATCATGCCTATATCCACACTAACTACCCCCTAAGCACTCCCCTAAGTGTTATACAAAACCTTAACAATGATGCTGAACTCTTTGAGGCAAGTATATTGCAGAAATGTTGTAAGAGGAAACAGTTGTGACCACTTGGGAAAAAAGTGAGTTTTTTCGCGAAAAAAAGCGATTTTTCGCGGCTGAATTACCCACCCACTACCCAGGTATATTGAATGGAAAAAGTGAATGACCCCCCCCCTGCCACACCCTGAAATGTTGTTAGAGTGTAAAATATAACGCATGTTTTGTCATCTTGACAACCACCCTGTATTAAGTTGATAAATTGTGATGCTAATGGTCCAGATCAATTGACTCATTAGTCAACATAATTCGAATACCACGCCCTGAAATTCTTCAGAGTGTAAATATAACGAAAGTTTGGTATCTGGCTGTCATCTTGAAAACCACCCTGTATTAAGTTGATACACTGTGATGCTAATGGTCCAGACTAACCACACATTATGGTTCCGTGTGTCAAAGTTCTGCCCATTCCCTTTCAAAAACATGGCTGGAATCCAAAAAGAAGATTTCGGTAATATTCCATACCTTTAAAATGAATTTGTCAATTTGTCATGCCTGGGACAACCAGAATAAAATTATATAGTTGTCACTTGATTAATCGATTTGTTTAATAACCAAGAAAGTCACAAGTTGCTACCTTTCCTGAACAGCAGAGACTAATGTTCGGGAAATATGTGAGACATCAAAATGGTTAACATTTTGCAAGCCATCTTGGGTTACTCGGTCTATAGATACCTCACTTTCACACCTTTAAGACAGAACAAAACGATAGAGATCTTTCATACCAAAGATAGTTCCATTTTTCTTGAAAAAATTGTCTAAACATGAAAACTGATATGTTACCAATTTTGATGTTAAGAAGGCAGATTAGTCAATGTTATTCATCAAACACAACTTGTAAGCGATTTCAGGACACGCTGGGCATTCTACCATTTTACATAATTTGGCCGCTATTTTGATGACCACTGTTTTTAGCCAATGTGATATTTTCGGTTCCAGTGCGTTGGAATAGTTATGACTAATGGTATGCGTCACTGACTTTGAACAGTTCTGCTCATTTCATGTAAAATATGACTAGAATCCCAATTGTGATTTTTGGTTAATTTTATACCACGTTCTGTAAACACGAATTTGTGAGGAATCGGAAGGGACTGGGACCCAAAAAATTGTATATAACATTACTCGAATGGTCAGTTAACATAACACATACAAAACAGAGTAAAGTAGCAATACATTAAAATTATGATAAATATTTTCATTTGGATGACTATAGTTAGAACCATAACTGAAGAAATGTATTTTAGTCTTATATGATAAATAGCCTGGCAGGCCAAATAAGAAATACCATATTGTCCTGGGGTAGCTCAGAGTCGGAAAATGTTTATTCTATGGGAGGTGTAGGAAGATGACCAGTTGGTTATACCACCTCCCTGTGATATATACCATATATTATTGATTTTGTACACTTTATTGTTATGTTGGTTATATATTACTAAATAAATTATTATCTATCTATGACATTTCTCGAATGGTCAGTTAACATAACAAATACAAAACAGAGTAAAGTAGCAATTATCAACCAGTTCCAGACAGCATAAACTGATCTAGAAGATATAAATGAAAAAATAGTCAAATATTCCACTTCCGGTAGCGATTGTGGCGTGGGCGGAGAGTTTCATTTATGTTTTAAAAGGTGGTACACTGTTTTAGATTCACACAAATATTTGACAAGGTTGTTCCTCTATAATTTGCATGAAAATGACTTAGTGCCTCGTCTGAAAAACGACGGACGCCATCTTGTCCACATGGTACTTTGTGTTATTGTTAACATTGCTTGATGATGCAGGGTTACCAGATCAGCTCTCGGACAAGAACATACAAGGCGAACACTGTTTAGTCACTAAATTAACCACTAGTAGTCTGTCATTTGCTCTATTCTCCCACATAAGTGATATCTCAACCAATACAAATTACAACCAAATAACACAAAATATCAACAAAACAAGAATTTATATTTTCTTATACAGGTCACTCAACTAAAAATCATAACAGGTGTAAACTTACTTTGTTTTTTAGGAATTCCAAGTTGCAAACCAAGAACAAGCGGTCAGTAAACAATGAAGTGGATCACTGATCGACCAGTTATTAACTGTTTACCTCCTACCCAATCTCGCATTCATTGTCAATCTACTGACCAAGCCCTGTTTTTATTCTCAGAATACCCCATTGGATTTCATGTGCATCAGGACATAATCCATAGGAACTTCATGTTTGCTGCACACAGTCATACCATTACAGAACTTGGATTATTAATATTTTTTGGGATTATCCATTCCTAATAAAATAGGAAATTTACACCAGTTATGACCTTTAGTGAATTATAAAAAAATGTCAAGGCTTATTTTGCTGATATTTTGCAGTATTTTTTGTTGGTTTAGATGTCACTCATAGACAGAAGAGGGCAGATGGGAGGCTACTACCGGTTAGTTTAGTGACTAAACATGACTAGCCACGTCCACGTGCACGTATGTTCTATTCCCTGACTATGGCCAGCGTGAAGAATGTTATACTGTAATATTTGTGTCGGTATAAACTAACCTGGTAAAGAAAGTATACGTCCTATGTACCGGTACGTCGAATACACAAAAATGTCGTTAAATGTTCATGTACACGTTGCCCGCCACGATTGAAGAGGGAAAAAATCACAGCTGTATGTATTTACTTGTGTCGAAGCGATACACTGGCAGTATGCAGGAAGTTTGATATTGAATGAGTCGTCAGCCAACCTGACCTTTGCGACCTTTAATATTTTATCTGCAAGATTGAGTGTTTTCTCTTGCTACGTTATTGCAGTCGAAACAGCAACTCATATGAGTTTGGTTTCAGTGTTGGCCTTTGCGTTTGTCGTGTGGTACACATCGCTACGAATGTAAAGCTGTTTGATTGCAAACATTTCACGTAATATACGACGTATTTATATAATGGTCATATAGGTCAGTAACAGATAGTGGTATAAATTAAATGATTAACACCATTTAAAGAGTTAATAACTCATAAATGGTGTTAATCATTTAATTAATACCACTATTTGTTACTGTCACGTAATTACCTGTACATCCACTGGAACCCCCATTAGATTCATAACGCTTAATTCAAGGACCAATAACAATAATCATATCAGCTAAAACATGGAACATAGACTTGAATAACAGACGCTCGCCCCCAAGGACCTCGTGTCCAGCAGCAAGCTCCGATTATCATACAATGAAGCACCACCTCCAAATATGGTTGTGGGGCACTACCATAACAGAAGAACAAATTCTGAGGTGTATTACCAAAGTACTTCATTTAATATGCACCCCAAATTGTATATAAGACACCACGATTCACTGGCAAAGTACTGTTACTCAGTTCCATCTTGGGTCTATATATCTAAAGAGCATCACCTCTGCTAGTCAGGTCACCGGTTCACTACATTGTATATATTACATGTGTATGATCAGACTGATTAAACTCCTATACATATATATGTGTTGCTTTACATAACATAGTAATTTATGGTACCGTTGAGCAGTTCTACGTCTCACTACTACACAACTTGAAAGTATCGGCCACTAGACAACCACAGCCAAGGAAGCCACTACACAAACACAGCCAAGGAATCCACTACGCGACCACAGCCAAGGAATCAACTATACAACCACATCCAAGGAATCAACCATACAACCACAGCCAAGGAATCAACTATACAACCACAGCCAAGGAATCCACTATACAACCACAGCCAAGGAATCAACTATACAACCACAGCCAAGGAATCAACTATACAACCACAGCCAAGGAATACACTACGCTACCACGACCAAGGAAGGAACCCACTACACAACAACAGCCAAGGAATCAACTATACAACCACAGCCAATGAATCCACTACACAACCACAGCCAAGGAATCCACTACACAACCACACCCAAGGAATCCACTACACTACCACAGCCAAGGAACCCACTACATAACAACAGCCAAGGAATCCACTACACAACAACACCCAAGGAATCCACTACACTACCACAGCCAAGGAACCCACTACACAGCAACAGCCAAGGAATCCACTACACAACCACAGCCAAGAAATCCACTAGACAACCACAGCCAAGGAATCCAATATACAACCACAGCCAATGAATCCACTAGACGACCACAGCCAAGGAATCCACTATACAACCACAGCCAATGAATCCACTATACAACCACAGCCAATGAATCCACTATATAACCACAGCAAACGAATCCACTATACAACCACAGCCAAGGAATCCACTATATAACCACAGCCAATGAATCCACCACACGACCACAGCCAAGGAATCCACTATACAACCACAGCCAAGGAATCCACTACACAACCACAGCCAAGGAATCCACCATACAACGACAGCCAATGAATCCACTAGACAACCACAACCAATGAATCCACTAGACAACCACAGCCAAGGAATCCACTATACAACCACAGCCAAGGAATCCACTAGACAACCACAGCCAAGGAATCCACTATACAACCACAGCCAATGAATCCACTACAAAACCACAGCCAATGAACCCACTACACACCCACAGCCAAGAAATCCACCATACAACCACAGCCAATGAATCCAATATACAACCTCAGCCAAGGAATCCACTACACAACCACAGCCAATGAATCCACTAGACAACCTCAGCCAAGGAATCCACTAGACAACTACAGCCAATGAACCCACTACACAACCACAGCCAAGGAATACACCATACAACCACATCCATGGAATCCACTATACAACCACAGCCAATAAATCCACTACACGACCACAGCCAAGGAATCCACTATACAACCACAGCCAAGGAATCCACTATACAACCACAGCCAATAAATCCACTACACGACCACAGCCAAGGAATCCACTATACAACCACAGCCAAGGAATCCACCATACAACCACAGCCAAGGAATCCACTACACGACCACAGCCAAGGAATCCACTATACATACACAGCCAATCAATCCACTACAAAAGCACAGCCAATGAACCCACTACACAAACACAGCCAATGAATCCACTAGACAATCACAGCCAAGGAATCCATTAGACAACCACAGCCAAGGAATCCACTAGACAATCACAGCCAATGAATCCACTAGACAACCACAGCCAAGGAATCCATTAGACAATCACAGACAAGGAATCCACTGTACAACCACAGCCAATGAATCCACTAGACAAACACAGCCAATCAATCTACTACAAAACCAAAGCCAATGAACCCACTACACAACCACAGCCAATGAATCCACTAGACAACCACAGCCAATGAATCCACTAGATAACCACAACCAATGAATGCACTACACGACCACAGCCAAGGAATCCACTATACAACTACAGCCAAGGAATCCACCATACAACCACAGCCAATGAATCCACTACACGACCACAGCCAAGGAATCCACTATACATACACAGCCAATCAATCCACTACAAAAACACAGCCAATGAACCCACTACACAAACACAGCCAAGGAATCCACTATACAACCACAGCCAATGAATCCACTAGACGACCACAGCCAAGGAATCCACTAGACAACCACAGCCAAGGAATCCACTACACATTCACAGCCAAGGAATCCACTACACAACCACAGCGAAGGAATCCACTACACAATCACAGCCAATGAATCCACTATACAATCACAGCCAAGGAATCCACTATACAACCACAGCCAAGGAATCCACTAGACAATCACAGCCAATGAATCCACTAGACAACCACAGCCAAGGAATCCATTAGACAACCACCGCCAAGGAATCCACTATACAACCACAGCCAAGGAATCCACTAGACAATCACAGCCAATGAATCCACTAGACAACCACAGCCAAGGAATCCACTAGACAACCACAGCCAATGAATCCACTGTACACTCACAGCCAAGGAATCCACTATACAATCACAGCCAATGAATCCACTATACAACCACAGCCAAGGAATCCACTACACAACCACAGTCAATGAATCCACTAGACAATCACAGCCAAGGAATCCATTAGACAACCACAGACAAGGAATCCACTATACAACCACAGCCAATGAATCCACTAGACAATCACAGCCAATGAATCCACTAGACAACCACAGCCAAGGAATCCACTAGACAACCACAGCCAATGAATCCACTGTACAATCACAGCCAAGGAATCCACTATAACATCACAGCCAATGAATACACTAGACAAACACAGCCAATCAATCCACTTCAAAACCACAGCCAATGAACCCACTACACAACCACAGCCAAGGAATCCACTATACAACCACAGCCAATGAATCCACTAGACAACCACAGCTAAGGAATCCACTAGACAACCACAGCCAATGAATCCACTGTACAATCACAGCCAAGGAATCCACTATACAATCACAGCCAATGAATCCACTATACAACCACAGCCAAGGAATCCACTACACAACCACAGTCAATGAATCCACTAGACAGTCACAGCCAAGGAATCCACTATACAACCACAGCCAAGGAATCCACTAGACAATCACAGCCAATGAATCCACTAGACAACCACAGCCAAGGAATCCACTAGACAACCACAGCCAATGAATCCACTGTACAATCACAGCCAAGGAATCCACTATACAATCACAGCCAATGAATCCACTAGACAACCACAGCCAAGGAATCCACTACACAATCACAGCCAATGAATCCACTATACAATCACAGCCAAGGAATCCACTATACAACCACAGCCAAGGAATTCACTAGACAATCACAGCCAATGAATCCACTAGACAACCACAGCCAAGGAATCCATTAGACAACCACCGCCAAGGAATCCACTATACAACCACAGCCAAGGAATTCACTAGACAATCACAGCCAATGAATCCACTAGACAACCACAGCCAAGGAATCCACTAGGCAACCACAGCCAATGAATCCACTGTACAATCACAGCCAAGGAATCCACTATACAATCACAGCCAATGAATCCACTATACAACCACAGCCAAGGAATCCACTACACTACCACAGCCAGGGAACCCACTACACAACAACAGCCAAGGAATCCACTACACAACAACACCCAAGGAATCCACTACACTACCACAGCCAAGGAACCCACTACACAGCAACAGCCAAGGAATCCACTACACAACCACAGCCAAGAAATCCACTAGACAACCACAGCCAAGGAATCGAATATACAACCACAGCCAATGAATCCACTACACAACCACAGCCAAGGAATCCACCATACAACCACAGCCAAGGAATCCACTATACAACCACAGCCAATGAATCCACTAGACAACCACAGCCAAGGAATCCACTACACAAGCACAGCCAAGGAATACACTAGACAACCACAGCCAAGGAATCCACTATACAATCACAGCCATGGAATCCACTAGACAACCACAGCCAATGAATCCAATATACAACCACAGCCAATGAATCCACTACACAACCACAGCCAAGGAATCCACCATACAACCACAGCCAAGGAATCCACTATACAACCACAGCCAATGAATCCACTAGACAACCACAGCCAAGGAATCCACTAGACAACCACAGCCAAGGAATCCACTACACAACCACACCCAAGGAATCCACTACACTACCACAGCCAAGGAACCCACTACATAACAACAGCCAAGGAATCCACTACACAACAACACCCAAGGAATCCACTACACTACCACAGCCAAGGAACCCGCTACACAGCAACAGCCAAGGAATCCACTACACAACCACAGCCAAGAAATCCACTAGACAACCACAGCCAAGGAATCTAATATACAACCACAGCCAATGAATCCACTAGACGACCACAGCCAAGGAATCCACTATACAACCACAGCCAAGGAATCCACTATACAACCACAGCCAATGAATCCACTATATAACCACAGCAAACGAATCCACTATACAACCACAGCCAAGGAATCCACTATATAACCACAGCCAATGAATCCACCACACGACCACAGCCAAGGAATCCACTATACAACCACAGCCAAGGAATCCACTAGACAACCACAGCCAAGGAATCCACTATACAACCACAGCCAATGAATCCACTACAAAACCACAGCCAAGGAACCCACTACACATCCACAGCCAAGAAATCCACCATACAACCACAGCCAATGAATCCAATATACAACCTCAGCCAAGGAATCCACTACACAACCACAGCCAATGAATCCACTAGACAACCTCAGCCAAGGAATCCACTAGACAACTACAGCCAATGAACCCACTACACAACCACAGCCAAGAAATCCACCATACAACCACATCCATGGAATCCACTATACAACCACAGCCAATAAATCCACTACACGACCACAGCCAAGGAATCCACTATACAACCACAGCCAATAAATCCACTACACGACCACAGCCAAGGAATCCACTATACAACCACAGCCAAGGAATCCACCATACAACCACAGCCAATGAATCCACTACACGACCACAGCCAAGGAATCCACTATACATACACAGCCAATAAATCCACTACAAAAGCACAGCCAAGGAACCCACTACACAAACACAGCCAATGAATCCACTAGACAATCACAGCCAAGGAATCCATTAGACAACCACAGCCAAGGAATCCACTAGACAATCACAGCCAATGAATCCACTAGACAACCACAGCCAAGGAATCCATTAGACAATCACAGACAATGAATCCACTATACAACCACAGCCAAGGAATCCACTAGACAATCACAGCCAATGAATCCACTAGACAAACACAGCCAATCAATCTACTACAAAACCACAGCCAATGAACCCACTACACAACCACAGCCAATGAATCCACTAGACAACCACAGCCAATGAATCCACTAGATAACCACAACCAATGAATGCACTACACGACCACAGCCAAGGAATCCACTATACAACTACAGCCAAGGAATCCACCATACAACCACAGCCAATGAATCCACTACACGACCACAGCCAAGGAATCCACTATACATACACAGCCAATCAATCCACTACAAAAACACAGCCAATGAACCCACTACACAAACACAGCCAAGGAATCCACTAAACAACCACAGCCAATGAATCCACTAGACGACCACAGCCAAGGAATCCACTAGACAACCACAGCCAAGGAATCCACTACACATTCACAGCCAAGGAATCCACTACACAACCACAGCCAAGGAATCCACTACACAATCACAGCCAATGAATCCACTATACAATCACAGCCAAGGAATCCACTATACAACCACAGCCAAGGAATCCACTAGACAATCACAGCCAATGAATCCACTAGACAACCACAGCCTAGGAATCCATTAGACAACCACCGCCAAGGAATCCACTATACAACCACAGCCAAGGAATCCACTAGACAATCACAGCCAATGAATCCACTAGACAACCACAGCCAAGGAATCCACTAGACAACCACAGCCAATGAATCCACTGTACACTCACAGCCAAGGAATCCACTATACAATCACAGCCAATGAATCCAATATACAACCACAGCCAAGGAATCCACTACACTACCACAGTCAATGAATCCACTATACAATCACAGCCAAGGAATCCACTAGACAACCACAGTCAATGAATCCACTAGACAATCACAGCCAAGGAATCCATTAGACAACCACAGACAAGGAATCCACAATACAACCACAGCCAATGAATCCACTAGACAATCACAGCCAATGAATCCACTAGACAACCACAGCCAAGGAATCCACTAGACAACCACAGCCAATGAATCCACTGTACAATCACAGCCAAGGAATCCACTATAACATCACAGCCAATGAATACACTAGACAAACACAGCCAATCAATCCACTTCAAAACCACAGCCAATGAACCCACTACACAACCACAGCCAAGGAATCCACTATACAACCACAGCCAATGAATCCACTAGACAACCACAGCTAAGGAATCCACTAGACAACCACAGCCAATGAATCCACTGTACAATCACAGCCAAGGAATCCACTATACAATCACAGCCAATGAATCCACTATACAACCACAGCCAAGGAATCCACTACACAACCACAGTCAATGAATCCACTAGACAATCACAGCCAAGGAATCCACTATACAACCACAGCCAAGGAATCCACTAGACAATCACAGCCAATGAATCCACTAGACAACCACAGCCAAGGAATCCACTAGACAACCACAGCCAATGAATCCACTGTACAATCACAGCCAAGGAATCCACTATACAATCACAGCCAATGAATCCACTAGACAACCACAGCCAAGGAATCCACTACACAATCAGAGCCAATGAATCCACTATACAATCACAGCCAAGGAATCCACTATACAACCACAGCCAAGGAATTCACTAGACAATCACAGCCAATGAATCCACTAGACAACCACAGCCAAGGAATCCATTAGACAACCACCGCCAAGGAATCCACTATACAACCACAGCCAAGGAATTCACTAGACAATCACAGCCAATGAATCCACTAGACAACCACAGCCAAGGAATCCACTAGACAACCACAGCCAATGAATCCACTGTACAATCACAGCCAAGGAATCCACTATACAATCACAGCCAATGAATCCACTATACAACCACAGCCAAGGAATCCACTACACTACCACAGCCAGGGAACCCACTACACAACAACAGCCAAGGAATCCACTACACAACAACACCCAAGGAATCCACTACACTACCACAACCAAGGAACCCACTACACAGCAACAGCCAAGGAATCCACTACACAACCACAGCCAAGAAATCCACTAGACAACCACAGCCAAGGAATCGAATACACAACCACAGCCAATGAATCCACTACACAACCACAGCCAAGGAATCCACCATACAACCACAGCCAAGGAATCCACTATACAACCACAGCCAATGAATCCACTAGACAACCACAGCCAAAGAATCCACTACACAAGCACAGCCAAGGAATACACTAGACAACCACAGCCAAGGAATCCACTATACAATCACAGCCAAGGAATTCACTAGACAACCACAGCCAAGGAATCCAATATACAACCACAGCCAATGAATCCACTACACAACCACAGCCAAGGAATCCACCATACAACCACAGCCAAGGAATCCACTATACAACCACAGCCAATGAATCCACTAGACAACCACAGCCAAGGAATCCACTAGACAACCACAGCAAATGAATCCACTGAACAATCACAGCCAAGGAATCCACTATACAATCACAGCCAACGAATCCACTAGACAACCACAGCCAAGGAATCCACTATTCAACCACAGCCAATGAATCCACTACACAACCACAGCCAAGGAATCCACTACCCAACCACAGCCAAGGAATCCACTATACAATCACAGCCAATGAATTCACTAGACAACCACAGCCAATGAATCCACTACACAAGCACAGCCAAGGAATACACTAGACAACCACAGCCAAGGAATCCACTATACAATCACAGCCAAGGAATCCACTAGACAACCACAGCCAATGAACCCACTACCCAATCACAACCAATGAATCCACTACACAACCACAGCCAAGGAATACACTACACAATCTCAGCTAAGGAATCCACTACACAATCGCAGCCAAGGAATCCACTAGACAACCACAGCCAATGAATCCACTACCCAACCACAGCCAAGGAATCCACTATACAATGACAGCCAATGAATCCACTACACAATCACAGCCAATGAATCCACTATACAACCACAGCCAATGAATCCACTATACAACCACAGCCAATGAATCCACTAGATAACCACAATCAATGAATGCACTACACGACCACAGCCAAGGAATCCACTATACAACCACAGCCAAGGAATCCACCATACAACCACAGCCAATAAATCCACTACACGACCACAGCCAAGGAATCCACTATACATACACAGCCAATCAATCCACTACAAAACCACAGCCAATGAACCCACTACACAAACACAGCCAAGGAATCCACTATACAACCACAGCCAATCAATCCACTAGACAACCACAGCCAAGGAATCCACTAGACAACCACAGCCAATGAATCCACTGTACAATCACAGCCAAGGAATCCACTATACAATCACAGCCAATGAATCCACTATACAACCACAGCCAAGGAATCCACTACACAACCACAGTCAATGAATCCACTATACAATCACAGCCAAGGAATCCATTAGACAACCACAGACAAGGAATCCACTATACAACCACAGCCAATGAATCCACTAGACAACCACAGCCAATGAATCCACTAGACAACCACAGCCAAGGAATCCACTAGACAACCACAGCCAATGAATCCACTGTACAATCACAGCCAAGGAATCCACTTTACAATCACAGCCAAGGAATCCACTACACTACCACAGCCAAGGAACCTACTACACAACAACAGCCAAGGAACCCACTACACAACAACAGCCTGGAATCCACTACACAACAACACCTAAGGAATCCACTACACTACCACAGCCAAGGAACCCACTACACAGCAACAGCCAAGGAATCCACTACACAACCACAGCCAAGAAATCCACTAGACAACCACAGCCAAGGAATCTAATATACAACCACAGCCAATGAATCCACTACACGACCACATCCCAGGAATCCACTATACAACCACAGCCAATCAATCCACTACACAACCACAGCCAATGAACCCACTACACAACCACAGCTAAGGAATCCACCATACAACCACAGCCAAGGAATCCACTATACAACCACAGCCAATGAATCCACTAGACAACCACAGCCAAGGAATCCACTAGACAACCACAGCCAATGAATCCACTGTACAATCGCAGCCAAGGAATCCAATATACAATCACAGCCAATGAATCCACTATACAACCACAGCCAAGGAATCCACTACACAACCACAGTCAATGAATCCACAAGACAATCACAGCCAAGGAATCCATTAGACAACCACAGACAAGGAATCCACCATACAACCACAGCCAAGGAATCCACTATACAACCACAGCCAATGAATCCACTATACAACCACAGCCAAGGAATCCACTAGACAACCACAGCCAACGATTCCACTAGACAACCACAGCCAAGGAATCCACTATTCAACCACAGCCAATGAATCCACTAGACAACCACAGCCAATGAATCCACTACCCAATCACAGCCAATGAATCCACTACACAACCACAGCCAAGGAATCCACTACACAATCTCAGCTAAGGAATCCACTACACAATCGCAGCCAAGGAATCCACTAGACAACCACAGCCAATGAATCCACTAGACAACCACAGCCAAGGAATCCACTATATAACCACAGCCAATGAATCCACTATATAACCACAGCCAAGGAATCCACTATACATACACAGCCAATCAATCCACTACAAAACCACAGCCAATGAACCCACTACACAAACACAGCCAAGGAATCCACTATACAACCACAGCCAATCAATCCACTAGACAACCACAGCCAAGGAATCCACTAGACAACCACAGCCAATGAATCCACTGTACAATCACAGCCAAGGAATCCACTATACAATCACAGCCAATGAATCCACTATACAACCACAGCCAAGGAATCCACTACACAACCACAGTCAATGAATCCACTATACAATCACAGCCAAGGAATCCATTAGACAACCACAGACAAGGAATCCACTATACAACCACAGCCAATGAATCCACTAGACAACCACAGCCAATGAATCCACTAGACAACCACAGCCAAGGAATCCACTAGACAACCACAGCCAATGAATCCACTGTACAATCACAGCCAAGGAATCCACTTTACAATCACAGCCAAGGAATCCACTACACTACCACAGCCAAGGAACCCACTACACAACAACAGCCAAGGAACCCACTACACAACAACAGCCAGGAATCCACTACACAACAACACCTAAGGAATCCACTACACTACCACAGCCAATGAACCCACTACACAGCAACAGCCAAGGAATCCACTACACAACCACAGCCAAGAAATCCACTAGACAACCACAGCCAAGGAATCTAATATACAACCACAGCCAATGAATCCACTACACGACCACATCCCAGGAATCCACTATACAACCACAGCCAATCAATCCACTACACAACCACAGCCAATGAACCCACTACACAACCACAGCTAAGGAATCCACCATACAACCACAGCCGAGGAATCCACTATACAACCACAGCCAATGAATCCACTAGACAACCACAGCCAAGGAATCCACTAGACAACCACAGCCAATGAATCCACTGTACAATCGCAGCCAAGGAATCCAATATACAATCACAGCCAATGAATCCACTATACAACCACAGCCAAGGAATCCACTACACAACCACAGTCAATGAATCCACTAGACAATCACAGCCAAGGAATCCATTAGACAACCACAGACAAGGAATCCACCATACAACCACAGCCAAGGAATCCACTATACAACCACAGCCAATGAATCCACTATACAACCACAGCCAAGGAATCCACTAGACAACCACAGCCAACGAATCCACTAGACAACCACAGCCAAGGAATCCACTATTCAACCACAGCCAATGAATCCACTAGACAACCACAGCCAATGAATCCACTACCCAATCACAGCCAATGAATCCACTACACAACCACAGCCAAGGAATCCACTACACAATCTCAGCTAAGGAATCCACTACACAATCGCAGCCAAGGAATCCACTAGACAACCACAGCCAATGAATCCACTAGACAACCACAGCCAAGGAATCCACTATATAACCACAGCCAATGAATCCACTATATAACCACAGCCAAGGAATCAATTATACAATCACAGCCAATGAATCCACTATACAACCACAGCCAAGGAATTCACTGGACAATCACAGCCAAGGAATCCACTACACGACCACAGCCAAGGAATCCACTAGACAACCACGGACCAGAAGCAGACAAACGTTATGTTCAACGACCAACCAACAAAGCACTTTAACTTCATTCTTGGTCACCAATTTCTTCGTCCACCAGCTATCAACATTCACACATATTCTTGGACACAGCTTCAACTACATATTTCACCGTTCTCCAGCCAAAATCCAGTCAAACACATTCTCGAAAACTGCTTCAACTACATATTTCACCGTACATGTGATATTGAGTGTTAATTAATTGACAAGTGATATTGAGTATTTATTAATGAAGCTGATTTAAAGTAGAAGAGTTAACTAATATGTTCAACCGAGTTGAAACTATAGAGTCACATTTGATACATGTATATTTACCTGCTTGTCGCACATTTAACATGTAAATCTAATTATCCAGCTGGCTATAACTCGTATTTGGCACACGAATTCAAAACTCATAACAATATTTTAGTATAAGTTTTGTATCTGATAGCCGTTTCTGTTCTTAATCGTTCCCAAAATACAGATAATAAAATCACAATATAATCACAGAATATAAATCACCAACATGTGCCACATTTAGAATATAAATCGCCAACATGTGCCACAGTTAGAATAATATGATGATACGTAAACGTAATTTGCGCCCGCTTGTTAATCTTTCGTAGGATTTGATGATTAATTAACCATAATTACAAAAATCATACCGGTATATGTAAATGATCATACACTCAAAAAAAATTCATTGTAATATTACGACAGAAACTGTTGGCAGGAATTGGACCATCAGTAACTGTCGTAAAATTACGAGATCAACGTAATCTGACATTTACAAATTTGATCGTATATTTACAAAATGATCGTAATATTATGACAGAAAAACTATCGTAAAATTACAACATCATCGTAATGTGAATTTACGGTTTAATCGTAAAATTACATGGCCAACGTAATCTGAAGCTGAGAACCTGGTGTGAATTGAACTGTGGTGGGGTCTCAAGCGATCTACCCCTACACATTATAAACAAATGCCAGTAAATGACATAAGTAGCTTGAGGATGGATGTGATCCATCGAACCACAGAAAAATTCAACCAGGTCCACAGGTGCTAAATTTCTGCACTATACATCTACAATTATAGATAAAAATAAATGTCCAACACCTAATTGTCATGAAATCGACATTTCTCGTACAACAACATTTTGGAACAAAGTTACATACCGGTACCTTGAATAATTAGCCTAACTAATGTAGGTACCAACCTGTGCTTCCACCATGACAAAAGATAACAAACTCTGATAATCAACACCCGAGTTACAAGGTGATATGCTCGGACAGACAGAGCCATTGACTACCTGTACTGGTAAATGCCCTCCGGGGGGGGGGGGGGGGGTCAGAAAACATTTTCAGGCACGTATGCTGATTTTTTACTTTCGACCCTTGTTGGGACCCCCACCCACAATGCGTCCAAATTTTTCCGACCATTTTTGGACACCCACCCCTTTTAACACTAAAGCAGATTTGCGGGGGGTATTCACTCTAAACAGCTGTATATGAATTTCTGTGCATACTATTTGTCATGGATGTTAACATTGGCATGTAAATAGGAACGGGTCATTTTGGGTTCATTCGGCCAAAAAAACATGGCTGCCAGCGGCCATCTTGGATTTCAAAATACAACACAATAACTGCCTGCAGTCAGTTTAGCAGTTAGAATTACATTATTTCTCTTATTCTAAGGTGTTTTAAGCCAAATTCATTGAATAAAACAATAAAAAAACTTGCAGGAAAAAAGTTCTGAGTTGCGGAAAAAATTGTTTGTTAGTCACATCGACCAAACCACCCACCCAGTGACCCACCCCACCCCCGCATAAGTGCCTGTAAAAAATACCCCCCCCCCGCCCGACCCCCATAGGCATAATATGATAATAACATGGGAGGAACAGAGGAAACATGGACTACCGGTGTACCTACATTTAATGATAATAACATGGGAGGGACAGGAAACACCGGCTACCTTCATCTAATGACTAGTATAATAACATGGGAATATTAACAGAGGAAATACAGGCTACTTTCATCTAATTACTAGTATAATAACATGGGAATATTAACAGAGGAAACATGGGCTACCTTCACAGTGGTCAGTGATTTGTAACATGAGAGCAGATGGTGCATAAATCACTTAATTTTTTTTTAAGTACTGAATTGTACACAACTAAGTGTAGCACACATGTTTTCCTCTACCAACAATTAATCTGCCTTTGCTGTGATATCGCTTAATTGTAGGAAGCCACGTAAAACCACAAATATAAAATAAATAAATGAAAGGCAGTAGCAACATTGAGTAAATTTGTTGGGGTTTTGTTGCTTTCCACAACTAAGGCGATATAACAATGAGGCCAGATCATTTGTTGTTGATGGAAACCATGTGATCTATGGTTAGTCACCTACAATAGGTAGTCACGATGCACCGTCTGCACATATCATATGTACTCCGCCGATCGGAAAGTTTTCTTCAGGCAAGAAGTTGGACAGAGGTCGCCACATAGGAATCGAACCCATGTCAGTCACTAGCTCAGGTCCTACAGCTTGGTGACCGGTACCGTGCTCATTGGACCACTGACCAACCCAGACACCACCCCCCAATAATAAACAACAATGTACATATAGTATACACTGATACAACTACTATTTAAACATGAAATACATAGACGTGTGTCTCCTTAATTATGCAGCCATTGTTATTGACCCAGAAACTCAAACCCAACAAAGTGCTCCCAAAATTCCATTGGTTTAATTTGGAAATCCTGAAAATGAAGTAACAATATTATACACGGTACTAACTACTATGGACAAAAAAGCAGCTCAGCATTTGCGCCAAGATTTTCGAGTGTCACTGTCAGCTAATGTATTGACATCCTGTTCAAACACCGCTGTTTTTTTGTTTTAATAATTTTTCGACTTTCCCAAATTTTAAATCAAACTAACAACATAGGGACTGGAATACCAGCACCGAAGCCGACCCACCCAAACTCAGTTGCGGCAGTTTCTGACAAAAAATTTGCTTTAGTATATCTGGGATAAATCGCAACCATCTTTCATACTTTGCGATAATTACTTTGCGATATCTTTGACTGATGATAAATCACAAACAAATTTGGGTTCAAGTTTTGAAAGCCCTCCTGTCACTTTCCAAATATCTATTTAAAAATACATAGATCGTAAAATACTTCGCAATTTTATATAACAGAATAGCAATCATCTTTGCGATAAAAACTGTTAATTACTTTGCAAACAAATTAACATACCTTTGCAATGGCAAAGGTAAGTGTCGTAAATTTGTTTGTGATTTATCAGTCAAAGATAATATCGCAAAGTAATTATCGCAAAGTACCGTATGAAAGATGGTTGCGATTTATCCCAGATATACTGAATGCGCATGCGTATAGAATCAGGACGCTTTTCAAATTCGCTCTGCTGTTTTGTTTATTTCTCGATGTTTTTGGACATTTAGCTTTAAGATATAAAGGATATTCAGTTCTGTATGACTGTTTAGGATTATATAGTTTGAATGTCAGATAAGAAACGTGACCGCAATTCGGAGGGAGAGACACCCAAGCCATCCGAAAAAAATCCCAAAACTAGCGCGGGTGCAATGGCCGACGGCGACGGTGTAGTCAACCAGCTGAAAGCGTTGACCGATGTCATCATTGAAGTAAAAAATGGACAAGATGGAATGCGAAAGGCGATTGACAAAAAATTAGACAAGATGAGGGACGAGTGGAAAAAGACTTTTGATGAAAAATTTAAAGTACTTAAAGAGGACATAACGTTGGAAATCGGAGTGGAACGTGCTAGGCTCGATACAGTTATTCAACAAGTTGGAGAGTTAACCAACCGTATCGCGCACGCTGATCGACAACAATCTGACCCAGTTACGCCGCCGTTACGCCAATCAGCTGATGACAGCGAGCTCGCTGTTATTATAACAAATGTGCCGGAGAGACAGGATGAAGACCTCGACGATGTGATACAGGGAATGTTAACTACCATGAAGCTAGAGAATCAAGAGATCCGTGTATTATCCGCGAGGAGGCTGAATAAAAGGGTGCTGAACAAACCAGCGTTGTTAAAGGTAACTTTCGAAACTGTGCCACAAAAAGTGAAGGTTCTTCGGAACAAACAAAAACTACGCGATGATGACAGATATAAAGAATGTTACATCCGCAGCAGTAAGCCACACGTTGAGAGGCTGGTCGAGACGAATGCCAGGACACTCCTCGCACAGTTACCGAATGGCCATGAATTCTTTGTGTCGGGAAGTGGGCGAATCGTTCGGAAGTCGGACCGCCATCACCGAGGGGCCAACAACTCGAGATAGGACAAGCCGACATGTGACTTTCCGAGGAAGGCAGTAAAAATTGGGCATATAAACATTAATGGTTGGACTTTGAAAAGTAAAACATTGAAAACAAAATTAATAAATGCAGTAAATTGTGATATATTATGTATTTCTGAATCTCACTTGAAACAAGGAGAAAATATTGATTTATTGAATTATTTATGGATTGGAAATAACAGATCAAGTACACATGTATTAGCCCCTAAGGCTTCTGGTGGTGTGGGAATGCTAATTAGAGAAGAATTATTACAATATTTTGATGTTTCCATATTAGACAGAGAAATTGATGGCATTTTATCAGTAAAGTTTAAATCAATTAGTTTAAATGAAGAATTCATATTATGTACATGTTATCTTCCCCCAGAAAGGTCTGTGTGGGGCAGAAATCCAGATAGATTTTTCTCACATATTTTGACAAGCGCTTATTTACATTGTGATACCCCAATGATTGTATGTGGTATATGAATGCACGCATAGGTAAATTGTCAGATGTAAATATGGAACTCGACTGTGTACCCCAAATTCATAATATTGATAACACAGTAAACCAGCATGGAAAATCGTTTCTTGAATTTTTAAATGAAACTAAGTTATGCTGTTTAAATGGTCGTTTGAATAATGAAAACAATAATTATACCTCGATTAGTACCAAGGGTTCAGCTGTTGTCGATTATATTTGTGTGCCACATGACGTATTTGATCGCTTCAATAATTTCTGGGTCAAAACACAATCGGATTTAATTACCGATAATTCGTTAGAAAGTATGCTAGGTGAAGGGTGTAAACCACCGGACCATAGTTTTGTTTTGGTGGAGTATATTGTAAATACAGTCCATGTACATGGCAGCACACCAACTGATCACAAATATACACCAACTAAACTTAATAAACCATTACCAGCTGATTTTTTAGTCTCATCTGAAACTTTATTAAATTTGATACATGAAATCGAGTCTGCAATAGAATCCCAAATAACTGTAGACAATATTTATGATAAATTTACAAAACACATTTTTGAAAATATGTCAGACCAATTACCAAGTTTCAAAAATGGAAGGCGTTCACATAAAAAATTTAAATTTCACAAACCATATTGGAATGATGACCTTACTAAATTATGGCAAACAATGAGTAACTTGGAAAATGCATTCCTAAAATATAAAACTAAGTCAAGAGACAAAAATTTAGCTTTTCTAAAATTTAAAGAGGCTAGGCAAATTTTTAATCGTAAATTACGCACTTATGAAAGACAATATAAACGTAATTTTGCACTCGATATGGAACTAAACTGTAATAATCCTAAATCTTTCTGGGACACGATTAAGAAACTTGGACCCAAAAAAGAAAATGGTATCCCAAATGAAGTAATTGGACCTGATGGTTCTGTCATAACAGATACAAAATTAATTACAGAAAACTGGAGGTCTGCTTTTAAAACTTTATACAATCCGGAATTTGGAAATGAACTTTTTGATAATAATTTCAGAGAAAATATCATAAAAGAAAAGGTATTTACAGAAAATAAATTTTTAGACCCATTATATGTACACAATAATGTTCTAAATCGGACTATTCAAATAGAAGAAATTGATCGTGCAATAAATAAAGTAAAGACTGGAAAGGCGTTTGGCATAGATAAAATACCTGGTGAAACCCTAAAATGTGAATCTGTTAAACCTGTGTTGCTTAGTTTATTTAATTTCATTTTTGATACTGGCATTATACCATCTGTTTGGAGACAATCTATAATATGTCCCATACCAAAAGATAAATCACTAGACCAGAGAATTCCGCTTAATTATCGTGGCATCTCATTACTACCAACAAGCAGCAAATTATATAATAGTGTTTTAAATAATAGACTTGTTGAACATCTAGACCATAATAATATACTAGTTGATGAACAAAATGGTTTCAGATCAAAGCGGTCATGCATTGATAATATTTTCATACTAACAAGCATAATGAAAGGAAAAAAAGATATATTTACTACGTTCATAGATTTCAAAAAAGCTTTCGATTGTATCGACAGAGACATGTTACTCTTCAAACTTCTTAAATGTGGGATAGACGGAAACATGTACCAATCAATTCGAAGTATGTATAGCAGTACACATGCACGTATCAGAATAAATGGAGATGTGTCGGAGCCTTTTGATTGTCAATTTGGTGTAAAACAAGGAGATAATTTATCATCTACACTCTTTAATGTATTTGTAAATGATCTGGCATCTGAAATAAAAACCATGAATGTTGGTGTAAAATTAAATGACATTAATGTACCCATTTTAATGTATGCTGATGACATAGTGTTACTATCTGAAAATGAAAACAATATGCAAAATATGCTCGAAGTAGTTCACAAATGGTGTAGAAAGTGGAGAATGGTGATAAACACAAATAAAACAAAAACAATGCATCTTAGAAATGTCAGAACCAAACGAACAAGTTTTCCTTTTAAACTTGGCACGCAACAACTGAATATCGTAGAAGAATATAAATTCTTGGGTATTATTATTCATGAACACAAACAATTTGACACAACAGCTGAGGTCTTGGCCAAATCTGCAAGCAGAGCTTTAGGTGCTATAATTTCAAAAATTCACCCATATAAAGATATAGGTTTCAAAACATTAAAAAAATTATATATAACATGTGTATCTCCAATTTTAGATTATGCATCAGGCGTATGGGGTTCAAAGAATTTTTCATGTCTAGATAGTGTACAGAATAAGGCTTTTAGATATTTTTTGGGAGTCCATCGCTATTGTCCATTATTAGCAGTAAATGGTGATATTGGTATATCATCTTGTAAGATTCGTCGAGTCCTGAACCATATCCGTCTATGGAACCATATAATAGAATTACCAGATGACAGACTAATTAAAAAAGTGTTTAACTGGGACCTATCTCATGTTTCAAATGGTTGGTGTTCCTTTATGAATGATACTCTATCTAACTTACAATTGTCAACAGTATTTCAAAATTTAGAAACATGTAATATAGACGATTTTGAAACGAAGCTTAAAAATGATGAATCAGATAAATGGAAAAACAGCTTAAATTTTGTTCCTAAATTAAGAACATATAAACTTTTCAAAAGGAATTATGAAACTGAATCATATGTATTGATGAATATGGACCGTGCTCATAGATCTATATTTGCTCAGTTTCGATGTGGAATTCTTCCTTTGAGAGTGGAAACTGGTCGTTTTAGAAATGAAAAGCTAAATCTCAGAAAATGCACATTATGTGCCTCACATGAAGTCGAAGATGAAATGCACTTCCTATTAAAATGCCCTTTCTATAACGAAAAGCGAGAACTTTTACTCGACTCTCTCCCTTTAAATGTAACCATGATGATAGAACAAAACCAGTTAGAATCATCAGCTTTTATTGAAATAATCAACAAACACACACGTCAGTGTGCTAATTTTATCCATGATGCCTATCTGAAAAGAAAGCAGTATATATATAAATAAACATCATAGCATATAATAGCGTAAATTGACAGGCGTCTTGCTATACAATGCAAAAATATTAATTAACTCTTATTTTCAGGGTGACATATAGGCCCAATAGGGCCGGGTGCGCGATGTAAACTAATGTCTAAAAATTGTTTGTAATTTAACATGCACATGTCACGTAAATAAAAGATATTACTACTACTAAAGCAAATTTTTTGTCATAAACTACCGCAACTGAGTTTGGGTGGGTCGGCTTCGGCGCTGGTATAATACACATGTATGACCTGGTTTAGCATAGAGTGGGGATTATAATCTTCCTGAGTGTGGCACAAACTTGGCCATGCATCTAATCCTGAGTTCACATGGTTTGGGACATAATCACATTGACTGGTAACATTAAAGGTACTCAATCCGATAAAACTCCTCTCAATTACTATTTTAATGGCTTCGGGGGTCAAAAATATTTGATTCGAGTCGAGGAAGTCACCCATCAAAGCTCAGATTTGTTAGATATCGATTTTAGAAATCTATTATTTTTCATTATCGGGAATATTATCTGACCCAGAACTCAGTCAAAATTGCGCTGTTATTACCACTTGATTTTAGAGTTATCCTTCCTTGTCTGTTTGAATAGATTTGAGTACACATCCAGAGCAGATTACGGCAGTTTAAGGCAATTATTAGTACTCATCTCGAGTAAATAACAAATTTCAAAAATCAATATTTAATAACTCTGAGCTTTGTTTGATGGGTTCCTCGACTCGAATCAAATATTTTGTACCCCCAAAGCCAAAGAAATAGTAATATAGGACCATCTGATCGGATTGTTGTTGTTGGAATCTGTTGAGATGGGGACCCTCTGTTCGGATTGAGTACCTTTAAGTTAGTTGGTATTCAGATCTCTTATAGGAAACATGTGTTACTAAATATTTACTGGACACAGAACGAATCGTGTTATGTTCCAGGTTTTCTGCTGTGATGACTCGCTTTCACATGCCCAAGTTGTACCCAGTAACCAAGTTATCCCGACAATCTTGCAAACAATCTTCTGATGTGAACCCATCCCCTCTCATATCGACAAACCCATTTACACATCATGTCGTTCTGTGTATTTATGGAATTTTCAGGTTCAGATACCGGGTACCGGTATATAGAACCATGGTTTATGAATATATCTAGGTTATTAGGCCTGAGCATTGAGGGGCAGGGGGGGGGGGGGTGCAAGGTGCGAATGGAATTATGCAAAATTGTGTTTTTGGTCAGATTCAAGGGGGAGGGGGTGCAGTGTTGAAATTTCCCGAAGTGGACACCCACCGCCCCCCCAACAATGGAGACCCTCTGGCCACGTCCCTGACCAAACAGTACCGTAGCTCCACTGCAGTGACCATCTTGATACCACTGTGGATACCGTATACTACCAGCAATACAATGGTCTTCACCGGGGTATCACCCTGTTTTTCAAGTCAATTACTTTGATTATAGTGGAACCCCACAACCACGGGGATGTTTGTATGCCAACAATGAAAACTAAAATGGTAATTCCTATCTAGAGGTCACCTCGAGGATCCATATTAAGTTCGATGAAGGGTTGTGGCCTGTAGGGTGTGCCAAAGAATTTAGTGATGCAAAGAGTAAAACACAAGATACCTGCTAGTGGCCATGTATTTCATCGAAAATTGTTCAAATTCAATCGTTCCCATCTAGAGGTGATCCCAAACATACATGTAGTAATGTACCCTTAAATTTTCAAAACATTTCACCAATAATTAAGAAACTGACCTTACATTCATTCCTCGCGCCAAACTAAATTTATTTTAGAGTACTGACGTCTTCAATGGTTGACGTCCCCACGTAATTCCTTGAACCAAATGATTTTTGTGTCGGTGAAATGTGCACATGGCGATCGAATAATTATCTTGCTCGAACCGAAAAGCCATTTTAATTCTTAATCGTGCACGCCTTATCCATATACCATATCACAAATAAACAGACGCTCTTTATTTGGCACGCTTAAGGAAATCGGGACCGTGGTAAATTAGAACCGATTTATTTTCAATTTCAGATTAATATTTTCCATGCGCAATATGTCAGTCTATTGTCAGATAATTTACAATGCTCAGTTGCGATACGGACGCTAGGTTTTACTGTGGTTTAAACTTACACAGCGGTAGTGGCACCAAAAACTCAACCGCGACCACGCGGTTGCCCGCGTTTTCAATACCGCGGCTGACCACGTTATTACACCGCGGTCAGGCGTTATTACACCGCGGTCAGGCGGTATTACACCGCAGTCAGGCGGTATTACACCGCGGTCATACCGCATGTCAACCTCGTTAAGGAGGGTCGATTAATTAGAGCATACATGTAGCTGTACTTCATATAATGAAAGTGTCAATGACACTGTACCTCAACTTGGAAAGGGAATAATTTAATGTGGAGCGATTAGGGGTGCGGAAAGTTGAAATGTCTAAGTAATACTAGATTATCAACATGAAGAGATACATATACCGGTACATGTATACCGGTATATAAAAAAGTTAAATCCAAGATGGTTACAGATGTAAAATCCAGGTGGCTATGTTTTCCAATAAAATTTAAAAACATTTGATAGCTTCCATCTAGTAAGATCAATATCAAGATTAATATGAAGTCTGGAGATGATCGGATGAGGGAAGTGGACTGTAGGGTGTGCCAAAGGATTTTGTCATGCAAAGAGTAAAATCCAAGATGGCTGCCAGTGGACACATTTTAAGACCAAATGAACCTAAAATGACTTGTTATCTACATGCCTGTGTCAACAGCCATGACAAATTTCATGATGATCCGATTAAAGGTACGACCTGTAGCCCATGCCAAAGGATTTAGTCATGCAAAGAGTAAAATCCAAGATGGCTGCTGGCGGCCATGATTTTGGCCGAATAACCTAAAAATTACTCGATCTCATCTACATGTCAATGTCAACATCCATGACAAATTTCACAATGATCTGACAAAAGGTGCGTTCTGTAGCACGTGCCAAAGGATTTAGTCATGCAAAGTGTAAAATCCAACATGGCTGCTGGCGGCCATGTTTTTTGGTCGAATGACTGGACAATGACTCGTTCCCATCTACATGTCATATTTAACAACCATGACAAATTTCATGATGATCTGACCAAAGGTTAGACTTGTGGCCTGTGTGAAAGGATTTAGTCATGCAAAGAGTAAATTCCAAGATGGCTGCCAGCGGCCATGTTTTTTGGCCGAACGACCCCAAAATTACTCGTTCCCATCTACATGTCAATATTAACACCCATGACAAATTTAATGATGACCAGACAAACAGTAGCCTGTGCTAATGGATTGAATTTTGAAATCAAAGATGGCCACGGGCAGCCATGTTTTTTTGTCCGAATGACCCCAAAATGAATCATTCCCATCTACAGTCCAATTTAAACAGCCATGACAAATTTCATGATGATCAGACTAAAGCTACGATCTGTAGCCCGTGCTAAAGGATTTAGTCATCCAAAGAGTAAAATCCAAGATGGCTGCTGGCGGCCATGTTTTTTGGCCAAATGACCCAAAAATGACACGTTCCCATCTACATGTCATTGTCAACATTCATGACAAATTTTACGACCTGTAGCCCGTGCCAAAGGATTTAGTCACGCAAAGAGTAAAATCCAAGATAGCCATGTTTTTTGGCCGAATGACCCCAAAAGTACTCGTTTCCCATCTACATGTAAATATTAACATCCATGACAAATTTCATGATGATCCGACCAAAGGTACAACCTGTAGGGCATGCCAAATAATTTAGTCATGCAAAGAGTAAAATCCAAGATGGCTGTCGTCGGCCATGTTTTTTGGTCGAATGACCCCAAAATTACTCGTTCCCATCTACATGTCAATATTAACATCCATGACAAATTTCATGATGATCAGACGAACAGTACGACCTGTAGACCGTTCTAATGGATTGAATATTGAAATCCAAGATGGCCGCTGGTGGCCATGTTTTTTTATCCAAATGAATCGTTCCGGTCTAAATGTTGATGTCAACAGCTATGTGAAATTTCATAATGATCTGACCAAAGGTACGACCTGTAGCCTGTATTGTTGACGAATTACGCACACACGCATACATGTACACACAGACGACAAAGGGGTGAAAGCCATGGCAATAGCTCAAACTTTACAAAGTAAAGTTGACCTAATAATGTGGGCGGTGTAAGGCAGCGTTTGTTTGCATATGGTATCTTGGTGTTGATGATTAACGAAAATACCATATGGCACTAGTCTCCCAGATGCCTCGGGTTTATGTACCATAAGCTTTCTCACCAAGCTTTTTACCCTGCTGGGTAAAACAAGTGTCCCACTTAACCACGGTGCGGTTATCATTGCCACCGCGGCCGAAATGCAACTACCGGTACATCGCGGCCTAACCGGCTAACTACAGTTGGGCCGCTGTGTATTTGCCATTCGGCCATGGTGTAGTTACCGCTGTGTACATTCATTAAACTGAAAAAAGACAATACAAACCAGAAATCTAACCACGGTGTACATGCCATGCGGCCCCGTTGTAGTTGCTTTTCGGCCATGGTGTACATGTGTACTTGACGTTTGGCTGCGGTGTACTTGCCGCTCAGCCGCGGTGCTCAACTGCAGTTACAAACTCTGACACCACGGTCGAACGGCAAATACACCGCGGTGCCAATGGACACTTGTTTTGTCCAGCAGGGTACATCAGTCAGGGCAACCCAGAAGTTAACGGTCTAACCTGGGCTTCCTAGATGGTAGGGACAACTTGGTTAGTGGGTACAACTTGGGCATGTGAAAGCAAGTCATCACCTGGAACATAACACGATTTGTTCTGACTTAACCCGAGGTCAGCCAATAATAGAATGTTTGCGTCATGTGAGTGTTTAGTGATTTATATAGCCACACAATGTTGACCGAAACGAAACCTTGCTTGAGTCTTGACAGTTAGTTTTGCAAATGTTCGTATACTAATATTATATCACGACATACTGTCCATACTGAAGTATTGCATTATTATGTATTTTTCGCAACATTACATTTTCTACCTGGTTTTTAGGCACGTCATTGAAATTTGCATGCATCTTTTTTTATCTCGATTCCATCATTTCCTAATTTCTGATGATTGGTTGGTGATTATCACAATACGCCAGGGGCAGGTGAACACTGTGCATGCATACTGTACTAGTAACTATCACAAGTATAACATACTGTGGGAACAACTTAGTGTATGTTCAGACGACCACGATACAATCGTAAGTGGAGGAATAGTTTGTTGAACAGAGGATTGCAATCTCATCGTACATTATGATAGCATATGTTGTTCTAAAGAATGTGATTGACTACCCTACGACCATTGCCAGCTATGATTTTTACGTACACACGGCTGTCGGCCTGTAACGATATGCTTGGTCACCATACAATACGTATTGTGATAGGCAAAATTTTATCCCCCGAGTAAATAGCTATTCAACACTCCAAATTTGCACACTCTCAGGTTGAGTTTTAATGATAGTTTTTCTAATATTACTGTGGACTTTCATAATTGTTTAGTTATATGTGTATTGTAGTATGTAGTAATGTAGTATGCTCGTACACATCCGGAAATACCAGTACAACATGACATATTGATACTGAAGACGGTAAAAGAGTTGAAAAGTTTCTCACTCATCTGTTTATATATCATATAATCACAACAGCTGGCTGAGAATGTATGATGTCGTTTCAAATGGTGTGACATGTTGGTCGTAACACCAGTCTTGTAAGAGGTTGCCGTCGAACATAATTTGCAGATCGTTTTAGTTCTGTCTGTCTTAATGCATGGCTTTCCATCCTCAAAGGGTTACGTCCCAAAACCGAAATACTGCAAGATTTTCGACCTGTAGACCGCTGTCGGATTGACAAGTTTTAAGCTTTCTTGAGCAGACATCTTTCCACGGCCCACGTGTTGTTGTTTTGCGCAGACGATATATCCAATATACTAGTATTTGATTGATTGAAATCACAGCAGTTCATCAAATTAAACCAAACAGAGCAAGGCTTACAGTCTGAGGCTAGGTTACGTAGGTCAGTCATATCACTTCCGCAAACGTTTGTGTCAAAGGTCAAAGTGCGAGCTCACGGAAACAAACGAAATTTACAGATTTACTTCCAATAAAACTTCGTAAGCATTCACAGCTTACGGAAACGAACGAGGGGTCCCGATTTACTTCGGATGGTAACTGCATAATACGGAAGCGGAACTGTATCGTAGTGTATCGAAATTACAGACAAATGAATCGCGTATAGAATCATGAATGACGAATCGCGATGAATCGAAATCACGATGAATCGTTACAGGCCTATACAGCTGCGATTACATCGCAAGTGGAGGTAACCAAGGATATCCACATTTCGCATCTAGAATCAAACAGCGCTTGATATCAATTTATGACCAACGATTTTGATGTTAGCATGCGCAATCGAGCTACCGGTTACTTCCTGCGACGGAAATCTTTCCGCTTACGATTGTATCGTGGTCGTCTGAATGTAAACTTATCAATTTCATGCATTATTGCATAATATTTTTAAACATAACTTATTTAACATCTTCGACTTGCTTTAAATTTAATTTATTTTCATGAAAAGGACTAATATGGTTGTAAATATAGAAGGCAGATGACTCTTCTACCCGAGAGGTCTAGATTTCTTGGACACGGTCGTTAGACGCAACGTCAAGCTCGGTTAGTCTTTGGATGGTTGACTGGGTTGGGTTTCCGGGTGATGCCAATGTTCGGTGCAACTTACGCACTTCTCACTCTCTCGTCCTGTTACACTGGGGGCTCGTCTGGCCATTAGAGGACTGTCATGATACAACCTCCAGGTCTCAGCCATTAGATGCTTTGTCTGATCACCGAGGTTAAGTAACGTCAAGCTCGGTTAGTCCTTGGATGGGTGACCGGCTTGGAATTATCAGCTGATTACAAATGGTGCTGCTACATTTCGGTGCGACTCCATCACTTCTTGCTCTCAGTCTCATTCTGTTACGGTAGTGTTAATTATACTGTACAATCGTCATGCTAATTTGCTATTGCTATTAAGTATTTTGCATGTTTTTAAATAATACTTGATTCATACATGTATCTGTTATGTAATTCAGCAAGCGAAACATTAAATTATATTTGAAATAGCAATTTTTTGCGGTCATTTGTGAAATAACCATGGCACAACTTGTGGTAAATTCATTTTGTTTTTATTTCAATTCAAGCTCGAAGTCACTGTGCGTTTTGTTTTTATTTGGTTTTGTCTGCAATATTTCGCCAGTCAGTGTCGCTAATGGGGTCGTTGTCGTAATGTTTTATACATAGATGCACACCGTGTGCATTTATGTATACATAAATGCACACCAGTCTCGCGTAGTGTCATGTGACAGGGGTCATTGTCGTAGTGTTTACTACATAAATGCACACGTTTTTATATTTTTTGTAAGTTTATTTTCTTCCGTTCATCGACCAAACAACCATGCAGTTCTTCCCGTCCCTGTTTAATACTAAGAAAAATATGCGACCGATGACCAATCTTATTGCAGTTTCGATAATTGTGATGAAAGAATGCCTTTATCAGAACTTATTTACGGTAACGTTTCAATCTCGCGCCGACTGAGACTGGTGTGCATTTATGTACATAAATGCACACGGTGTGCATTTATGTATAAAACGTTACGACAACGACCCCATAAGCGTCAGTGTCGACTTTGGCTTTAAGAAATCTGTTCGTAGAATGGATTTCATAAATATGTACACATTGCTTACCTCAGTTGTGTTCATAATCGTAGGTGTTGAGTTATTTAACATGTTTTCAGTGTGAATGTTGAGCGGCGAAACAATCTGCATTGTGGCAATTTGTGCACGCAGACAAACTCATATTTCTTTCGCTCGTTGTGAATAGAAATATATGATATACATACATATTATCACAACAGTGTGTTGATCCGTGTCGTAGTATCACGTCGAGTTGAGGTGGTCAGATTGCCGGATCAAACGAGTTGCCGCAGGCAACGAGTTTGATCCGGCAATCTGACCACCTCAACGAGACGTGATGCGACGACACGGATCAACTCACTGCTGTGATAAAAGGTTTATTATATGACGCCCAACTTACAATAATAACCATTTAATTACCGATTTCTTTCACTTCAATATGTTGACCTAATTTTGAAAGTTTGGGCGGAAATGGGAACTATATTTTGTCGGTGGAAATTCCCAGCGAGCGTAGTAATATGTGTAAGAAATGAGGTGGTTCGTTCAACGTTCAAAATTTAATAACTGTTCAACAATTTCACTTGGAAAACAACAAGAAAACTAACAGTTCACTCAGTGTCACTGTCCGACTCAATCACACGGATTCTTCTTCGCTTCTGTGCTGTTGCTGAACCATAGTAATTGTAGACATTGATTTTACAATTTGTAAATGACGCTCCTGGAAACAAGCGACCATCGGTAGCTTTCGAATTTTCGTCATGTCGGTTGTGCTGGTGTAATTCCAGAGACTGGCTGTTGATATGTACTGGACTACGGATAATAAGAGAAGAGTTTGCAGGAATGGTAGGAATTGTAGGAACAGGACTGCGTGAAGTAGGAACAGGACTGCGTGATGGAGGAACAGATATTGATGCATTTGATAAAATGTCACTCATGGAGTGTTGCATCTCATTTGAAGCAACAGCATAGTTATTAATGCTTTGAACATTTCGGTGTCCCGTTAACTGTTGGATGGTTGTTGGTGCAATGCCAGCATGTAATAATCGAGTAGCTGTTGTCTTCCGTGCGCTGGTGTTTGTTTTCTTCCCTGGTAAGTCCGCCTTTTCTGCCATATTTTTCATGATGTTTAGAATTGTGTTTACACCAAGAGCCTGTTTCTGGTACCATATAATGGCATCTGGCTTGCGTTTGTAATTTACTGCAAGGTAGAAGGGGCTATCATTCTCTTTCATACAGTCCGGTCTTCTGGCAGCAAACTCCTTGTAAGCATTGACTGGGCAGTTCTCAGTGTCATCGGGAACGGCAAACTGTTTCGGTTTAAATTTTCGCATGTCACTGTTACTTCCCGTTCGCGTTTTTGTATCCCGCTCACTTAGTTCAAGATACTCAATTCCCTCTTCGTTCCTCTTCAGCTTTATATCTCCCCATCGCAGCTTTCTATTTTCGGTCCCACCTCGAAGCCCGAACAACATGGTGTTCTGCAGCCACATCTTATTTTGGAGTCGCACTGGACTATCAAGGCCTATACATCCTTTGTCCTTTAAGATAGCTTCCTCTGTTGTAGATATAGGATCAGCTGCATGAGGTTTACTGCCCTTTCCCTTTTGCTTCAACTCTTTCCTCTTTGATGACAGAATTGCCCGTGACGATCGAAATACATAGTCTGCACATATATCATAGCTGTATCCCTTCTCCTCCAGATATCTTGCAATTGACCTGTGATAGCTTGTGAGTGTATCAGGCTCATAGTCGGAACCGTCCGCTTTCCTAATAGAGAGAAGAAATGTTGAGATGTTGTTATCCAGTTCAGTTGGTGATAGGTCAGTAATGGCTCTGAGTTCATTTCTTCCTACTAGCCACTGGGAAAATTGTTTTATTGCACCCTGTGTCTTCCGTTCCGTATTTTTGTTGCGCATTCTTGCCTCAAACTGATTAACTTCCTGTTCTGAAACATTCACGTATGTTGGAGCTTTATTCATTGGTGCATTGTTGTTACTGTTATTACTGTAACTAGTGTTATCGCCTCCTGGACCAGGCAACGAAGCCACCGGTAACTGTAGGCCCGCAACTTCTTGAACTTCAGATTCCACATTAACATTTGGTACCGGTACTGCACATGTAGCACTTTCATTTGAATAGCTCACAATCATATCAGTTTGTGCAACATTTACACTTGCACTGGAACTATCAACCTGATTGTCTGCATCATGATCTTCATTAGAATTTGATAAGAAAGTGTTATTGTTAATATCTGTTAGTTGAGCTACATCAGAGTCATCACTGATAATATTTGTAGAATCCTCTTCATGTTCTTCCACGGATAAATCTCCTAAAAACATCCTTTCGATGTCAAAATCTCCCCAATTTGACATTTTAGTTTTTGTTTGTGTCCGAAAAAATTTGCGAGTGACCAGAATGCGTACAGAAATTTAGCAGACGAACGTTAATAACAGCAAAAATATTACCCGGAACTGTGCGGGGGCAAAAGGAACGTACCCTTTCCCTGTCTACGCATGCGCAGCAGTTTAAATTTGTTACCGGTAATAACGGGGGCGAGAACGAACACAGCCACTGCGTACCTGGTTACGTGGCCTATTTTTAACGGATAAATAGTCCGTCGTCGTTAATTCGGCTCATCTCGGCAATTTCCGTATGAGTGTGATCTGATTTGATCCGGGGAAATCTCACTCAGTGTGATCCGACGGTTTGGATTAGATCGTCAAACGATAGTGGTATTTAGGGAAGAATATTCATAGTCATATAATAAAAGCCATTATCAATAACATGATTGGATTGGTTCACACCATCAATGAATCAAATGGCTTAAAATAGTTAATATCTTTGGAACTATATTATGTCTCGACCCATGCCTCATCACCCAATATTTGATTTGGGACACACTAAAGTTGTATGAATCTATGATGAATTCGATTTATTTAAAAGGACTCTGCGATCTATCAATCTATCGGAACTTATAGTTTTCGTTTGTCGGCTTTGCACTTTGAGAATATTCCATCCAACTTTTAGGCGGAAACACCGATAGAAAATTGAAGAAAATATCTAAACACCCAGTGGGGCCTCTAAAATCCTCTTTCGGGGCAAATATTTTTAATATTTTTATAAAATATGTAAACAAAATTTGTTCATGCAATTTGATTATTTAACTTTTTGTTAAACTTCAGTGCTCAGATTCACAATTTTTATAATGTTTGGCTTGTATTAAAGACATTGTTTGCCCATATATAATGAAGTACATGTATAACTAACATGTGCCGACAAGAATTATTTATCAAAGTTTTCGCTCTTGGTCATTTTGATAAATTACACTAACTTCGCTGCCGATCGAGGTGGGAATTAATCAAAACAAAATGGCGGCCGTTGCCAACAATAGAATTTTGGACTCCGCTGACCCTGGCTGACCCTTCAGTTATGAATAAATTATCCATTTTAGGTAATTTTATCTATGTTTAGATTGGCCGAAAAAGTCGATTAGTATATCTCATATTCGCATACGTATACCCTGGTCGCTTCGCTTCCGCGGCTTCGCCGCGGGAGAGCGGGCGCTATAAATCACCAACATGTGCCACAGTTAGAATATAAATCACCAACATGTGCCACATTTAAAATATAAATCGCCAACTTGTGCCGCAGTTAGAATATAAATCACCAACATGTGCCACAGTTAGAATATAAATCACCAACATGTGCCACAGTTAGAATATAAATCATCAACATTTGCCACTTTTGGAATATAAATCACCAACATGTGCCACAGTTAGAATATAAATCACCAACATGTGCCACAGTTAGAATATAAATCACCAACATGTGCCACAGTTAGAATATAAATCACCAACATGTGCCACAGTTAGAATATAAATCACCAACATGTGCCACAGTTAGAATATAAATCACCAACATGTGCCACAGTTAGAATATAAATCACCAACATGTGCCAAATGTTAGAATATAAATCACCAACATGTACCACAGTTAGAATATAAATCAACAACATGTGCCACAGTTAGAACATAAATCACCAACATGTGCCACAGTTAGAATATAAATCACCAACATGTGCCACAGTTAGAATATAAATCACCAACATGTGCCACAGTTAGAATATAAATCACCAACATGTGCCACAGTTAGAATATAAATGTTTATATGAGTATTGCTCTATACTCTTGTTATGTTACAATAGTATACATATATATGTATCGCACATGCATTTATGCATAATTATTGACAAGACATTTAGTCCATGAGCCAGGTCCGAGAACGATATCTTGAGGAAATAACTGATTTTGACCTATTTTGGAAAATGGCCACAAAGTTTAGAGGCCTCTATCTCACGACTGGCTTGTCAGTTGCAACAACATCACAGTTATCCGAGTAGCCTATATGCTCTAGATTAATTCCGAGTAAAGATAACGTATTCAAAACTGATATATAAACTCAGTGGGTAAAAATGTATGACCTGATATGAAAAAAAGCTAATATTTTGGTCAATGACCTTGACCTTTGCATATGACGTTGACATCTAGTGGTGAAATCTCCAGTGTCAAATGAAAGCCCAACAAGGCTAGCACCAAATATCAGTGCCAAGATAGAGTTACTGCATTAAACTTTCTTGGTATAGACCGTTATATGCATATTTTTGGGAAAAGAGACATTACACAGAAAAACAGATTCCAAAACTCATTAGATCAGATGGAGCAGAAACAGAAGATTTTTCTGAAATTTACAAAGAGCAGGAACTTTTTTTTTTATAAAAGTCTGTATACATCAAAATTAAACAAAGAAACACAAAACAAAAACTCGTTTGATTTCTGGGACACTGAAAATCCATTCTTAAATAACCTAGATGATTTGGAATCTGACAATTTAGAAGGTCCATTATCCAACTTCGAATGTGTCAGTGCATTAAAAGGGATGAAAAATGACCGCTCACCTGAAAGCGATGGTTATACTGCTAGCTTTTATAAATATTTTTGGAAAGATCTTGGTCAATTTGTTATAAACTCTCTCAGTTATGGTTACTCAAACCAAGAACTTTCAATCACTCAACGCTGTGGAGTAATTACCTGTATTCCAAAGCCAAACAAATGTAAACACTTTCTGAACAATTGGAGACCAATTTCTCTTCTTAATGTTGATACAAAAATAGCTTCAGCCGTCATAGCAAATAGAATGAAAAAGTACTTACCAAAGCTAATTAGTGGTACACACTCTGGTGAATCAACAAGACTGATATTCGATCTAATTGAAAAATGTGAAAAAATGTTATACCGGAATACTAATGATTTTAGATTTTAAAAAAGCCTTTGATTCTCTGGAGTGGGATTTTATAATAGGGGCATGTAACGCGCTCCGCTGCCCGCCCCCATTTTGCGCTGCCCATATACGCCGCCTCTATATACGCGCCTGCTTCACGTTAATGGTAGTAATATAGAGACAGGGGGAACTGTAGTTATTCCCCGTTTTACCATCGCTCGGGAATCGGACAAATTCAGCATATTTCCCTGAGTAATGCTAACGATATAGGCACGGATGTGTCGGCGAAGGATTCATCTTTCAATCAATACCACAATCTCCCCTCAGAACCATTTATATCCATAGCATTTGATATTGTTTTTACCACCTAATATTTTATCCGGAGAGCGTAAATTTTCGGATTGATCCGGCTCAAACAACAATGGACGATATGTTCCTCTAAATTCACCCCCATACAGCTTACTATAATTCAAAATCGGTCAAACGATCAACTAAACATCTATCGCTCAGTGATTTCGTGTCGGCTAATAATTTATTTACTCATATAAATCAACACATCGTCAGTAACATTTTTTATAGAGGCGAAATCTGTCGATAATTCTGATTCCTCCCCCCCATTTTGTGTTTACCATTCACGCAGCTCCTTATTTTAATATTCATTATGACCTGATCTCGATTACAATACTGAGCGCTGATTGGCTGTTTCTACTATGGCAATCATGGAAAGGTCAGGTCGTAATGAATATTAAAATGAGGAGCTGCGTGAATGGTAAACAACAAATGAAAAAACATCAGAATTATCGACAGATTTCGCCTCTATACAAAAATGTTACTGACGATGTGTTGATTTGTATGAGTAAATACATTATTAGCCGACACGAAATCACAGTTCCCTTTGTCTGTATATTACTACCATTAACGTGAAGCAGGCGCGTATACAGAGGCGGCGTATATGGGCAGAGCAAAAGGGGCGGACAGCGGAGCGCGTTACAGGCCCCTATGGATTTTATACAAAAATGTATTGACTTCTTCAATTTTGGCCCATCAATGAAAATATTGATAAAAACATTCTACACCAATATCTATAGCTACGTTATAAATAGTGGTAACTTATCAAATAAAATAGATATTTTTAGAGGAGTCAGACACGGCGAACCGTTGTCTCCATACTTATTTATTTTGTGCGTAGAAATTCTTAGTGCCTGTTTAAAATTTAACCCTGATATAAGAGGAATACGATTTAATAACTCTGAATATACCCTGACTCAATATGCAGATGACATAACCCTCTTCCTCCAAGATGATCAAAAATCTATGAACACTGCATTAAATACTTTTAGCGCATTTGAGGCCATTTCAGGTTTAAAAGTGAACTTTGATAAAACACAAGCGGTGTGGATTGGGGCAAAAAGTTATTCTCTGATAAGCATTGGTATCTTTGTTACAAAAACATGTCGCATTTTTAAACGATTTGCACATGTAACTTTATGACAAAAACACATCGCATTTTAAACGACTTCCAATGGTCACAGTGTAACCATTTTTTAACAATGATAGGTGAAATATTTACATTTTATTTAACAATGCTAGGTGAAATATTTACATTTTTCAACAATGATAGGTGAAATATTTACATTTTTTAACAATGATAGGTGAAATATTTACATTTTTCTAATTGAAGGTATTCTCTGATAATCATTGGTGACTTATTATAAAAACACGTCACATTTTAAAACGACTTCAAACTGTAACTTTGTGACAAAAACACGTCGCAAGTTGTAAACGATTTGCAAATGTAACTTTGTGACCCGGTTACAAATCCATAATGTATATTTCTTGCGCCAAATCTGGACATGTCTACCAAAGGGGTGCAAACGGAATTGCGCAAACTCCTAAGTATCCTCTGGTTCAATAGGTAGACAGTGAGCTACCATATGGCCACCCTTCCTTGCGGATTTTTGCCGACTATCTTTTTCCGATAGGCGGATGTGTTAAACACATTTTTTGCTTGCTTGTCTCTCGGGCGTGGGGGCATCCTCATCGGGGATAGGGGAAATGTTTCTCACAAGATCGATACTAAAACTATATGTATCTTTACAGATTCAGTTTCATTCGAATTGTATATATTACTTGTCTGCTCCGAAACCGAACATGGGCAGCTTACTCGATATTTTTTCTTAAAGTGACACTGATGATAAGATTTTTAATATGAAAATATTAGACATTGGTTTGTCTTGGTCTGTACCAGTCAAATCAGTTTGTTCCACGATTCCCAGTTAAGAACCGATTTAAAACCATTCTGTCTCGGGCTGTCCCAGACGTTTCTATTGAGACAGGAAACATCAAAGATAAATAATATGTTTAATATGAAAAGATTAGGAATTGGTTTGTCTTGGTCTGTACCAGTCAAATTAGTTTGTCACATGATTCCCCGATAGGAACCGATTGAAAATTATTTTGTCTCGGTCTGTCCCAGACCTTTTATACGGACAAGAAACATCATAGATAAATAATATTTTTAATATGAAAAATTTTGGTATTGGTTTGTCTCGGTCTCTACCAGTCAAATCAGTTTGTTCCATGATCCCCAAAATAAGAGCTGATTGAATATTATCCTGTCTCGATATGTTCTAGACCTTTCTACTGGGGCAGGAAACATCATAGATAAATAATATTGCAATATGAAAAGATTAGAAATTCGTTTATCTCTGTCGGTACCAGTCAAATCAGTTTGTTCCGTGGTTCCCAAATAAGAACCGATTGATAATTATCCTGTCTCGGTCTGTCCCAGACCTTTCTATTGGGACAAGAAACATCAAAGATAAATAGTATTTTAATATGAAAAGATTAGACATTGGTTTGTCTCTGTCTGTACCTGTCAAATCAGTTGGTCCCATGGTTCACGAATAAGAACCGTTTGAAAATGGTCATGTTTTGGTCTGTCCCAGACCTTTCTATTGGGACAAGAAACACCAAAGATACATAATATTTTTATATGAAAAAAATAGAAAATGGTTTGCCCCGTTCCGTACCAGTCAAATCAGTTTGTCCAATGATTCCCAAATAAGAACTGCTTCAAAATTATTCTGTCTCGGTCTCTCCCAGACCTTTTTAGTTGGACAGGAAACATCATAGATAAATAATATTTTTAATATGAAAAGATTAGAAATTGGTTTGTCTCGGTCTGTACCAGTCAAATCAGTTTGCCCCATGATTCCCACATAAGAACGGATTGAAAATCATTGTGTCCCGGTCTGTCCCAGACCTTTCTATTGGGACAGAAAACATGATAATATAATATTTGCAATATGAAAGTTAAGAAATTGCTTTGTCGCAGTCAGAAAAAAAACACGTATATATATAATCAGATAACATGGGAAAGGAGTGAGACAGAAAAAAACATCAAGTAGACCTATAATATTTTGACCAAACTGATTGTACTGGGACAGGAGCAAATACAATACTTTTCTCTGATTGCGTATTAGAGCTCAGGACCAGTTTTCTAGATTTAGCGTCGCATGATAACTCGTACGGGTCTACGGTGCCATCCTCCTTATCGAGTACAGCATCATCGCCGTCTCCATCACCGTATATCAACCTCATAAACTACAGCATCACCTCCATCACTACCACCATTATCATCATCAATCATCATCGTCATCATCATCATCATCATCATCATCATCATCATCATCATCATCGCCATCTCCATCACCATGTATCAACCTCATAAACAACAGCATCATCAACATCTCCATCACTGCCCCTATTATCACCATTAATCATCATCATCATCATCATCATCATCATCATCGCCGACAAACAAAATAATTTTCTCTGATTGTGTACTAGAGCTCACGACCAGTTTTCTAGATTGTGCGTCATATGATAACTCGTACGGGTCGACGATGCCATCCTCCTTATCGAGTACAGTCCTCTTGTATCTCCCATGGCTATCCAGCTCAACAACAGATTCACGGCATGCTACGAACACGGACTCCTCTACAACACATGAACACCGTGGTCTAACAATCTCCAGGTTTATCACTTCATTTATTAATGTGAGGTCCGCAGAGAGGACGATTATTCTGCCCGCATCTCCATCTAACACGATAATTCGATCTCCACCCGATGTCATGTTCAGGGCGCGGGGGAACGTAAAATTGCACGATGATTCATGGGTAAGATGTCCGGTTTCCGACAATCGACAAACACTCGGGTTTTTTTGAACGAATGTAACGACTAGGTCATGATCTGTGCAGACGATGCGACCACATATCACGCGTGTGCGAATCAGACGCATCAGACGGAGATCCTCCAGCCGGTACACATTAATGGTTCGATCATTTGCAAACACCACAAACACCTCCTCGCCTCTAACGAACATGTCCCATATCCTCGCGTTTGTCTTCTCGGTTACTACTGTTCGTTCACTTTCGTCAACTTTTGATATTTTGGAAGGTCCTTGCGAAGCAATAAGTATGTAGAGTCCAGCTGACGACCGAGCAAAACGAACAACTAGCTCTGATCCGAACAAGAACCTGCGAAACGAATCATTTGCGGGATTATCCATCTTGGTAATCTCTCTAAAATAATCAGGTGCGGGATTACCTCCACTGGTAATCTCTCTAAACGAATCCAATTCGTGAATACTTGGTGCGCCTCTTGCCCCAGAATAAATTGAATGAACATCTGTATCCTGATCTGTCTGAACCTTCCAACTTGCCTGCGGAGGTGAGGCGGGACGATCGGAAGTCGAAGTTTCAGAGCAGCCTTCTGGGGATGTTCCTAGAGCGTCACACACAGCTATTAGTCGGTTAGACAGTTGATCATTGATGCTTGGGTCATCCTGGAAAAATATAGAGAAGTGATCCCCATTAATGACAACTGGTTGAATCTGTGCCAATCCATTTCTAAGTTCTATTGCCTTCATGGTTAGTTTAAATGGATCAACATGGCATCCAAATGATTTCTGATCTGCATTTCTTATATATTCGTCGGAGGTGTCATCGATACATACTGTTTCATTAAGCTCCGCTAGGAAAACTTCCAATTCCTTGCTTTTTTGCAGTTGCTCCTTTATTGTATCCGTTCGGTCGGCAGTTAGCGCACGGATGTTTTCGATAACCTCATGTCGAAAATTCTGGATTGTTGATTGCAGTTGTTCGCAAAATTCTGTAACGTGATCAATGGCTTCGTCACCCTGGTGTTGTGCGTCATCGATCTGATCATTTAATGTTGTTTTCGTACTTTTGCAACTCTGCAAGGCGTTGTGCAGTTTGGTAGCCAACGTCTCCATCTCTTGTTTCAAATGACTTGCGGCGTGATCTATGTTCGATACTGAACAATCCGGATAGGTCTTCTGATGGCACGACGGGCAGCAATAGAGACCATGGAGTAAACAGAAACCCGGATCAATATTCTTGTGCAAACTGCATCTTTTCGTCGTCGAATACATCGCTGGTTGCTTCTGAAAGTGAAATAAAGATATCAGAATAAGTAAGTTCCCCTGACATATTGCATTGTACTGTATCTCAATACTCGCGCATAAGGCCGATCGTTGTGAAAATGTACACGTATAATCGGTATCATAATAGGGATGGAGTGAGAAAATGTCAACCCATTGAGTGCTGGCATGTTTGAGTGAGCACCATTAAAGTGAGTAGTACTTAGTTTACGAGTGACAAAACAGATATGAGGATACACAACTCATTTATATACACGTACGCACGAGAAAACAGATATGAGGATACACAACTCATTTATATACACGTACGCACGAGAAAACAGATATGAGGATACACAACTCATTTATATACACGTACGCACGAGAAAACAGATATGAGGATTCACAACTCATTTATATACACGTACGCATGATAAAACAGATATGAGGATACACAACTCATTTATATACACGTACGCACGAGAAAACAGATATGAGGATACACAACTCATTTATATACACGTACGCACGAGAAAACAGATATGAGGATACACAACTCATGTATATACACGTACGCACGAGAAAACAGATATGAGGATACACAACTCATTTATATACACGTACGCATGATAAAACAGATATGAGGATACACAACTCATTTATATTCATAGACGCATGAGAAGAACAAAGAACGTCACGTACAAGCATTTTATTTTTTATCCTATTACCATTTAAGACATTGGTATGAATCTTGAATACCCGCTAACAGCCATATAATCCCGCTGAATTATGCGTATGAAATAGGGGTTGGGAGGCGATACATCATCGTGTTACATAAAGATTCGTTCGAGTATTTACAAACTCAGGGCTGCTTTAATTGATCACAGGCTGAGAGCTGATGTTGTGATATAGTTAACTCATTTATTTCCTAGTTAAATTTGATTTACATGGATGTAATATATTATTTATGTTTGTTATCCAGTGTCTTTATCAACCAACAATCTTAATGGATTGAACAGTATGTTTCCCACAGAACGTGATCGAGTGTCTTTATTAAACAATAATCAGAATTGATTGAACAGTATGTTTTTGCCAGAACGTGATCGAGTGTCTTTATCAAACAAAAATCAGATTGGATTGAACAGTGTGTTTTCCCAGGACGTAATCGAGTCTCTTTATCAAACAATAATCAGAATCGATAGAACAGTATGTTTTCCCCAGAACGTAATCGAGTGAGTTGACTACTTAAAGCCCCATTTAATTTTCGAGTCGCCGATTATTTTGTTTATAGCGCCTTGATATACGGTTTTAATAACAGTCTATTCCATAAACTATGCTTAAAATACTATAGTCCATCACAATTTGAAACGTCTGTGTCTCAGAAGACGCCCATATAGAAATTGAACAAAATTGAAATCATAGAAAGTTTTCCACCTTTATTGCTCCCAGAAAGCAAAAAAATATATTTTCAATGGAAGGGGAATAATTTATAGAGTTATGAACTTGAACTTGAGTACATAACACAAGTCGATATCACAACTAAAACAAGATGTTCACAGTTTATTACACCAAATACGTTGATAATACAATGTTTTGGAGCTTCCTCTTCCAAATGGTATATACTATGGCATACATTTTATATAAAATTATCTGGGGGTTCGAAATTTAAGTGGGCATTCAAAGACCAGACGCACGTGCTGCCAAATTGTCATGATATTTAAAAATGGATTTTCTCAGAATTTCTCTGGCAATTATTTTTGATGTTTGGTAAAAGCGATTATTGCGACACAATATTTGAGTAAATCAACACTTTGGAAATTATAACACAATTTACTATATTTTTATGATTTCAGGTACCAAGAATTTCTGTGTAATAAAATGATTTCAAAAGTGCAATTCGTATCTGAGGATCGTGAGAGGAGATTAAATTGTTCTTGATTCGTGAAATTTCATGATTAATTTCATTTAGAAATACAACTGCAAATAACTAATTTGCTATATTTGAGAAATTTCATGTCATGATTATTGATCAATGAAAAAGGGCTGTGACGAGTTATAGGTTTTGATTCATAACCAAGCTGACTTAATAGTGTGGCCTATTTCAAGTTGATTGCTGCCTGCTTGTGTGGTCCACACTGCATATTAACATTTGTTTTCATTGGGCTGGAATATTTATGGCCTCTTTATTCTTCAGTGTAATATATCGAAGTATGGTGTCATATCATGGATTATTTATGGCCTTTTTATTCTTCAGCTTAATATATCTGAATATGGTGTCATATCATGCAATTCAAATTTTAACTCAACATTATGACAAAAGTGAAGCTTCCTCTCATAGAATCAAGACAATAAGGTATTTGGTGATTGTATTGCTGACTTGCTGTATGAGTAGATTAAGTCAAATTTTCAAGGCAATTGTTTAATTTGTGACTAAAGCATGACACTTTGCAAATATGTACATATTTACATACTAATTGATATTAGATATGGAGCCACGCTAAAATGTCCCTTTAACCCCTGTTTTAAGGTTTTTCCAAATGTAATGAGCGTTTCGTGATTATATAATTTACTGTGTGAGAAAATCCATTTTGAAATACCAAGATATTTTGTCAAAATGGGCGTCTGACCTTTAAACTACATTGGAGTTGGCCCTCTCTTGCTATATTCTGGACAGTGTCAATATGCTATACAAACTATAAATTAAGTGTATAATGAAGATGATTTTTCTCCAAATAGATGCAGAGAAATTCTTTGTTGAAATTGTGTTGCAATTTGTGCGTGGTTTCATGCAAACGCGTGTTGGACCCTTAAATACATCGGTTTTTTGTCCTCTTGTGATAACTATTCAGATTCTGTGTACAATGATAATGATGATGGTGTGTGAAAATCATGATTTTGCGCCAAATAGATCCAGATAAATTCGTTGTTGAAAATGTGTTGCAATTTCTGCGTGGATTCATGCAATCGCGCGCCGGGCCCTTAAGTTATCCAGTTTCCGTTCGATCCATTTCATTTGAAGATGTGACTTCAAGATTAATTTTTGTTATCTGCCATGACTCAATTTAATGTTAAAATTAGCTGTATCTCGATGTCATATTAATCGTATATTCGCACACTGGGAAATTTGTCATGTATTTTTTAAAGGCATTTCGTCATAGAAAACCAAATGGTACCGTAATATGAACAGCAACATGTGGATAACACGCTTCTTTACCAAAGCTAACGACACGTACAGTTTATGTTGTTCCAGATGTAACGCTGCTTCTGACATTTTACCTTTATATACGTGTATGATTGAGTCTTACGAGATAGATGTGCAAAGAGTGTATATGCAACAAGCGAAACACTGAACACCGCGGTGAACCCACAAATCTAAACACTCTACACCATAGCGAACCCATTAACCTATACTTTGGATCATTCAGATTCACGGTGATTTTTCCGCGGTGATAGATGGTGGGCATAATGCGAATCGCCGCAAAATATAGACATTTAGAATAGTTTACACCATTTCATTTTATTTTATAACAATTATCTTTGGGTTAGGTGTGTGTAGGGGACTAACATTCGGGACTGGCATACATCACTGAGGTGAGGTGACAATCGGGACAATTGAATATATGTGATGTCTTTCTTAATTTTGTGCTGTCTATCTTTTGTTTTCTCAATGTCCATATACTATATATTGGATCAGAGAATAAAGCATATATATACCGAATATGTTTACGGTGTTGCGTGTTTTGCTTATCGCACACACCTTACGTACTGTAATCACAGGCCCCTGGGAAAATGTAGACACATTTCGGTAGACAACTATCTAGTTTACGCCATTTCATTTTATTTTATAACGATATTGACAATTATCTTGGGGTTTGGTGTGTGTACGGGACTAACATCTGGAATAGCATAAATCACTGGGGTGAGGAAACAATTGTGTCTCACCGAATATTGTTATTGTTGAGTGTTTTGCTTATCGCACACTAATTACGTACTGTAATCACAGGCCCCTGAGACGCATTTCGGTAGCATCGTTATACAGGTGGAACCACCAGATGTTTTTTTTTAATTTCTCACATAGTAAGCTGCGGTAGAGCATACTAAAAATGCACCGTGTAAGCATTGTTTTGGTTCGTTTAATTTGTAGCACATTTATATATAGCTTTCTGCATCGAAGTTCCTGCAAAATTGCCAGGCAAATGTGCCAATGTGAACGCAACCTTAATGTTGAAATAAACTTTACTTGGAGGCCATGGACACAGCCTTAGTGTTAAAATAAACTTTATTTGGAGGCCATTCACGTTAAGTACAAATAGTTACATAGCCCGCCTGTGTTACACTAAATCCTAGTTGGTTAACACGTGAAACGTCGCTGTTGTCGTTGTGACACATTCAGTGAGAACCGCTTTGATGTTCACATTTCTTACATATCCATGCAACAATCAATCTGTTGTTTAACCCTTCATGGCTGGAGCTTCGTGAAATTTTACGACAACCCTCTGCCGATGCATTATCGTATATATAGCACGAAACAAGATTGTTACTCGTCCAAAACAATTTGTTTAGTCAAGACGTTAACAATTGAAATCGAATTAAGTTAGCCAAATTTTCCCACCTAAAAATTTAAAAGATTACAATCTAGTATAATCCGTTACCTGTCTGCTGAACAAGTGCATTAAACATTAAATACACATGTGCTTGTTTGAGCATCAGTTTCAGATCACCGAAACCATCTCATATCTGGCCCTTATAAGGAGTACGAATATACTGTGTTGCTATTGTAATCTTACTTGTCACATTCCGGATTATGTAATTAGGTGTTAATATTTATATAAGAAAACATAAATGGGAATAAACATATTTGAAACATTGGATGGCTATGATGTCTGTAAATACCACTGATAAAGGTGTGGAATCCGAGCAAACTATGTCGATGGGTACCGAAAGTGGCCAAAATGAACAAAAAATAGCCTATACATGTCTGGAATGTTCTATGACCACACCCCCTCTTGTCCACACAGTATAATTACCTGTTTTCCGTAGAATACTCAATTCCAGCATATGCAGGAATACAGCATAATATATCAAGAATTGTTCTTCGTTGCAAACGACGTCAACCGCCGTGCTAATGAATCCGTGGTGTTAACAAAATTCGCGGTGCTAATGAATCTGTGGTGCTAATGAATCCGTGGTGCTAATGAATCCGTGGTGCTAACAAAATCCGCCAAAAACAGTACGCTATGAACATCTCGTCATTCAATCTCTCCAAATTATTGAACAAATTCCATATAAATCTATGACTCAGTGTTAGGGTTATAATAAACGTTATCTCGACACCACTTTAAGTACACACATCCATGCAAATCTAATCTGCTATTTACTATGACCTGCGTCAAAGGTACGTTTGCATCAATCGCGATAAGGACAGTTTGTCTCTTCGTTGCGTGTTTAAAAAAACTTTGTACACGCAAAGAGTGTGCGATAAGTTAACCCAGCGATTGGGGGAAGGGTGGGGTAAGAATTGACGGTGATTTTTTATTTGCAGCGATCCACACGAACAGGTGATAGGTATGTCTCCATTGGGGGGGGGGGGGGGTAAGAATTGACGGTGATTTTTTATTTGCAGCGATCCACACGCACAGGTGAGAGGAATGTCTCCATTGCTGGGGGGGGGGGGTAAGAATTGACGGTGGTTTTTTATTTGCAGCGATCCACACGAACAGGTGAGAGGAATGTCTCCATTGGGGGAGGGGGGGGGGTAAGAATTGACGGTGATGTTTTTTGCAGCGATCCACACGATTAGGTGATGGGAATGTGTCCGTCGGTGTATTACACGAACAGGTGGGATGAATGTGCCCATCCACAACGATCCACACGAACAGGTGAGAGGAATGTGTCCATCCACAGCGATCCACGCGAACAGGTGAGATTAATATTATCCATCATGACCTGGGGTGTGGGATGAAAAATCTCACCCGAGGGGCCAGATATTTGGGAGTGTCCGGACCAAATATCTGGCCCCGAAGGTGAGATTTTTCCATGCCCACATCCCAGGTCATGATGGATCATTTTTCTCCCAACCCAAAAGCATCATTCCGATTTTTTGTTTTATACCAATCTTTGGCACATTCCAGTAGTTTCTTAATGGTATATCTGGGGAGAAATCTTGTACGATATTTGTGATTATCTGGGATGCTTTCGGTATATACTGTAAAAACAAAGCGCGTTACCCGTGCGCGCAGGGTTAATACGTTAGAGTGAAATCGACACGGTCTTGTGAAAACGACATGGATACGTCACATCGTTGCACCTGTATAATTTCCGAGAAACGCGCGTATTGATATGACGTATAAACAACTGGACTAATCGTGTTTGTCATGGGAAATGTCCATATTGGTACCATTAGAAAATGAAACATGTCGTCGCGTGAGAACCACAATGTTTTAACTACCATTACTCAATTTTAGAGAAAATCGACATTGAAATTTTGAGCACCGGAATTTCGTACTAAAACCCATTTGTTATATGCGCGGAGGTTATATATTGTGCCCATGGTCGGACTTTATGTACATGCGAGGTTTCATGCCCGAACACAAAACGGATTCACGGCGTGATATGTAAAATGTGTTTGCAGATAGAACCATTTGCACACAGAATGGTCAGATTATGTGCGGATCAGAATGCCCTAGTAGATAGGACACTGTGGCACAATAAATCACGGACCTTCTCAAACTTGTGAGTTCTATCTACGATAATTTCGGGATAACCACACTTCAAATTGTAGCCCGGGTTTTCATCTGGCACAAACCTCAGTCTGAAATGAAACCATGTCAGATTGACGATTGTGTCAGGTAGAGACTGGGACTATTCAATTTCTATAAAGATTGTTTGGTGCAATATAATGAAGGAATTCGACTTGAATAAGCACAACCCAATGGTCAGTTAATGGACAGGATCAGACATGCGTACGTGTAACTTGTAACGTGTGGTACTATTGTATTGTATAAATGATTGTCATTGGTGCATCAAAAGTTTCAGCATTATATACCTGATTTATTAATACCAACACCACAAGCAATAATATACAACAAGCCGAGATATTTCCAAAAACTTAACCCTCCCCCTAAAACTGATGTTCTATCTGAAAATACCTGTCAGTCAGAATAGCCCGTTTTCATTCCGATTTGTCAATCAATTCAGAGTCTTATCATATATCATGGAAATAGCATGTATCTGACGAGGTTTGTGTTATGGTAGAGAGTCTATTTTGTTTAAATATTTGATTTTTTTGGGATAAATTGGCTAAAATTTTGATTATTTTTATAGCAATTAAAAGTTTGTCAGTTTTATGGATACAGCTGCACAACATGAACCACAATAAGCACAAATTCTTCCCCAATATCAGACATGAAATGCTATAATCATGTACCAGACCATAATTAAATAAAGTAAAACTTAACCCTATCCCAAGATAGTGTTCTCAATGCTTTAAATTTTATACTAAACTCGAAAGGTCAATCGTACTAGTTGACAGAAGATTCATATAATAAATTGCAAATTTTTTTCTGCCCACGGATTATGTAATCTCATCTTCACTGTCACTGTCACATGTGATGGTATCAGTCAATATAATTTATGTGCAGCATCTTACGGGACGAATGGTTCAAACAACGCAGGCTGTCTATAATTGGCCGTCCATACATAAAGTGGTTGATTTGGCAACGGTTGCAAGTCTCCACTGTTTTGCTATCATATTGGATCTTTTTGAGTGTAGAATTAAAGATTCCTAAGACGGTGGAAGTGCAGGAAGATCAACTACCTTTTGCTGATTCTCGAACTTCTGCTGGATCTTTACCCACCTAGCTTAATTCACTTTTCTCGAATGTGGACCACACATGTATAAGGCTTCCAAAATGGCAACCATTTTTTAAATATATCTCGAACATTATTCTCTGCGTTTCCGAAAATGTAGCAAATTGTGACTAACTTGGTTATTTTAGCTAATCAACTGATAACTAAATGTTCTATTCTGGTTGTCTCATTGCCTTATGGGGCATAACAAATAAATTTTAAAGTTGCCTTATCTGTTTTTTTTTCCGAGAACCTCTTTGGATACTGGCTATATTTTTTTAATAAATGGGCAGAACTTTGAAATGGAATTGAAATTAATCATAATCTGTGGCCATTCTGACCTACTAGGATAAAAATTGATCAACACGATATAGGGTGGAGGTCAAGATGGCAACATGTGAGTTACCGTGTGGTCATATATAGGTGAGATGAATATGTATAAAGCGAGTTACTGTATGGTCATGAATGATGTATATAGGTGTACATTATTAACAATATGGTCATGAAAGGGGTGGGCATGGAGTGAGTGTCTGGTCATGTGTGAGGTGAATATGTATACAGAGAGTGACTGTATGTTTTTTTATGGTTATGACTACCCAGTACATGTGTACACAATGTGGCTTAATTGGCATTGGTGTGGTTTATGTAATTAACGAGAGTACATGCATGGTAATATGTCTGTTTATGTATATATGGAGTGACTGTATGGTTATGGGTGGGATCCATAGGTGTACCCTGTGTGGTTGTATTGTCATGGGTAGGTGTATATGTATATGACGTACATATGTATGTGTTGGCTGTATGATCATGGGTGGGGTGAATGGATACATCGATGTGCAGCTATGTGTAATGCGTAGAGGTGTACATGGAATGACAGTAACCATAATGTGTGTATGTGTACCTGATGTATGCTGAATGGTCATTGACAAGCGTGTGGATGGTCATGTGTGAATGTATATGTGTATATATCGAGTGGCTATATGACTACTGCCATGGCAAATATGTATACCGTGAGTGACTATGGCCAATAGTGAGTTGCATATGTTTTCAGGGACTCACTGCATGGCCAATGGTGAGGTGAACACGTATACAGGGAGTGACTGTATGCTCATGAATGTGGTGAATATATATACAGGGAGTGACTACAATGTCATGTTTGTGGTTATGGGTCAGCTGTAGGAGTATACGGTAACCTAGTGGGCCTGTTTGGCTGTATGGTCATGTGTAGGGTGTACGGGTATACACAAGTGTGGCTATGGCTATGGAGAGGTATATGCATAATGTGAGTGGCTATATCGCCATTAGTGAGGTGCATATGTTTAACTGGAGTGATTCTATGGTCAGGGTTGGGAGTATATATATGTATAACTTGCGTGGCTATTTTGCCATGGGTTTGGTGAACATGTATACAGCGAGTGACCGATGACCAATATTGAGGTGAATAGGTATACAATGATTGACTGTATGATCACGAATGCGTTGAATATGTACACAGGGGTGACTATATGGTCATGGGTCAGGTGTATGAGTATACCTAGTGTGCATACATGTGTGCATGGCTGTATTGGCATGCATGTGTGGGTGTGTACAGGTATACACGAGTGTGGATATATATGGGCATGGGTGATGTTACGTATATAACGCGAGTGGCTATATGGCCAATGGTGATATGCATATGTATACATGTACATGGAATGACTCTATTGTCATGGATGGGGTGTATATATTTACCTCGAATGGTTATTTTGGCCACGGCGAATAGGTATACGGGGATTGATTGTATGGACAATGGTGAGATAAATAGGCATACAAGGATTGACTTATGATCATGAAAGTGGTGAATAGGTATACAGGGAGTGATTATATGCACGATGGCGGAAACGTTAAATGATTTCCCCTGATAATAGTTAATCAATTTTTATGCTAATGGGCAGGTGATTCAAGTCAGTGATATCGAGATGTCAAATGTACAGAAGAATACACTTCTTGGGTTCCATTCCATCACGGGTAATGATTACCTTCCAAAAAGGAAAAAAACTTGTCTGGAAGTTGCGGAAAGACGATAAAAATATATTGAAGTCATGGCATATTTAGGAACGAATTGGGTTATGGACAGTATCACACTTACACACTTAACTTAAAAATAATCAAAAAGTTTAGATAATTCACTCACAAAAATCAAATATTTAAACAAAAATAGACTCTGCCATTACATAAACCTCCTCAGATACATCCTAATTCCGTGATATATGACAAGACTCTGTGACAAGTAATGACAACGGCTCAGCATGGCTTTGTATTTTTGAGCTAAATCGGGATTCGTGAAGTCTAAGGTCAAATCGGGCAGTGCAAGTTGATACATTGACATAACTCGAAGGTCTAACTCACACACATAGCATGACGAGTCCTTAAATCACTCTATCAAACGTAGATGGAACACTATGAAGTAACACACCAATCACTCGCCCGTAGCGCGAGAACGTTCTATCTACACGCACAAGGTCTAAGTGGAAATCCTAGGATTGAAAATCACAATGTCAGAACGTTCTATCTACAATATAGCTCACAAAAGTGTCTTATTGACTTGATCTTGATACTTTTGTAGGTTGAAGAGGTAAATAGTATTCAAGGGAACATTTATATTGGGCTATACCGTAATAATGTTGAAACGTTATAATATTTATCTCATATTACTGTCGAGACAACATAATTCACATTTCGTCGGCAGCCATTCGCCAAACTTACATCACGTGACTAGGATCTGCCAATCCTATTGGCTCTGTAGATAGAACCACCTTGCTCTACCAAAAGCATGCCGATTGGAGATTTGCACAGCATTTTGTGTGAAAACTGGGACTCGAGGTCACGTAATCATGCGTTTAACGGACAGATTATGAGCTACCGGTTCTATCGGTACCAATAACTCATAGTTAGAACATTCTGGTTCTCACGCGACGATGTGTATATATGACAGACAAATGTTAGTTAGACGCGTTCGACGATTTATTGCAACGATGACAACTGTTCGAATTTGGAACTATTTCGTTCATCATTTGTGAAGCGGCTATTGTTTACCTGTTACGAAATGTGCATGCCAGTTTCGCTTTGGGGGGCCTTCTGTTTTTGATGGAATGTGTTCGCACAATTAGTCGCTTATATTGCACGCTGTGCAACTCTGCGTCTGCAAGTGAGGTTATGTTGAAGGTTCTTCGTGATTAACATGTTCGAAGCTTATCTCCATGTGTATTAGTGTCCACGAATTCGTCCGTATTTATTAATTTGAATCGTGAAGCGTAACTGGTTGGTCGCCATTCTTTTAGTTCACACAAAACATGATGACGGATTGTTAAATTAGTTCCGGCTCTTACTTAAATAGGTAAAGCAGTCACGTGGGTAGGGCGAGATAGCTGGTCACGTGTTATGTGAGACAGGGAAATCTCATCCAGCTATCTCACACAGGCTACCGGACCCCCACATCAAATGAGATATTAGATGGAATTCCCTGATAAGGAATTTTTTTACGTGACCATTATTGCTATCTTGACTGTATTTCGACTCAACAGTTGAACTGGAGTAATATTCAATATCTGAATGATCGGTAACAGGTGTATAACCATATTCACTGTTATTATCACTTTGAACTAGGGGAACATAATCTTGCACACTATAATTATCATACCTCACATTCTAGTTTAACTCATAACTCAGAACAACTCTAGAAGACGAACAATAATTTATGGAATCATTGTGGCAACCGTATTGATTGAGTGACCATTCATCAACGTGATGTATCCGATTATGATCCTTGAAATCAAAGTTATGTGTTACGTCTGGGCGTGATTGGTTCTGACATATCCTAGGCTACTCTGGATTCCTGAACATTCGCGACTGAGTCGACATATGGGCGAATATGAGTGAATAACAATTGGCCCAGCATAACACGGTCATTCGTGTGAACACTAAGCGTACTCATGACAGTGCTGGTCAAATCGCAAGTCGTTCAGAAACCGACAGTGATATTCTCTTATTAGATCCGTCGTTCCCATTTATCGGCGTCATTGGAACATTATAACTTCCCTCCACGCCTCGGCGTCATTGGAACATTATAACTCCCCTTCACACCTCGGCGTCATTAGAACATTATAACATCCTTCACGCCTCGGCGGCATTGGAACATTATAACTTCCTTCACGCCTCGGCGTCATTGGAACATTATAACTTCCTTTCACGCCTCGGCGTCATTGGAACATTATAACTTTCTTCACGCCTCGGCGTCATTGGAACATTAGAACTTCCTTCACGCCTCGGCGTCATTGGAACATTATAACTTCCTTCACGCCTGGGCGTCATTGGAACATTATAACTTCCTCCACGCCTCGGCGCCATTGGAACATTTTAACTTTCCTTCATGCCTCGGCGTCATTGGAACATTTTAACCTCCTTCACGCCTCGGCGTCATTGGAACATTATAACTTCCTCCACGCCTCGGCGTCATTGGAACATTATAACTTCCTTCACGCCTCGGTGTCATTGGAACATTATAACTTTCTCCACGCCTCGGCGTCATTGGAACATTATAGATTCCTTCACGCCTCGGCGTCATTGGAACATTATAACTTCCTTCACGCCTCGGCGTCGACATTGGAACATTATAACTTCCCTTCACGCCTCGGCGTCATTGGAACAATATAACTTCCTTCACGCCTCGGTGTCATTGGAACATTATAACTTCCTTCACGCCTCGGCGTCATTGGAACATTATAACTTCCTCCACGGCTCATCGTCATTGGAATATTATAACCTCCCTTCACGCCTCGGCGTCATTGGAACATTATAACTGCCCTTCACGCATGGGCGTCATTGGAACATTATAACTTCCTTCACGCATCGGCGTCATTGGAACATTATAATTTCCTTCACGCCTCGGCGTCATTGGAACAATATAACTTCCTTCACGCCTCGGCGTCATTTAAACATTATAACTTCCTCCACGCCTCGGCGTCATTGGAACATTATAACTTCCTCCACGCCTCGGCGTCATTGGAACATTATAACTTCCTTCACGCCTCGGCGTCAATGGAACATTATAACTTCCACCACGCCTCGGCGTCATTGGAACATTATAACTTCCCTTCACGCCTCGGCGTCATTGGAACATTATAACTTCCTTCACGCCTCGGCGTCATTGGAACATTATAACTTCCATTCACGCCTCGGCGTCATTGGAACATTATAACTTCCTTCACGCCTCGGCGTCATTGGAACATTATAACTGCCTTCACGCCTCGGCATCAATGGAACATTATAACTTCCTCCACGCCTCGGCGTCATTGGAACATAATAACTTCCTTCACGCCTCGGCGTCATTGGAACATTATAACTTCCTCCACGCCTCGGCGTCATTGGAACATTATAACTTCCTTCACGCCTCGGCGTCATTGGAACATTATAACTTCCTCCACGCCTCGGCGCCATTGGAACATTTTAACTTTCCTTCATGCCTCGGCGTCATTAGAACATTATAACTCCCCTTCACGCCTCGGCGTCATTGGAACATTATAACCTCCTTCACGCCTCGGCGTCATTGGAACATTATAACTGCCCTTCAAGCCTCGGCGTCATTGGAACATTATAGCTTCCTTCACGCCTCCGCTTCATTGGAACATTATAACTTCCTTCACGCCTCGGCGTCGACATTGGAACATTATAACTTCCCTTCACGCCTCGGCGTCATTGGAACAATATAACTTCCTTCACGCCTCGGCGTCATTGGAACATTATAACTTCCTTCACGCCTCGGCGTCAATGGAACATTATAACTTCCTCCACGCCTCATCGTCATTGGAATATTATAACCTCCCTTCACGCCTCGGCGTCATTGGAACATTATAACTTCCCTTCACGCCTGGGCGTCATTGGAACATTATAACTTCCTTCACGCATCGGCGTCATTGGAACATTATAACTTCCTTCACGCCTCGGCGTCATTGGAACAATATAACTTCCTTCACGCCTCGGCGTCATTTAAACATTATAACTTCCTCCACGCCTCGGCGTCATTGGAACATTATAACTTCCTCCACGCCTCGGCGTCATTGGAACATTATAACTTCCTTCACGCCTCGGCGTCATTGGAACATTATAACTTCCTCCACGCCTCGGCGTCATTGGAACATTATAACTTCCCTTCACGCCTCGGCGTCATTGGAACATTATAACTTCCTTCACGCCTCGGCGTCATTGGAACATTATAACTTCCTCCACGCCTTCTGGGGGGCCTTCTGTTTTTGATGGAATGTGTTCGCACAATTAGTCGCTTATATTGCACGCTGTGCAACTCTGCGTCTGCAAGTGAGGTTATGTTGAAGGTTCTTCGTGATTAACATGTTCGAAGCTTATCTCCATGTGTATTAGTGTCCACGAATTCGTCCGTATTTATTAATTTGAATCGTGAAGCGTAACTGGTTGGTCGCCATTCTTTTAGTTCACACAAAACATGATGACGGATTGTTAAATTAGTTCCGGCTCTTACTTAAATAGGTAAAGCAGTCACGTGGGTAGGGCGAGATAGCTGGTCACGTGTTATGTGAGACAGGGAAATCTCATCCAGCTATCTCACACAGGCTACCGGACCCCCACATCAAATGAGATATTAGATGGAATTCCCTGATAAGGAATTTTTTTACGTGACCATTATTGCTATCTTGACTGTATTTCGACTCAACAGTTGAACTGGAGTAATAATCAATATCTGAATGATCGGTAACAGTTGTATAACCATATTCACTGTTATTATCACTTTGAACTAGGGGAACATAATCTTGCACACTATAATTATCATACCTCACATTCTAGTTTAACTCATAAATCAGAACAACTCTAGAAGACGAACAATAATTTATGGAATCATTGTGGCAACCGTATTGATTGAGTGACCATTCATCAACGTGATGTATCCGATTATGATCCTTGAAATCAAAGTTATGTGTTACGTCTGGGCGTGATTGGTTCTGACATATCCTAGGCTACTCTGGATTCCTGAACATTCGCGACTGAGTCGACATATGGGCGAATATGAGTGAATAACAATTGGCCCAGCATAACACGGTCATTCGTGTGAACACTAAGCGTACTCATGACAGTGCTGGTCAAATCGCAAGTCGTTCAGAAACCGACAGTGATATTCTCTTATTAGATCCGTCGTTCCCATTTATCGGCGTCATTGGAACATTATAACTTCCCTCCACGCCTCGGCGTCATTGGAACATTATAACTTCCCTTCACACCTCGGCGTCATTAGAACATTATAACATCCTTCACGCCTCGGCGGCATTGGAACATTATAACTTCCTTCACGCCTCGGCGTCATTGGAACATTATAACTTCCCTTCACGCCTCGGCGTCATTGGAACATTATAACTTCCTTCACGCCTCGGCGTCATTGGAACATTATAACTTCCTTTCACGCCTCGGCGTCATTGGAACATTATAACTTTCTTCACGCCTCGGCGTCATTGGAACATTAGAACTTCCTTCACGCCTCGGCGTCATTGGAACATTATAACTTCCTTCACGCCTCGGCGTCATTGGAACATTATAACTTCCTCCACGCCTCGGCGCCATTGGAACATTTTAACTTTCCTTCATGCCTCGGCGTCATTGGAACATTATAACCTCCTTCACGCCTCGGCGTCATTGGAACATTATAACTTCCTCCACGCCTCGGCGTCATTGGAACATTATAACTTCCTTCACGCCTCGGTGTCATTGGAACATTATAACTTTCTCCACGCCTCGGCGTCATTGGAACATTATAGATTCCTTCACGCCTCGGCGTCATTGGAACATTATAACTTCCTTCACGCCTCGGGGTCGACATTGGAACATTATAACTTCCCTTCACGCCTCGGCGTCATTGGAACAATATAACTTCCTTCACGCCTCGGTGTCATTGGAACATTATAACTTCCTTCACGCCTCGGCGTCATTGGAACATTATAACTTCCTCCACGGCTCATCGTCATTGGAATATTATAACCTCCCTTCACGCCTCGGCGTCATTGGAACATTATAACTGCCCTTCACGCATGGGCGTCATTGGAACATTATAACTTCCTTCACGCATCGGCGTCATTGGAACATTATAATTTCCTTCACGCCTCGGCGTCATTGGAACAATATAACTTCCTTCACGCCTCGGCGTCATTTAAACATTATAACTTCCTCCACGCCTCGGTGTCATTGGAACATTATAACTTCCTCCACGCCTCGGCGTCATTGGAACATTATAACTTCCTTCACGCCTCGGCGTCAATGGAACATTATAACTTCCTCCACGCCTCGGCGTCATTGGAACATTATAACTTCCCTTCACGCCTCGGCGTCATTGGAACATTATAACTTCCTTCACGCCTCGGCGTCATTGGAACATTATAACTTTCTTCACGCCTCGGCGTCATTGGAACATTATAACTTCCTTCACGCCTCGGCGTCATTGGAACATTATAACTGCCTTCACGCCTCGGCATCAATGGAACATTATAACTTCCTCCACGCCTCGGCGTCATTGGAACATAATAACTTCCTTCACGCCTCGGCGTCATTGGAACATTATAACTTCCTCCACGCCTCGGCGTCATTGGAACATTATAACTTCTTTCACGCCTCGGCGTCATTGGAACATTATAACTTCCTCCACGCCTCGGCGCCATTGGAACATTTTAACTTTCCTTCATGCCTCGGCGTCATTAGAACATTATAACTTCCCTTCACGCCTCGGCGTCATTGGAACATTATAACCTCCTTCACGCCTCGGCGTCATTGGAACATTATAACTGCCCTTCAAGCCTCGGCGTCATTGGAACATTATAGCTTCCTTCACGCCTCCGCTTCATTGGAACATTATAACTTCCTTCACGCCTCGGCGTCGACATTGGAACATTATAACTTCCCTTCACGCCTCGGCGTCATTGGAACAATATAACTTCCTTCACGCCTCGGCGTCATTTGAACATTATAACTTCCTTCACGCCTCGGCGTCAATGGAACATTATAACTTCCTCCACGCCTCATCGTCATTGGAATATTATAACCTCCCTTCACGCCTCGGCGTCATTGGAACATTATAACTTCCCTTCACGCCTGGGCGTCATTGGAACATTATAACTTCCTTCACGCATCGGCGTCATTGGAACATTATAACTTCCTTCACGCCTCGGCGTCATTGGAACAATATAACTTCCTTCACGCCTCGGCGTCATTTAAACATTATAACTTCCTCCACGCCTCGGCGTCATTGGAACATTATAACTTCCTCCACGCCTCGGCGTCATTGGAACATTATAACTTCCTTCACGCCTCGGCGTCATTGGAACATTATAACTTCCTCCACGCCTCGGCGTCATTGGAACATTATAACTTCCCTTCACGCCTCGGCGTCATTGGAACATTATAACTTCCTTCACGCCTCGGCGTCATTGGAACATTATAACTTCCTCCACGCCTCGGCGTCATTGGAACATTATAACTTCCCTTCACGCCTCGGCGCAATTGGAACATTATAACTTCCTCCACGCCTCGGCGTCATTGGAAAATTATAACTTCCTTCACGCCTCGGCGTCATTGGAATATTATAACTTCCTCCACGCCTCGGCGTCATTGGAACATTATAACTTCCTTCACGCCTCGGCGTCATTGGAACATTATAACTTCCTCCACGCCTCGGCGTCATTGGACCATTATAACTTCCTTTCACGCCTCGGCGTCATTGGAACATTATAACTTCCCTTCACGAATCGGCGTCATTGGAACATTATAACTTCCTTCACGCCTCCTCGTCATTGGAACATTATAACTTCCTCCACGCCTCGGCGTCATTGAATATTATAACTTCCCTTCACGCCTCGGCGTCATTGGAACATTATAACTTCCTTCACGCCTCGGCGTCATTGGAACATTATAACTTCCATTCACGCCTCGGCGTCATTGGAACATTAAAACTTCCTTCACGCCTCGGCGTCATTGGAACATTATAACTTCCCCCACGCTTTGTTTAAAGCCGCGTTCACACGAGTCCGTACGATTCTATCCGAAATCATCGAACCGGCAATCAGAGTTATTCTCACTTTCCCCGCAAACAATTTCCGCGCACGAATCGCCTTGTGAGTATCAATGTGCCATTTGACAAAGAGTTAAGTTTTGCAATACTTTCGCACAAAGAATTGAGTCTTAAAATCTGGGAACACAGAGCCTCGATCTCGCTCTGTAAATAATCCAACAAGGAGGGCTCTCCATATACCCGACGCTCCATCCTGATGAACAGTACGATAAAGAAAACCATTGTTCAACGGACTGTGCCTCAACTCGCTTCTTTCGTTTGACAGAAATGGTCGAATATCAGTGGCTAAGCCACTAACATATGCCAATAATTCGGTATTTTTGCCAATTACTCATATGCATGCTGAACACATTGAAACTGTTCAGCCATTAATCAAAGTCCATTTACATGTTTTTGTCTAGAAATCAAAATAAATTGTGCACCTGTTTCAAATGTGATACCCGAATCAACAGAAGTTGGACCTTTCAGACTGATAATATTTATGTATTATTGACCCTTTATGGAGCATCAGACTGAGAGATCAACGCACTTGATGAGAGTGATGATACAATAACCACGTCGTGACGTATAGTTGAATTTGTGATCATTTTTCAGCGTTTGGTGCAAAGCATATTAGCCGAAAAAATTTGTATTCACTGTTCATGCTAATAATAAGTGAGCGATCAATTATCGCTTCGTGCATGAACAATGCAAATAGGTCACGCTATTATAGAGCGTGTGGTGTCATTTCTAGCCGAATCGCCTTGTATGTCGGGTCAACTCCAATTTTTTAGTTTCAAACATTTCAGTACTGTTATGGATTGACGGTTCAATAACGTAATGAGATGCGTATGTTTAAACTATATCTGAGAAACATATATTCTTATAACGCATGCAATCATCCATATTATAGACAGTTGACGTTGAATTTTGTTGAATTATCATTAATAAAAGTTAATTGTAACTTTGAAATGTGCATATCGCACCTTATTCAGGAAGTAATAGTTTTATATGTAGTCATTTATATTAAACGCATATAAATGTGTCATCCGATCACGATCATAGTGTATATATTTGAACATGTTATATATGTTAATTTATATTTGTATTATATATATTATATATAGTGTGTACAGGTTTGTGTTGCACAATTGATCAATTAGAATGAATTTCCGAACATTCGAGCTGCGTTAGTGATGTTGGTTTCGGAAAGCAGGTTTCCATCGTTTTTCCCCCAAGAGGTTTTTCGTTGGTTTTTCCTGACCGCCAACGCAGACACAGTAGGATGTAATTAAACTGTATGTGAAGACGTGTCCGTCCCTTAACTTGTAAGCATGTATACCAATAAACGCTGATGTCGACCCCTAGTGGACTCCGGCGCAGCTTGATGGCAATGATGGTGTTTGGGAATACTACTTGTACCTTGCAGACAATGGGCGTATATGGTGGGATCAGGTGGTATTTTCAGTAACGCTAACGACATGGCTAAATGGTTGCTCTTCCAGCTTAGTAACGGGGCAGATCAAAATGGGAATCTCGTGATGAGTCCGGATGTTCTCGGAAAATCTCACGACATGAGCCTCGCGATAAAAGCCGACCATCTGACGACCTACTTCCAACGCCCCCTAGTGCCGGTAACTCGGAGCAAAGACGCCAACGCACTCGGGTGGCAACTTGGATACTACCACGATTCGATGGTTCCCCAATATCATCAGATTCCAACAACAACAACAACAACAACAACATTTCTTCAAAATAATCATTAGTTATCAGAATCGATAATTACCACAAAAATAATGCTAACAACATTACTGTCATCTCTATAGTATAAAATTTCCAAAACGTGTTATATATCAACATTTTGTTCAACGCAATTTGGTATATTCCAAATATTCCAGGTGGTGAGAAATAACAGATTTACAAAATCGATAACAGATACATGTATATACCTCTAAACTTGGATGGGTGGGTTCCTCAACTTGAACCAAATATTGTTTACCCCCGAAGCCAAATAAATAGTTAGGAGCGTTAGTTCGGATTATCTATATCTATATTTGCGAATGTCTGTCTGTCTGTCTGTCTGTCTGTCTGTCTGTGTTCTATAGAAATTCACAGGGGACCATCTAGATGATGCCAAAGGGGTCTACTAGGAGTGGCTTTTTACGAGAAAGATAATGGTCGGGGTTAGAATTTTCTAAAGTGACGCCGTTGTTGTCAGGGGCAGAAAAGGGGGAGGGGCAGAAAAAAAAATTGTCGCTGATTGCCACCAATCTTATATATAATCATCCCCATAATATGAGGAATCAAATGGCGTGGTTTAAATATGGCAAAAGTCGCGCCGTTCGCGTCAGGGGTGCCCGGAAGGGGGGGGCATATTTTTTTTCTGTCGCCGATTGCCACGAAACTTACATATAATCATCCCCATGATATGAAGAATCCAACGGTGTGGTTTAAATATGTCAAAAGTGGCGTCGTTTGAGTCAGGGGTGAACGGAAGGGGAGAGGGACACCAAAATTTATAAAACTAATTTTAGCGCCGATTTCCACCAAATTTATATATATTCTTATTCATGATACAAGGAATCTAATTGTGCGATTTAACAACGCCAAATTGTTGTTTTTGGATTAGAGATTGGGAGGGGTGGGCACTAAATTTGATAATAAGTCGCCGATTGCCACCACACTTAAACAAAATCATCCCCATGGTATGAGGAGTCTAATGGTGTGGCTTTTATCTGTCAAGTGTGGCCTCATTCGAGTCAGGGTTGCATTGAAAGGGACAGGGGCACCAAAATTGATGCACAATTTTTTAGCGCCAATTTCCACCAAATTGATACACGTTCTTATCCATGATACGAGGAATCTAATCGTGATTTAAAGACGCCATAGTGGTGCTGTTTGGGTGAGAGATGGAGAGGGGAGGGATTGGCACCAAACTTGATAAAAAAATTGTTTAGTCGCCGATTAACACCAAACTTATAAACAATCATCTCCATGATATCAGGAGTGTAATCGTGTGGTTTAAGGATGTCACAAGTGGGGCCATTCGAGTCAGTGGTGTATATAAATGAGAGGGACACAAAAAGTTATATCTATATGTTTAGTGCCGATTTCCACCAGATTGATACATATTCTTCTCCATCCATGATACGAGGAATCTTATCGTGTGGTTTAGATACACCAAATTGGTGCCCTATGTGTGAGAGACATGGGGACCTTAAATTTGATACGAATTTGTATACCCGCCAATTTTCATATATATGCATCTCTAATCTCTAATGAGTCTTAGTGTGTGCAGCTTGAGTCCGAAATAGGGATGGGAGGGTTACCAAAACTGATACAAAAATATTTTTAGTATGATCAAATTCAGACACGTTCTTCTCAAATGATACAAGAAATAAAATCGTGCTGTCTGTCTGTCTTTTTGTCTGTTTGTGTGCGTTCTATATATAACTTCACGTGGTACAATCGAGATGGCACCAAGGCGTTCTAAGAGGGGTAACTGTTTGCAAGGAAGATCTAGAAAAAATAAAGCAAGGATCTCCCATGGCGACCAAGCTGGTGTTGGAATCAAATTAGGAAACCTGGTCACCAGAAGACTCACAGGCGCCAATGCCTCATGTGCAGTCCTGCCTCCAGGGGAGAAGCCTGCTTTCTACATAATTGTTCTAATTGTTCTAATAAGCATCTTTCTATAAACTCTGCAATTAAAATTTACTTCCTATCTCTCAAACTAGTTATTTCCAAAATGACACTGCAAATATTTCAGTCGGCTAGTCACTGATTCAGCAAAAATAAGAGCAAGCTGGCATAACTTGTTGGCTATATTGACAAGGCCTCATTCCAACCTGTTAATGACCTGTATTAAAAATGAACGAAGCCTTCTGGTACCTTCAAAATTTAAATACAACCCATGCATACAGCTCATTCTGTATTGATTGGTTTTTAAAATTGGAAATTAATTTTTTAAACAAATATCTGTCAGAGCATTATTAACTTTGTACACTTTTTGGCCGAGCCATTCAAAATTCTTTGGCCGAGGTATAATAGCTGACATGACAATTTTAATGGCCTTAATGCGGAAAATCGATTTAATGAGACTTTTGCACTGTGTAGTAAATTCTTGTACTGTCATGTTTTCATCCTCAATATTGTTTGTTCCAACATGTATTATCATGTGAGAATATTGTGTAATATTGGTACCTCTCAAATTTGTGTGGTCAAACCTCCAGATCAAACCCTCTATATCAATTCCCCGAAAGGGGAGAACATCCAGACCATCGATATATGTCACATATTTACAAATAGAATCAGTGACTAGCAACACCTTCTTGCTTCTATTTGCTGCAATTACAAAATAATATCACTTAGTATGACAGAACATATGTGATATCTCAATCTCTTTGCAACATTAAATTTATCCTGCATAGAAATATTAAGGTATCTCAAATAGGCATCACTAGCCCAGTCCCTTATTAATTCAATCATTTCTGCAGGCACTTCTGCAGCGAAAGCCCAACTGGCACCCTCTCGTCTATAACTGTGAAGAGAAAATAATTTTGGGTCTTCGCCAATAGCACCCACTTCCTTCCTTATTTTATTCTGAAACTGCTTATATGAAATTGGTAACACTTTATTGTTCATAAATGCTGGTTTGCACTCTGAACCAGGAATTAACTGTGTCATGTTTTTGTAGGCTTTCACCGGACATAAAATTGAGCCAGGAATTTCAAGCAAGGGCAATTTTAATATTTTCTGACCGAATTGAATGGTCTTGCTCCATGTGATGAAGACTAACAAAACTCCTTCACCATTTAACACATTACCACGTGTGAGTTGCTTCGTGGGATTGAATTCGCTCACAGCATTAGGCACCAAGTTGGACTTACGCAGCATTAGAAAAAATGCCATAAAGAACATACTCCAAAATGTAGCGTCAAATGGATCATTCATGTCTAAATTGTATGCAATCAATGATTGGCGTGATTGGCGTGATTGGAGCTGCTTGACCAGATGCGGATGATCCCTGGCTATCCCTCGCAAAGTTAATTTCAATTCAAAGGCTACAAATGCATCTATACTAAATCCCCACCTGGTGTGCAAATATTAACCCCACTCAAATAATTTCTAATTGATTCTGTAGATGAAAAGGATCTACTTAAAAACTGAGCAAAATAAATGAGTGTCTCTGAATTTGCCGGCAATGGATTTCTATCAAAATATGTGCAAAACATGAAAAAGGCTTTCCATTGTTTTTTTGTGATTCTTGTTAGTTCCATCAGCAAAGGCTCTCATCATTGATTGTTTGGTTTCTCTTTTCAACTACGAGATTTCAAGTCCTAAAAATAAATATAATGATAAGTTACTAATCATGTGAAAAGAAAAACTTTTCGTCGTCTTGTGTTATTTCTGATAATTTTACCCCCAATGTTTCCCTCTCAAATAAGACTGTGAAGCGGTGCCTCATCCCACATCGAAAGATGATCAGGGAGCCGATTCTCAGAGCCTGGTATGTGAACTAAATGAATTTCAAATTTTCCCAGTGCAGACAAAAAACAAATTGTACAGGACTGTAGAAATGGGTTTCTAGTGACACCGTTATTTACTACTGCTACTGAAGTTTTGTTGTCACATTTCGTGATCACTCTTTCGCCAAACAAACTACTCTTCCAAGAATTGAGACATGCTACTATTGCTAATAATGCCAATTCATTTATATGTAATCCTAGCTGGAGTGTTTGGTTGGGAAATTACTTGTGGAAGAACCTTGGAGCAACCAATACCCCCACAGCCTGTCAAAGTTGAGTCTGATGTAATATTTCATCAGGTTGAGACCAGTCAGACCATGGCATCATTGAAACCCCATTATACAAAGGCAAAAAATTCTTCCACCACAACAAATCCTTTCTTACATATAATGGAACTTCCAAAGATATGTCCCTTTTTTTCTTTAAAAGCTCTCAACCACCGAAGAATTCTTGAAACAAAAAATCTGCCTGGCCTCACACAACTCGACACGAATTCCAATTTCCCTAGAAGTGACTGCACTTCTTTCAAATACCTTTTTGACTTTTCTAACCATTTAAAGAGGAGCTTATTTATCTTCAAGTATTTCATGTGTAATGCTGAGAGTAAGCCTAGCCAAATTAAATAATACTCCCAGAAATACCATATTAGTATTTGGAGGACATGATTTATCTAATGCGTCTAGCAGACCCCTTCTACTTAATGTTGATTTTAATACCATAAAGGCCTCATCAGCATGTTCTGGTGTCTCTGCGCCTGCTAGATCATCTAAGTAATTTATTAAATTGCATTTAGCCATTCGAGCGGAATATGCAAATGCATTTGTGACCCTCTGACAAATTGCTGCTGCAGATCTGAGACCCATACTAAACACTAACTCACAATATATATACCCTTCAATTATGTATGCCATCAAGTTGATATCACCTGGGTCAATAACAAATTGTCTATATGCTCTAGACAGATCTGCTTTAAATAATTTTGCACCAATACCTGCATTCTTAATGAGATCCACCAAATTATCAACACTTGGATACACTAGAGTGTTTTTTCCCCAAGATACTGATCCTTTGGTATCATCCCTGTGGATAACTAAGATCAATAATAACCCTTCGGTCCTCTGACTGAGGTTTTGGTACTGTATTGAGGGGGTTAATCCGAATATTGTTTCCAAAGGCATTCCCTGGCAAAGGACCAAGAACAGTGTGATGCTGTAATTCCTTATTAATAAATTTCCTGAGATCAAGAGGAAAATATCTAGCCCCTCGATGATTCATTACTGCATCACAATGATCCAAATCTCTTGAACCGGTGAACCCCAAAGGAAAACCAAACTCTAGAAATTTGATTACCTGTTATCCTCGTAACTTCTTAACATCTCCTTGATTTCATTTATATTTAAGTGTGTTTCTACATGAATCATTTGGCTTTAAGCCATTCAAACTCAAATCACAGTTGGTCCAGCTCTTGTGAAGTCAAATCAATTAATGACTCAAAAAATCCCCGCGAAATCCAGCCACAGTGAAACTAATTAATTACTACTCACACGAATAAGTCCAATGAAACTACGGCTGAGCATTAATCATCCTGGAGTAATTGTGTGATAATTGATCATGATATAATATTGGATTGTAATGAATACGGAAAAGATATCGACCTATTGCTAATTGTGAATTACATTATTTGTATCCAAATAAGACCGGAATTACCAGAATTATGTGGGTTTTTTTAATCACAAACTTGGCATCACAACCGGTCAATTAGATAAATCAGCTGAACATACTATTAACGAAACACTACCAAAGTTGAAGGCAAAACAAGATTCACTTGAAAACAAACTGATCTGCATTGATAAAAATGTGCAACAATTTCGGACAGCTGTTGACGAATGTTCATCAGCGGCAATTTCAGCGCAAACGGCAGTAGAGCGTTTGCAGGATGAGAAATATGACGGTACCACTCGACTTAAAAATGATCTCAAAACTGTAAAACAGGATATTATTGACTTGTCCGACTCGGTGCTGAAGTCTATAAACCAAAATAAGGCAATCACTGGTGCTATAGGCTCACTTAAAGGGGAACTTAAAAATGTGCAAACAAAACAACCAACTGTGAAATGTGATTGCGCGAGTAAATGCGAAAATATGTGCAACAATACCTTATCTAAATTCATGGACTCAATGGTGAAAGAATTTGAAATTTACACCGGGAAATTATTTGAAGCAGTGATGAAGGATATCAACAACAGATATACATTCCGACCCTCCGGTGTTTTATCAAAGCCTCCAACTAAATATACCTCCAGCGTTCACAGCGATAGCCGTGATCACAACTCTTCTCTCCCAAACAGCATTCCTGGCTCGCCTGCTGAGTCAACCAGAGGCAATAACACACCACCAAATACTGTGAGAGAGGATACAAACTCTCAATCAAGAAATATAAGTTCCGACAACCAAAGTGACCGTTCAACTGACCCTCATGAAGACAAAACTTATAATCCTCTGCGCGACCGGAAAAGGTTCTTCTTTAACAGGAATGAAACTCCCTTGACAACTACACGCTATTTCATAGAAGGAGTTTTCGACAATGTCGACATGAGAAAGGTGGCAAGCTTCTTAAGGAACAGAGGTGTAAAATTTTCAATAATTCGAATTATTAACACCATAAACGGATTATCTACGCTCAGAATAAACATTTCGACAGAAAGCGAATCCACAGTGGAAGCGCCTGGTTTCTGGCCGAAAGGGGTTACTTGCCGACCATGGGGGCCAAGTCCCCGTTATGCAGGACAAAGTAATGATTGCTTCTAATCATAGCGGCATTGCACAATTATCACCAACTAATTAATTGTCACACACATTCAGTTATGTTGTCGCTTCTCACGTGGAATATGACAGGCGCGTTGTCGTCGTCAGCTTACTTGCACTTGTTGCTAGATCGGCATAATATCGATATATGTGGTGTTTCTGAACATTGGCTCGGAGAAAAGGACTTGTTCCTATTAGATAATATTCATTCCGAATTTGAATCACACGCTGTAAGCGATTATGCGATGCGCTTACCCTTTCAGCGAGGTCGGCCTAGGGGAGGCGTGGGCCTTATTTGGAACAAATCAAAGTTTTCTGGTCGCATAGAAAGGCTTGTCATCGATGACGACCGCATAGTCGGTATACAACTGAAAATATCCAGTTCCAACTTCATCTATGTTTTTCAAGTTTATCTCCCTACAACTAACAACTCTGTCCAGTACTACAAAGAATATATTGACAAACTATCCGATCTTTATGATAAATACTTTTGTCTTGGAAAAGTTATCTTCATGGGAGACTTCAATGCGGACCTTTCTAGACATGACTCAAGATCAAATGCATTCAAAAATTTCCTAGTTAGAAAGACATTATTCTCTGTCAACGAAAGTGCATCACAAGCGCATATTCCGACATTTGTAGCGACAACAGGTCACAATTCCACGATTGATCATATTATTATGTCTTGCAATGATAAACGCAATATAATACACACCCATGTTTTCGACGAGGATGTATATAATGTATCCAACCATCGCCCTCTTCTTGTCGATGCCGACATACAATTTAGTCACCAGAACTCAAATAATGTTCAAAACACTCATTTGAGGTACAACTGGAAAAAATTTCAAAATAACCCAAACTTGATATCTAATTATGTAACTCGCTTAGAATCGTACCTGCTTCCGTTGGATACATATAACGCACTCCCGTCGAATATAGATGATTTATACAATTCCATTGTCACTGCAATAAATAGAGCAGCTAGAGAAATTATCCCTACAAAATCCTTCAAAAAACACCTGAAGCCCTTCTGGAATGATATGCTCAGTGCGTTGCACCGGGAGATGACCGAAGCCAGAAATAATTGGATTCAACATGGTCGGTCAGCTGACCCCAGCAACGCACTGCATATTACTTACAAAAGGACTAAATCTGACTTCCGCAGGGAATATCGTAAATGCTCGCAAAAATTTCTTGACGAATGTGTTAACAAGATAGATTCTTTTGTAGAAATAGATCAAACTTCGTTTTTCAAACTCCTTAATGCAAAACGCGCGCGCCTTGGTACTCAATCGCAGTCATATTTTGTATCTAACGATCGTGTCATCAGAGATTACCAGGAAATCGCCGACGAATGGATACATTACTACGAATCCATATATTCAACTCAAATACACGATACCTCATTCAACGAAGACCATTATTCAAAAGTATCCCAATTTGTATCAAATGAACTTTCCAACAATAATGCATCGGAATTTGATGAACTATTGTGCTATCCGGTATCGGTCTATGAAGTGATATCCGCATACAAAACTCTAAGCAGAAACAAAGCTGCAGGGCATGACTCTTTGAACTATGAACACCTCATCTTTGGAGGTGAACATCTAGCCGGCTCGCTCGCTCATCTGTTTTCATTGATGTTCGAGTCAAGTTACGTTCCGCGCAATGCGAAGGTTGGAATCATATTTTCGCTATATAAAGGCGCACCGAAGCCCAAAGAGTCTTTTGATAGTTACAGGGCGATAACTCTACTCCCTGTACTGTACAAGCTATTTGAAAGGATTGTATTATCACGTTTGAAGCAAAACGCGCCAAATAGTATTGCGGTCCATCCCCTGCAAAATGGATTTCAACAAAATATCAGTTGCATGGCAACATCATACTTAGTACAAGAATGTGTCTCCTATACATCCAATAACCATAGCAAACTATTTTCTTGCTTCTTAGATGTATGGAAGGCATTTGACACCGTGTGGATCGATGGCCTACTATTCAAATTACACGAACGGAGCATCCGGGGAAAAAGCCTAAAAATAATTCATAACCTCCTTACCGGAATGAAATGTTCACTGTTATACAATGGTTACAAATCAAAATGGATTGATGTATTGCACGGAACCAGACAAGGGGGTACTTTATCTCCGATTTTCTACACCATTTACATTGATCAATTACTGTATGATCTTGAGCGCTCGGCATTTGGGCTAAAAATTGGTGGAATAAATGTATGTTGCCCAACTCATGCGGATGATATGCTGTTAATGTCATTAACATCTTCAGGGTTGCAATCACTCTGCTCGATCTGCAGCTCTTACAGCTCTCTGTGGCGTTACAAATACAATGCCACAAAAAGTTATGTTATCGTTTTCAATGAATCAAAAGCTGATTACTCTAGTTCCCAGAGAAAATGGACTTTTGGCAAACAAGAAATGTCTGAAGTCACCTCTCTCACTCATTTAGGAATACCCATACAAAAGTTTAAATTCACATCTTCCTTTGTAGACGAGATATGTACCAAAATAAGAGGTACATTTTTCATGCTGTCAAATGCAGGTATTTACGCAGGTGGCCTAACTCCAATGAGTTCACTGAAGATTTACAAATCTATTATATTACCAAGAGGTCTTTATGGATCAGAACTTCTCACCAATCTTACGAACACTGATACTCTCAAACTGGAACGCATTCACCGTTTTTGTTTGAAACGTATTCAGGGATTGCACTTTCAAACCCGTACGGCTATGGTGGAGGGATTGCTTGGTATCCCATCACTCGGTATTTTCATTGTAAAACGTAGGCTCTCATTGTATCATTCTTTGTGCAGCATGAATGATGACAAGGCTACCAAGCAACTCTTCCTCCACCGTACAGCTGAATCTCAATTCGGCCGAGGAGGCCCTTTCACAAGGACAATTGAATCGGATCTCGAAGATCTCAGAATTGGTTCCTTTTATTTGGAATTTTCATCAGAAGCAATCATACCTGTTAAGAAGCATTGGAAAACCATAGTTAATGAGGCGATCGGAGTTAATTCAAATAACCAATGGCAACAACTAGTATCAATGCAGAGTGATTTCGATCGTTTTTCCATTGTCCAGGAAAAACTTCAAATGTCCCATATTTGGAAAGCATGTCACAAATTTCCCAAACACAAGAAGTGTTATTTTTTCATTGTCCAACTACTGTGTATGTTGAAATTTAAGGAAGATGTTTTATGCACCAGATGTGGTCAAGTTTATAATGACACAGTCAAACATGTTTTTCACGACTGTGACTTTCTTAGCAACTCAAGAAATGACGCTTGGTATCGTTTTTTGTCCCATTTTCATATAGACTGTTTTATGTGTATTGATAGAATTCCTCCCTCCAATCAAATGCTCATGTTTATTGGGCACGTCCCAAATGCTCTATTCGACATAGCTGAAGATGCCCTCGCCATAGTCGATTTTTTCGTGCTAGAGGCCACGCAAATATGGCATTATTGGATAACTGGAACTCCCGGTTGTGCATCAGAGATCGTCCTGTGAAACATGATGTGAAATAAATACATGTATGCAAGCGATGTTTTCATGTTGAATAAGAATTAAGGCAATATCTTTAATTTAGTTTTGTTTTCTTCTTATGCGTAAAAGCATTAGTCTCTTTTCTTCTTTGTTTACATTTTGTTTTCTGATATCTCAGTTTTCCCCACGTTTTTCAGTCAATTTAAGTTGCCATGATGTAATTATGCATTCCTGTATAAAATATGTTTTTGCCTGTGGCAATTCATGTATTTGTATATATGTTTACAATTTATTGTAAGTTTGTATCGAACTCTTCAAATATGGAGGATAATAAAGATATATATATATTAATTACTACTCACACGAATAAGTCCAATGAAACTACGGCTGAGCATTAATCATCCTGGAGTAATTGTGTGATAATTGATCATGATATAATATTGGATTGTAATGAATACGGAAAAGATATCGACCTATTGCTAATTGTGAATTACATTATTTGTATCCAAATAAGACCGGAATTACCAGAATTATGTGGGTTTTTTTAATCACAAACTTGGCATCACAACCGGTCAATAAATCACTTTTTAGGTTTGCAACATTTTTTCAAGTAAAATAAATTATCTTTGGTATCAAATGTGCTTTTTATTTTGACACTGGGGAGTTTTAAACAAAATTACTCAAGATGGCTTGCAAAATGGCAACCAAATTTGGTAAAAAGTTGATTTGTCACATTTATTCCGAACATTATTATAAGCTGTTCCGAAAAGGTTGCAAATTGTGACTCACCTAGTTATAATACATGCTATTTAATCAACTGATAACTAAATGTTATATTCTGGTTGTCACAGTACATTATGAGGAATGACAAATCATTTTAAGGGATGCAGTATGATTTTTGCCGAAAACGTCTTTTGAGATTCTGTCTATTATTTTTGAACGGAAAAGGACAGAACGTTGAAACGGAACGAGAGGAATCATATGATGTGGCTACTCTGGCCCATTAGCATCTACATTTATTAATTTATAAACTATTGTCATGAAAACCGTTTCCTTCGCATGCATACCAAACGACATTAAAGTGGAGACACTCTGATGTGATCTCTCTGTCGGTTAACATATCCTTGAGCTATAGCGAGAGGAAATCGATAGTCATCCAAAGATACATCAGTGCAACTCACACATGACCATACATTCACGGCACATATACACGAACACCACATAAAGGACATATGTCGCATACACATACACCTCACCCACTACTATACAGCCACATATGGGTATGCCCATACACCCAATACATGGCCATATAGCCGTGAGTAAACATGCAGGCACACCAGGTATTCTCCTACACCTCACTCATGGCCATATAGTCACGACCTTTATACAAATTCACTACATTGATAAACATACAGTAACATCGTGTATACCTATTCGCCTCAACAATGCCATTACAGTCACTCCATGTATATGTATACATTTACCACATCCATGGCCATATAGGCACTCAATAAATATATACACCACAACGATGGCCATATAGCCATTCCCGGTATATATCTTCGCCACATTCATGATCATACATCACTTGTATACATATTTGCCTCACCATATATATACAGGGAGTGACTTTATGTTATAACATAAAGTCACTCCCTGTATATATATATATATATATTTGCGACACACATAGCCATATAGTCACTCAAGATATACATATACACCCAACCCAATACAATAGAGTCACTACAGGTATATATATTATACATATAAACCTCACCAATATCGTTACAGTCCTTCTAGATATACAAATGTCGCGCACCGAGCACACGGCCATTCATGCTCTCCAAACGTACATATATATCTCACCATGACAATCCAGCCTCTCGCTGTATATTCATAAACCACACTCGTGATCATACAACCAATCATTGTAGACCAATTCACCTCACCATTAATTTTGCCGCAATTGCACTCCCTATATACATATTGGCCACACCACGGGCACTCAAAATATACAAGGGCGCGCGTTTTGCAGGTAATGAGTCAAAACGTAATGTTATATTTGCTTAGTGTGGCACATAGTCAGCGATCTGCAACTGATGGTGGTCCTATCCAAACATTTTGGCATCTGTTCAACTCATTGGGAGTAATTTCCAAAAATGTCTAAACTCTAATTTTGGCATAAAATACAATCTTGTTTTTGTGGGGTACGTACTAAAACTATTTCAAAATTCCATTAAACCGCTCCAGGACCCAGCGTCCACCTCAATATTCATGTCATTAGAACGGGGATCAATTTGTCTGCGAGAAATTAGGACTTTGGTCATCATATATTTAGTCTCGAATATAATGTGATATGCCTAACAGACATCCTCCCCTTTCTGTTGACATCCATACATTTATGTACCACCTTCATTGTGTGGGGAAATTATATGACAAATAAGATGTAAGCCATTATTTATTTCACTATACTTTGATTATAATGGGACAGACTATGATCCCTCTCAGTTCCGTTTCAACGTTCTGCCCATATCAGTTAAAACAAAACATGGACAGAATCCCAAAAGATTTCGACAAAATCCATACTGCATCCCTTAAATGAACTGTCCATGCATCGTAGGGTACTGGGACAACCAGAATAGAACATTTAGTTGACAAAGTAACATGTTTAATAACCAAGTGAGTCACAATATGCTACCTTTTCGGAACAGCATTGACTAATGTTCGGAAAATATGTGGCAAATAAATATTTTACCAAATGTGGTTTCCATTTTGCAAACCATCTTGAGCAATATTGTCTAAAACACCTTTGATATCAAAGATAGATCCATTTTACTTTTAAAAAATGGTTCAAACCTGAAAGGTGATTTTTTGCCGATTTTATGTCAAGTTTGTGACATAAAAATTCGATTAATTTGGGTGATTTCAGTGGCAAAATTAGTAACATTTAACCAATATTATATGCACCAGAAATGTTAATATTCAATGTATATAAGAAAGAATAGTCAATTGCGTCCGTCAACCACAACTTGTAAGCAGTTGCATGGTACGCTGGGACAATATTTACCATTTTTTCATATATTGGTCGCCATTCTGGCAGCTATTTTGAGCCAAAGTGACAATTTCGGTTTTGTTGAGTTGGAATATCCATAAAAGATAGAAAGCGTCACTTACATTGCACAGTTCTTCCAATTTCTTGATGAAATATGACTAGAATCCCAAGGTGATATGTTGTGTTGTTATAGCGCGTTCTGTAATATAAAATGTTTAGTGATCGGAAGGGGTTGAGACCCCATGCATGGCATATATCATTGTCTCAAAGGTCATTTAACATGCTAAATACAAAATAAAATCACAACTCTTAACCAGTTTCAAACAGCAGAAATTTATCTTAAAAATACTAGTAAAAAACGTAAAAAATCATTTCCGGTCACTATAATTGCATCAAACTAACTTAACGGAAATGCAGCCATCTTGGAAGCCATCTTGAATTACAAAATAAATCTGCTCGAAGCGGATTTAAGCGGATTTTGGATATGTTATGGGGAATATATTCTTTTTTAAAATGGTATACAAACAAACTCAGTCCAAATTTGTTCTTGGTTAAACATTTGATCGACCTGACTAATAGTGTTTTGTTGTTTCATCAAGATAGCAATGATTTATTTTCTTGTTGACAGTCATGATTTCGTTGGTTTAATACGCTAGATAATGCAGCGTTTTTAGCAAATACTTCCTGTCAATGTCTATAGTGACCTACATCACAAATTATTTGTTTATTTTAAACCGTTTTTTCTTACATAATTCAAACATATCTCTATACTGTGAATGTGAACATGTGTTATTATAATACCACATCATATATTGGTTATGAAAAATTATGATTTTTCCCTTAAATTATATATGTCAGAGTTATGGAGGCACGGACTCAGTATGAGTGTTCATTGCTTCATATATTGCGTGAACAAATGCTCATTTATATATAGTCACAAATTCAGATTTTTTGTAAATTCACGAATGTGACGCCTCCTTATAATACTAAAAATGGACTAATGCCACCATCGAAGGTCTTTCAACTGACGTTGTATACATAACTTTCATGAAGGTATTTGATACGGTATCCACGAGAAACTGTCGAAAGAGGACATGAGCTACGCTATTAATGAAATCATGATGGAATAGACATGAGATTTTCTCGGAATTAAACAGTGACACATCTACTGGTACATCTATATGACCGTACATCGATACTGTCGGAACTCTTTCGTCTTCGTCCCCTCATTTCGCTTGATATTGAGTCTGATTAGACTTAGTATGTCCGACCAATTCCATCCAGCCATGGAAGAACGCGACGCGATCGTACAGAGCCTCGTATTTGTTCATGACATCTGCGATAACGCTATAAACTTCGAGACACTGGCGTTCCAACCCTGATGGGGGGAGCAGTGGTGCCATTCGTACATCCTCGCTAATTTCCGTCGAATGCGCAGGTATTTGTGATTGTTCATCATAATATCGATATCTGGCTACCAAGTTATCACGTGGTACACATGCTGCGTGGAAAAGAATATGTCGAACGATGACACACTCAACGGGAATGAACAGCTCCTGGATAGCACGCAATAATATTCTCGCTGACACCGGCGTTTCACAATCTCCCGTCGGAATGAATGAGTGTGCGTCAGAATCCACGACAGGAGATAACTCCCGAATAGCATCGTTAACAGACGATAGCAACTTCCTGATCAATTGATCAAAGCAAAATAACTTGTCTATATCATGTTCATCGCTGCTCACCTGACTGCTACCATCCGATCTGTCCGACGATGTCACATAGTACCTGTGCGGTGATAAGAGTGGATATATATCAGCTATCCATACACCGGTCAGTAACTGGTCTGTGACCGAGTTCGCGTGAGCATTCAGGCTGCTGATGATGTCATCCGTGATCGTCAGCCATGTATGCATGATGTACTCCGGTTTCTGGATTTTCAGTTCCGCCTTGAGAGTACATGTACTTCCCTTTTGGTGAAATTTGTTTCGGAAACCCATGGAACAGAATTCCTCCAATGGTTCATACTGAGCAATGGCCATGACCCACTCTGTTATGTTGCTAATTCTTTTATTCAGATATGTGATTCGCCTCGCATGCGTCCAGCCATTAGCGACCTCGTTTATTATTGATCGGTGGTGCTTTATCTTATTTATAACGAAGTTATTTATTACCCTCTTTGCTGCGATCATTGCTGTTATATAGAAAGCAAATATGTTTTTATGTAGGAACCATAATATAGGTTCAGTCTGTTCGAAATCATTATATAAAGTTTCGGCCCCTTTCAAACATTCTTCACCAACCAAACCACTTGGACAAAACAAATACATTAATGTAGCGATCTGTACTCTCGCGTGTGTATTTATTCTTAATTGTGGCTCGCTGCTGATTATGAAGAATCCCAAGAAACTGCGCAGTTGTCTGCGGGCTTCGAGAAAATCAGAATCCGTGAATTCAGCGAAAAGGTTCATCGTAGGGACGAAGTAATGTGGCAAAAATTTATCACCAATATACTTATCCAGCCTCTTCAATATGTTCATGATCGGGAGATTACTCTCACCGATATCAGTGCTCGCCTGCTCAAAATACCAAAACGAGGCTGTCTTCATGTGATAAGATGTTATAATGTTGTTTCCTTCCTTTTTGTGAATTAACTTTTTGATAATTTTGAGCAGTATTATACAACTCAACTGGTTGGCAGACATCGAGTTGGTTATGATTACTTCCGCCTTCGCGAACGAAAGGCAGAAGTCGTGGTCGGAGTCCGGGTTGCAGGGCGCTGAGCGAGCCACCAGGTGGAATTCTCCGTTGATAATTAGTGCTATTATTCTTTCAGGTGGCCAAGAACGATCTCTTTGAGAGAATTGTCGAGCTGTTCGTGGTATAGAACTTATTCTGAGCTGAGGGACCACATCAATCGATACATCAGAAGTGAAATGTATTTTTCCAACCTTCGACCCAGGAAGGTCCGAACGATTCGCTCCGAAAATCGTCTCATCCAAATCACGGACAGGAGCACTCCGCACATACGCATCATCACTTAGTAGAATGTCTGGTATGTTGCCATGTAATCCGGTGACAGGAATTTTGACGTAACAGGGACTTTCATCCCTGTATTCCAAGAGAGATTCGTCGATTATAAAGGATATTGGTTCGAACAATGCGTCTCTGTCGCTACCTTGTATATCGGTATAGCTAGCCGCACTACCCACTAAGGTGTGCTTTATCCAATCAGACGAACAGCGCGCAAAATATCTGGATTCAACAGAAGAGAGGAGAATCCGGTTAAACTGTTGCTGATTGGACGTATCTCTTCGTTCGTGATCCCGTGATGCCGTCATAGTGCAGGGCGATAAGCTGTTCGACTATGTAGAGATGTATAGGGTTACCTGGTGCTGCTCATACGATATGGTTGGTTAACAATCGGCCACACGTCGTGACGACACGCATCAAGCTGATATCTTCCTGAAATTATTGATGATAATCGTATTAACACGATTTAATAATTTTTAAATTATGACTACTAAATGACAGGGAATTCGGCTACCTGTAAAGACATATTACTACTAAATGACATGGAATTCGGCTTCTTTCAATACACCAAACTAATAGTTTACAACTCGGTCACTAAACCTAATTCATAATTAAACAACACGACTTGTGAACTACGCAAACATGTAAACACGCAGCCTCGGTCTGTCACAAACAAACCACAGATAAAGAAATAAAATGAGAATGAATTTCAGAAAGGGAGTCACTTTATTTAATTTATACAAAATAATGGCGTTGTGTGCTGGCAATGTTGATATACAAGTTATTGAAATACTTGCGTTGAGCAAATTGATTCGATGTGGGGCGGAACAGAGCGATTCATATCACTTTAACAATCCACGATTCACCGCTCACCCATTCTACCCCAGCACACACCCACAACATAGTGATTCATCCTTCAGCACACAGTCATCAGCCGTCAACATAAACCCTTGCATACACGAATGCTCACTGACCAATCACCCACAACTACCCCTTCCTCGCAATTTATCCTCTACTATACAGTTGCGTTCCGGTCATAATGTCACCAGGCACTGGTAACCAACGTTCAAACCGAACCCATTAACGCATACAAAACCGATAGTAGGAAATATTGAACTTTTATCATAAATAACAAAAACTATAGGCACTAAAAGCAAACTACCGCAACAAATTCAATCTAATTTTAGTCTCATATTTCAGGCACAACTTTCCAACTGGTAAATATGTTTGCCAAAGTCATTCACACCAACACCCGACCCACGTTGTGCACCTATCATCATCACAAGTATTATAATTCCCCACACTCATGTGATAAAAGTGAACGCGAATGTTGTTCCTTATTCCTTATTCGTCATAAATTAAGAAATGCCAGGAATGACCCCAAATTCGTTCATAGCCGCCTCGGACAAACATTTTGAGCCGAAAAGATTTTCGTCCGAGTTTGAAAAAAGGCGTAATAAAGTTGTCCGAACGCTGCTCGGGGTCGAACACCATTGAAATTTATAGAGAAAATAACTATGTGAACGTCCTTCCAGGTTACATACAACTCATTACGCCCTCTATGGGTGTTTTCAGTGATCGTGTGTTTTACTTGTCAATATGGATATGGGCGAATGTGAGAAATATAATCATTGTTGTGGTCTAATGTAGATAGCATCTCATCGCGATGTATATTCTCGTATCGCTTAAGCCTTTGTGGCTAGATCTAAGTGTATGTTTAATGCTTTATTGAACCATGGCTTGTTTGCCATGATGAGAATTGGGCGCCGAATTGGAACGGGAATTCCCGAGTTAGCCCTTAGCGCGCGGCGCGCTATGTGTTCTATTGTTGTTTAACCTGCTTTGTTGTTATCACGTTACATAATTTGGAATGCTATCTACTATAGGATAGTATTAGGAATTTAATTCTCACATGAATCCTTCGAGCTGTTTGTTTATATCGGTGTTTAATATGTTATGTAACATCATTTAGTGAACTTTTTCGTTTATTTATCAATTCGGCTACACGTAAAGACATGTTACGTATTATCTCAATGCACCAAACTGGTAGTTTACAACTTGGCCACTAAATCTAATTCATAATTAAACAACAAGACGTCTGAACTAGGTAAATATGTAAACACTCAGCCCCCAGTCTGTCACAAACAAGCCACAGATAAACAAATAAACATGTAATCACACAGCCTTCAGTCTGTCACAAACAGACCACTGATAAAAAAAAATGAGAATGTATTCCACAACAGGAGTCACTTTATTTAATTTATACAAAAGAATGGCAGTTGTGTGCTGACAATGTTGATATAGAAGTTATTGATATACTTGCGTTGAGCAATTTGATTCGATGTGAGGCGAAACAGAGTGATTCATATTTTTTTTTTAGTTTATTCCATGAACAATACAACATAAATTACAACATATCAGAATATAACATCATGGACCGGATTCGACATCAAGCGTGTGTGCTTATGTGAGTCGTTTCCGGGAATCAGTTTTTGTCCATCCCACCCAGCGAGAGAGCGACTGTCTGATTTATATAATGTTGTGTCGTACGATATACATTCCGTAATTCAGATACTACTGTCGTTCCATGTAGCCGATTATTACTCTCGCGAGGTGGGGTGGGTGTAGGTACGTCAGGTAATGGCATTATGTGATTGTGTATAGGCATGAATAATAATTAATGTTTTATAGATAATGATGGTGTATCTCTTCCCTATGTTTCTGTATAGATTCAGATATGTAGATGTAGAATAAACATCGTGTCGCAAAAGCGTCCAACATATTTCTTTTCACTGGGTCTTCTTTCCACTTTTTTCATTAATGTGCAATTATGTATGGTTTATATATTAAATAGATATATAAGTAGATAAAATGTGGTCTTTTGAGTCTATTTTTAAAGGATATAACAATAACGTTTCGTGTTCGAAATGCTGCTGGCAATGTTGATGGGAAGAGATAGATCACCAGTAATGGTAATGGTAGAACGGTATAAGTCTAAGTTAATAATAGGAAAGCAATGAGCTTAGAGAAGTAAATTGGGTTATCTCAGATATGGTTCAGGGGTTTTAGAATGGGTTTTTAGTGTTTTAAATGACTCGGTGACCTCGTACCAACGGACTCTATGGCATTGATACTCGCGCGAGTTATTGCTAAGTATACATTCATTCTTTTATGTCTGAGAGTATTAGATCATTTAACATGGCGATATACAAACTTATTTAGTTGGCGAAGCGCTTTGTTCTGGAGATGTATTTTTGTACTTCTCTGAAAATATTTGCGTTGGTTTTGGGTGTTAATTCGGGGCATCCATACAGAAGTTTGTGTGTTGTCAGGTTGCATATATCATTTAATGACTGGAGAAGTGAGTTTCTTTCAGCTGTGTATCTATCGCAATTCATTAGGTAATGGTCGTTGTCCTCTAATTGTCCGCATAAACAATATGGGTGATCGGCGATGAAATTTGTGTACTTGTGATAATTAAGATCGCTGCAGTTGAGTCTGAGGCGGGTGTGGTTAATTTGTGTTTTTCTGGTAATAGCTTCATAGTAATATCGGGGTACTCCCTCTCTAGTACAGTTTATGGACTTTGTGAATGATGCAAGGGACTCGTAACTTGTTGCGTTCGGGTCGAGTTTATTCCAGAGGTCTGTTGTTGAGGGGATGAAGGATTTTTTGAAAGAAGTGGAATCGAACTTTGGGGCTCTCAGGGAATTAGCCTGTCGGGTGTTAACATTTGTTATTTCAACGTTTGTTGGGGGTATTAGATTTCGCAGATAAGGAGGGGCTTGGCCAGACATCATTTTGTAAAAGAGACGGAGCTTTAAACGTTTCCGCCGTACGGCGAGGAGTTCCCATCCGGTTTCCGTCAGGAGAGATTTGTTACTGGCAGATCGGGTTGCACCTGTTGCTATACGAGCTGCTTCATATTGTACTTTTTCTATGTCATCGCTTTCTTCTTTGGTGCAACCATCCCAGACAACACAAGCGTATTCTAATACAGTGCGTACCAGGGTAAAGTAGCATCTTTCTAGTGATGCTCTATCCAACGAGAAACGATGTTTTCTGATAAGGGCTATTCTTTTCCATGCTGAGCTTAATAAATTATCTATGTGTGGCTTCCATTTTCCGTCGCTACTTAAAACCACCCCAAGATGTGTATGAAGTTTTACTTCCGTGATGGGTTCATTGTTCATATAAAGGGTTGGGTGGTCGATTAGATTTCTCTTCCTAGTGCAAGTTAACGCTTCAGTTTTTAAGACATTAAATTTTACGAGCCATTTGTTTGACCAGGATTCAAGTCGTTTGACATCCTGTTGTAATCTTAGTGCGCAAACAGTCGGATCTTCTATTGAAAGAGATATAGATGTATCGTCAGCGAAAAGGCGGATATTACATGATATGTCGTTAACAATGTCGTTAATAAAAACAAGGAATAGGATAGGGCCTAGTACAGAGCCTTGTGGAACTCCAGCTGTAATGGTTCCCCAGTTTGAGGCTTCGGATCCCATAACTACACGTTGATGTCTTCCACGGAGGTACGATCCGAACCACTTTAAAAGATTGTCGCGGATACCCACCGCGCTTAGCTTATATAATAAGCCATCGTGCCACACTTTGTCAAATGCCTTGCTGATGTCGAAGAATAGTAGGCGGGCGTCGCGTTCATCATCTAGTGATTTCGCCAAGTGATGGTATATGTCGCATAACTGATATGATGTTGAATCTGATGGCACAAATCCCGACTGTCGTTCGGTTATGATATTATTTGACTGGAGATATGACATTAAATGCTTTGCAACACACTTCTCAAAAACCTTTCCAAAAACTCCTAATAAGGAGATTGGTCGGTAGTTTTCTGGATTACTGCGGTCCCCTTTTTTATGGATTGGGACTACGTTTGCTCGTTTCCATTCAGTTGGAAAATATGCTTCTTTAAGAAAACGATTGTATATTATAGAAAGGGGGGTGCTGAGACTGAGACAATTCTTCAGAATACGCGGGCTTATTTGGTCGGGTCCAGAGGCTTTGTCGGCTTTTGTTACTTTCAGGGCATTAAAAACGTCAATTTCACTAATTAGGATATTATTTAGCATGGGGGTGTTTGTCTCGTCGGCAGGCGGGTCTGGCAGATCGTAGGTCATATTCAATGAGGCAATATTGCAAAAATAATCATTTAGTACAGTTGCTTTCTCGTAATCTGAGGAAGAAACTATTCCATTCCTCGAGAGGGGCGGGACCGAATTAACTTTTTTGCGGGACAGTTTGTTGAAAATCTTCCACCATTTTGAGTCGCCAGTTTCTGGATCTTGAAGGATTGATTCCATTTTTTGTATATGAATTTTCTTTGAGTTTCGTACTTCAGTAATTACTTCATTGCGGATTGTCCGATATTTTTGCCACATGGCTGGGGTGTTCCTAGCTTTTGCAGTTTTGTGTACCCTTTTCCGTTGTCTAATGAGATACTTAACTCTCGGTGTCATCCATTCAGGCTCGTTCTGACGGCATTTGACAATTTTGCTGGGTACATATTTGACGATAAGATTATTCATATATGATGTGAATGTTGAGCAGATTTCATCAGTTCCCAGGTTGTCAATTATTCGGTTCCAGTCACATGAACGAATTTCATTGTTTAAGGAAATAAAATTAGCCTCATCATACATGTAAATAAGACGATTAAAAGATTTGCTTCCTTTCTGTTTGTCTTCGACTTCTATCGTGGCATATACCGGCACATGATAGCGGACTAAATCGGAAAAAAAGGGATCCAGGGTACCAGATCCTTTCAGTTCACAAAGATCATTTATGAATATTAGATCTATTATGGTTTCAGAGTATTCTGTGAAGTTTGTGGAGTCGTGAATAACTTGTTTCAGATTACATTCTGCGACTATGGTTTGTACTTTCTTGTTTACAGGGTTGTATTGATTTTCATTAAAGTCTCCAGAGACAATTAGTTTGTGTGTGGGATACGAATTTATGGTGTCACCGATGTTTTCTAATATGTTGTGCCAGCAATTCACATTTGGGGGGCGGTAAAAAAAAACAATCAACACTCTTTCGCTCGGTAATATAACTTCAAGCCAAATGCTTTCTAAACCAGGTTTTTCGATATCTTTTCTGCGTGTATAGGCTAAATCGTTTTTGATATAAGCGATCACGCCCCCACCTACACTGTCCGTTCCTACTCTGTCGGCTCGCTCGGGTTCGTGAAATCCGTGTATTAGTATATCATGCTGGTCCGTTTTATCGCTCAACCAAGATTCCGTAAAGCCGCATATATCGTAATTTTGTATTTCGGTGGCAAGTATGTCGATTTTAGGGAGGAAACTTTGTACGTTCAAATGGAATAGTGACAGTTGACCATTATTGGTGGGACCAGGATTTGGTTTAATATCACCAGAAGTGATGAGAAGATGCCTGAACCAGAAGGGAATTCCAATTTGGGTATTGACCAAAAGATTGTGTCGGACGTTTTTTCGCGTGTGCATAGATGTAGTTGAGATTTCAATTTTGTCGTATCTCACCATAAACAGCATGAGTAAGGCCAGTAGTATTTCATTTTTACCAGCGCCCTTTAGTTGTAATCCAATGTAAAAGATGAGTAATTCCGATATCAATGGGTCGCATCTATGTTTTCGCTTAGCATAACGCGCGCGAGTATAGAACATGCCTACCCGTGAACGGTGCGCGTCAGCCAGGATCATCGGTGTATATCTTAGTATATTTTAAGCGGGTAGGCAGTTCATTCCTGTCATCGGTTCGTCGGTTTGAGGCCTGAGTCAATAGCCGGGGATTGTATGAGTAATCATAAAGATGTAAGGATAGAGAGGGTGTGGCGATGGATGTAAGAATAAAGGTAATAATGATAAGCATGGTATAGAGATATACACACATGAAAGTAGAAAATCATAAACAGTTCTGAAAAAAAAAAATTATATACACTGCAATACTTATGTGTTTGTTTGTAAGTTCAATATATAAAACGGTGACCTAAGATACCAATATTGTCGTGTGAATTAATTCTACCAATATTAGTACAGATTGTGCGAGCGTTTATGGGTGAGAATGATCAGATGTGAGCTTACAATGTGTAGTAAATGACGGACATCCGTGTGTAAATATATTATGTAAATATATTATGTAACTAAATTACGGATGTATTGTGATCAAATTGGAAGTCCACTGGTTATATAACCAGTTGACTTCCATTCTGATCACAACACAACCGTAATGTACGTAGACATACAGTCCCAGACTTATTACCAATCGGTTACAATAATAATAGTATTCCTGTTTGGCGTGCATATCCAGGTGAAAGATCGGTCACTCTACGTGAGTACGAAGAACGATAACACAACATGGGCTTACGGTCGAAAGGGAGATAATTCTACGGTCGCCAGCCAGTTGAGAAAATTATTTCATAAGGAGAGTGATCTGAATGGACGCCGCGAATAACTGCATCGGTGGAGTAAGTTAGGAGTTTCCAGGCCATCCGGCATTTCAGTGGGAAGAGCTTTCATGAGAACACTAATATCAGGTGACAGTGAAGTCGATAACGCTTGCATTTCGCGCATTCGAGAGTAAAATAAATTTTGCTTTAAACTGTCATTGCCAAGGTGTAGTAGATCGATACATTGTATGATTTGAGGTGTGGTTGACAGCAAGTCGCGTGTCGTGCGTAAACGAACACGTTGATGCGCATGTGTGTTTATATGTGTTGTATATATATATATATACACCAAGTCAAGTAATCGTCAGTCACTTTAAACGATGTGTGTTTTGTTGGCCAGTCAGTATGTCTATAAATGTAACTAGAGCTAGGGATGTAACTTTTTGGATAGAGTTACCTCCATTGGCATGTCTGATGCCGTCGGATTCTTTCGTTAATCAAAATGTGTTTAGTGGACAGGTCGGTCACATGAGTTATATATACTACAGGAATAGTATTAAGCTTGTGTATAAAGTAGCATACATTTCTTAAAGATGCAATCACGGTTCCAGGTCCCAGTAACAACATCTGCTGTTGAAGACAATATGTAGACTTGATTATAGCGAGGACATTGTGATCATGCATAATCACCGACACAAAGAAGAGTAACTCTATCGGTGTCGGTGCACCTCGATATAATGCGGATAGATCCTAAGATGGCCGATAAAATAGAGCTGGAATGTATAGTATACCGTAAGTGAGCGTTTGATTGATTTGGCGGAGTAATATCGCATGTCGATTTTTATTAGCAAGGACATAGATGGCTAGTTTGATGCCCTATTGCATCGAATTCTAATATATAATGATATGGTGTTTATGCATGGTATTATTTACTTCCTCGTCCCTATAATTATGCCAGCTAATGGAACTTGTTTCAAGTGCTTATTTATCGTATACGGCTTACTGTGCGTATTCGATTAATTTGGTGGTTGTAGTGTGTACTAGTGCGCGTCGGTGGACACAGGGGAACACATATACATACAATGCTGGGTTAATCTGACAGACCCATATATGTGGGCTGTCAAAGTGTTATAACTGATGTTTATGTGCCACGAGGCTTACGAGGTGGGCTGAAGAGTTGCCTTCTGAAATCGTCGAACTCTCCAAAGCTGTCGATCCTGTGAACTGTCGCGGCCCAGTCTTTCACGAATATAATGCCGTTGAATGTCCACGTAGACTCTATCAACTGGTCTTTCTTCAGCTTTCTACATACTCCGGCCATCTGAGAACGATTGTTGGTAGTGTGCTCGTTAACGAAGACACCCTTAGATGTCCTAGAGTTTTTTAGGGCTCCTCTAGCGCGATAGAATTTATCCCGTTTCTTATAATGGTGAAACCTTACCAAGATGGATCTTTGGCTGCCAATCTTCCCTGATCGATGTGTTCTTTCGATGTCTTCGGGCTCCACGGTAACGCCGATCTCTTCACCAAGATTTTTCACAATATCCTGGACCGACTCTCCACGAGATTCCGCAACCCCGGTGATGCGTAGTGAGTTGCGCATGCCGTACTGTTTCAGTCCATCAATGTCGGATTCGAGTTGATATATCCATGCGTCCTTCATTTTAAGGCCTTCTTCTAGGATTCCCACTCTTCGTTCCATGTCCGCATTCGAATCCTCAAGTTTAGTGACTCTGGCCTGCAAATTGATGTTGGATTCAGTACAGACGCTTTTGAAAATACTGCGCATGGAATTTTGGAATTCGGGATCTTGGAGAGCTATTTTGAACTCTCTCAGTAATTCTCCAGCCTGGGAACTGTATGGCATGCCCGTTGGTTTTTGAGGCTGAGAGTTTTCGTCATCAAACGTACTGTTATCGTACGGATCGCCGATTCCGAAAACAGGGGAACTCCCCACACGACTGAGTTCTCTCTGTTTCTTTGTGTCCATTGGTGATAATGAACTGTCGTCAGACCCGCGCGCACGTTTGTCATTCTCGTTCATGCTCGAAATGGCGATTGTTCAGCTTGTCTGCACAATTTTACGATATAGTTGTAGCTGTGGAATGTCTCGTAAACACAACTGACGATTGTGATTGGCTGGTTTAACCCAGCTAATTGAGTATGCTGGGGTCAAAGGTCAATTTTGAATATTTTCACAGTTTTTCTTCGCATAAGGTCAAAATGTTTTTGTTTTTTTTAATTGTCAGTTCATACCACAACAGGAGTTAATGTAGATTATTCAGCATTAATAATGTGAGAGGAATGTCATCAGGTAAATTCGACTTGCGTCGTTATGCATGAAATGACGAACTTACGAAAGATGAAAGATAATCCTCTTTGAATCATCAAAATATCCACATGAGCCGAATTATCAGACACGTTTCAATCACATCGGAATAGTGTGAACCATCCTCGTGAATCTCGCTACACTCCCGTTTTTCGAAATATCATATTGCGCACTAAACAAGGAATTTCAGAACTGTTTACAAAATTTGTTACCTGGCGTCCATATTGGTCACGTGATATATCACTTTAACAATCCACCATTCACCGCTCACATATTCAACCCCAACACACACTCACAACAGAGCGAGTCATATCACTTTAACAATCTACTTAACAATACCACTTTAACAATCCACCATTCATCGCTCACACATTCAACCCCAGCACACACTCACAACAGAGTCATTCATATCATTTTAACAATCCACCATTCACCGCTCACATATTCAGCCCCTGCACACACTCACGGCAGAGTGATTCATATGACTTTAACAATCCACCATTCACCGCCCACACATTCAGCCCCAGCACACACTCACAACAGAGTGATTCATATCACATTAACAATCCACCATTCACCGCTCACATATTTAGCTCCAGCACTCACTCACAACAGAGCTACCGTCATCGCATATTCATCAGTCCTCCCCTTCGCCTAAATAATCTTCTCTGACAAAATGTCCGGCTTTCCTCGCCCCATATCTGAACTCGCCCATGCATCCACATCATAAATCCAACATCCACCCTCCTCTACTATAAACTACCACCACCAATCCCACCCGATCAAACACACACCACCGGCCCCTTCACACCCCTTTTCAAAACCGATAGAAGGAAATATTGAACTTTTTTTCATAATGACAAAAACTAGGCACTAAAAGCAAACTATCGCAACAGTTTATATCTAATTTTCGTCTCATATTTCAGAAAAACTTTCCAACTTGTAAATATGTTTGCCAAAGTCATTCACACCAACACCCGACCCACTTCTTCAATATGTGCACCTATCATCCTCACAAGCATTAAAATCCCCACACATGTGACAAAAGTGAACGCGAATGTTGTTCCTTATCCCTTATTCGTCATAAATTAAGAAATGCCAGGAATGACCACAAATTCGTTCATAGCCGCCTCGGCCAAACATTGTGAGCCGAACAGATTTTCGATCGAGTTTGAAAAATGGCGTAATAAAGTTGTGCGAACGCTGCTCGGGTCGAACAACATTGGGCTTCGGAGAAAATAACTATGTGAACGCCCTCACAGGTTACAGACAACTCATTACGCCCTCTATGGGTGATTTATGTGATCGTGTTTTGTATTTGTCAATCGGGGTATGGGCGAATGTGAGAAATATGATTAAATATGTACTTGGATATTTTCGTACGATATGATTAGAAAGGTACTTGGGTATGTTCGTACTTCGTACTCGAACAATGTAACGTACTTTGACTTTAATTATTGTTGTGGTCTGATATAGATATCATCTCGTCGCGATGTATATTCTCGTATCGCTTAAGCCTTTGCGGCTAGATCTAAGTGTATGTCGAAATGCTTTATTGAACCGTGGCTTGTTTGCCACAATGAAAAGTGGGTGCCGAATTGGAACGAGAATTCCCGAGTTAACCATTAGCGCGTTGCGCGCTGTGTGTTTCTAGTGTTGTTTAGTTTGCTTTGTTGATTTCACGTGACATAAATCGGAATGCTATATACTATAGGATAGTATTAGGAATTTAATTCACACATGAATCCTGTTTGTTTATATCGGTGTTTAATATGTTATGTAACATCATTTAGTGAACTTTTTCGTTTATTTATACGTTGTGAATATCGGCATGTTATATAATAAATGATTTGGGATAGTAATTATTAACCAATTCACACATCACTCATTCGTGCTGTTTGGACATATTGACGTTTAGTGAACTTTAGTCTCGGTTTCTAAACTTTTTTTCCATGTCTTTGTGTGCGGAATATATCTGAGCTATGCATACAGATGTGATTAAGAAACGTTACAACACTAACGTTTTGACATTGGCTGTTTAACACACAATGTGGCCTTATTCTCAACATCCGTTTATATCTGTACACAACATATTTAAGAATGCTATATGAATTGAACAATATTCAGAAATTAACCCTCCTATGACCATGTTTTAGTTGATCCTTATGGGGGGAGGGGCATATTTTAATTAGTCCTCATTGGATCATATTTTAATTGACCCTCATTGGACTATATTTTATTTAACCCCGTGGAACCGTAGTTAATCAACACCGATGGCACCATATTTATGTTATTTATGATGATTATTTATTGTATTTTAATTAACTCTCGTAATGGGTCCATATTTCAACTTTAATTAACTCCCCATGTTACCATATTTTAATTGGCATACATGGGACCATATTTCAATTAACCCCCATGGGTCTATATTCGTATTAACCCTCATGGGGTCATTTTCTAATTAACCCTGATCAGTTATCGGACCATATTTTAAATAACAATCATGGTACCATTTTAATTAACCATCATGGGACCATATCTTTATTAAACCTCATGGGACCATATTTTATTTAACCGCCATTAGACCATATTTTAATTTACCCTCGTGTGATAATATTTTAATTAACCCTCTCTGGGTGCGTCCATATTACAATTAACACCTTTGGAACCAACATGTATTTTAATTAACCCCCATGAGATTAAACAAATTGGTAGAGACCATATCTTCAGTTGATATCAAGAGTGCATTACTTGAGGCCATTCTTTGGCCAGCATTATGCCCTCGTGTGGTGTATATTGGCAAGTATATCGGGCCCTATCGTAGGAGTTGATGGACTAAATGTGTTTAAAAAGAACTCGGTAATTGCGTACTTGGATGGACTAAATGTGATCAGAAACATACTCGGTATTTGCGTACTTGAATCATGTAACGAAGACCGACAATTCTGGTCGCATTATTATCCTGCATGCAATTTCATGTACTTTTCAGACCTATTTCAATAGAAATAAGAACAGGTATTTGCGTACTCAGAAGGTGGAGAGCTTTTTTACCTGATTATTATTCTCATGTTAATTCAATGCACTATTCATACCTTTATCTCAATAGCAATAACAACAACTAAATTAGATCAGAACTTCTAAGTAACTTACCAGTAAGTATGATAACAACCGATGTTCTATTGTACGGATCTCTCGAACTTCCAAACAAATTAAATTCCGAAATATTCTTGGCGGTTCAGAAGTTTATTTCAGATAGTGGCCGTTTCTCATAATCACTTAAGGTGACGCGGCTAGATTTCCATTCCATCTCCATAAACCGCATTTTCTCCTCCGTGTTCGTGACGCATTCGTGCAAGTGATTTCCCCACTGAACGGATGTTGTTTGTGTTATTTTGTATCGAATGTATGTTGTGTCAAACCTCTCTCTCTCTCTATCTCTTTCACACTCTCCCCTGTCTCTCTCTCATTCTCTTTCATTCCCTTTCTCACCCTTAACTTCCGTATTACAATGTATTACCGTATCTCAATCCTAAATAATATTCCAATCAATCAAATCTATATATCCCGTCTGCATTTATTCCACGAGGAGAGGACTTTAAAAAAGCATTTTGCTTGTTGTCCAATCCTCTTCATAAATCTATATATTTCTATATGTATATTATGTTTATGTCATATGTTTGATTTTTTAAAATAAATATTGTTTACACCAACAACAACTAACAAAGGGAAGATACATGACCGTCAAAACCAATTCAAATGTCGAAGAAGAGATTCTTTTCAAGAGAACCGAGAAACCAACATTGTAGTGTATTTGTCGCGAGCTGGCAGCGCGTCAACATAATAACGTGTCAACTAAGATTTTCGTCACTTCTTTGGCAATATGTGTGTTGTTATTGTTGTATCAATGAAATGGCCGTTGCATGTTTGGCGATGAACATTTTCGAACGTATATAAATGAATATATAAACGCACATTTCATGCGGTGTGTAAATATTTCAAAATAAACTTTAGTTGGCACGTCCGATTTAAAACAAAATAAATTTACATCCTTTCTCGCCAAGTGTACAGTATACACACGTACACAAAATATCACATATAATCAACTACTTAAGTTTGTACATAAATGCCTGTTGATGTGAAAGGGGTACTGTACGCCATTTTCATTAAATTTCCGGTGACAACAACGATCTAATGTCGATAATATATAGAAACATAAGTAATTTGAGTCGAGGATGTATTCTGTAAACGCTCAGGTTAATAGGCTGTCTTAAAATTTAATAATTTAAAAGTTAATAATTTGATATAAATTGAATTTATGACTGGAGCCATAAAATGGCGTCAATTAAATTACGAATTTCCGTAATCAAACAAAGTAATTGAGGGATACTGGATTGTTAACCGATCGCACACACGATCGCTTAAAATATCATGATGTTACGGGAGACCACTCAAGCCACTCACTAACTAGCGACGATACAATAACTTTAATGACTATATGGGACTAGTATGCCTATAATATAACTTTTATTTGATTCATTTGGTTGAAAACTGTACAAACATTACTCGATAACGACAATTTGTATTTTTGCATTCCGGTAAATTTGTCATCCGTAACACTACTTCGTACTCAACAGACTTTCAAATAATGAAAAAATTGTTACCTTATTCTCCGACTCGGAGACTATAGAAACCAACAACAACATTTGGCGTACAGTACCCCTTTAATACACAGTGATTTGAGCAAACAAATGCGAGTAATTCTCATTACCTGAACATATATATGGAATTGAAGGCAAAGCATTTCCTTCAAGTTCAGACTAGTATGATTTACCAACCATAGATTCGTGGTCACTAATCTAGTCTATAGTAATGTCAAACATTCATATCTTTCTGAGTACATCGCAGCTTTAACAATATAACAATCATTCACCATGCATACTTCTTACGATTTGTGTGAGTTATAACTTGTGACTCTATGGATTTTGAATACATGTAATGCACATCTATTCCTCTATCATAGTCTGATTAATATCCTATATAAAGTACTGCATGCACAGTGTACTCAATACAAAAATGGATCAACGCTATATTACTTGTTACTAGCATCTTTATTTGAACAGCCCAAACTCTTAAAAAACAAATAGAAACCCAAATTATTAAGCCATTAAGCCAATATTGGAAATTTGCATTACTCAAAACCAAATCCTATATAGTTGGATATTGTATTAGACCAATTCATATATAGTAGACACATTCATGATCTCACCCCCCACCAATTGGAACCACCAGAAACGCCCATGGTGGCGCGGGCAACAGTGGACACACCCATATAAAAAGCATACATCTGGTGCCGGGACATATCCTCGCTCGCGTAAATAGGCTCATATTACACTTATTTGATTCTGAAATAGGCCCATGGTAAACTTATTTAATAAAAAACGTTTTTAAAATCCAAATTTTGGAAAACTAACGCCGTTATAACGACTTCGCTCGGCCCGCTTGCGCGCCCGAGCTCGGATCGTGCATAGGTAACGTGCGTGCGTACGTACTTGTGACGTCACACATAAATTACAGTATACCGTGAACGAGAAAATTTTAGCAAACCAAAATTTTTGCGAAAAAATCACGTGACTTCCGGTAGTTGTTTCACAAAATCGCGGAATCGACAATGAAACGAATTTGCTAGTTCACAAGTTCCGATATATATATGGCAATGGACCACTGAAGTATTTATTTATTTAGAAACAGTAAGTTGTTATGAATATATGTCCTGCATAGATTCATATCATATCAATTTCATTTGTTAGCTAAATGAAGGCAGTTACGGCGTCATGACGTCAAAACGTCACTTGTCTCTGCGGACCAGAATCCAGACATGATAGAACGTGTCATGTCGTCTTCGCGGTTAATTGATTTCACCTCACTAGCTGTAGACTATACAACTATTGATTGATTTATTGATTGAGATTTTAACGTCGTTTTCGTCGCTGGGCAAAATATCACGACCATACTGGACATGCAAAAGCAGACACGCGCTTCAATTACTAGTTATATAATACCGGCTTGATTTAGTAATGTGTATTACATTTTAGCTACCTTACTAGTATTTAAATTCGCGCAGTACTTTTTTTCGCACACACAATATTATGCCGGGGTCGTTCCATATGCTTTGCATATTATCACATTAGCCTCTACCAGGGTACACCGAGTCACGACACCATACTTGGATGAAATCGGACCAGCAGTCTGTGAGAAAAATCCGGACAGACACTGACAGATAGACAGATCCTACTCATTTATATACATAGGTATCAAGGCTTAGTTTGGCTGGGGGGGGGGGGTCAGGTTACTATTTTCGCAGCTTTCGATCAGAAACCAGTCTATTTATCGAGAGACATTTAGTGCGCGAATGAACCAATATGAGAATCACAAACCAACATTGACAGACAACATCTAGATAGCAATTTTCAATCACTAAGCAGTTATATCAACATTGAGACGAAAATCATTTATATGTACTTTTACTTCCATTAACTCCCAGAACGTAAACCAGTGATTTGTTAAAGTCCAGACGCACGTGCTGCCGAAATTGTCCCTGCTATTTCAAAATGGATTTTTCCAGAATTTCTCGGCAATTCGTTTTGATATTTGGTTCAAGCGACCATTGTGACAAAATATTTTAATATCATCAACACTTTGGAAAATATAACCCCATTTACTATAGTTTTATGGCATGAACAATATTTAAAATTTCACTGATTTCAGGTACCAAATGTAAAGTGTAAAATGGAATGTTTACAAAAGTGCTATTCATATTAATTTCATTTTGAAAGGCAAGTGCTACGTTTGAGAAAGTTCATGTCATGATTATTGATCAATGAAAAAAGGGCCGTGACTAGTTTTAGGTCATGGATTCATAACCAAATTCAAGCTTATTTGATAGAGTGGCCTATTTCAAGTTAATTGCTCCCTGCTTGTGTGATCCACCCTTCATATCAACATTTGTTTTCATTAGGCGGGAATATGTATGCCCTCTTTATCCTTCAGCTTAATATATCGGAGTATGATGTTATATCATGCAATTCAAATTTTAACTCAACATTATGACAAAAGTGAAGCTTCCTCTTATAGAGTCATGACAGTCAGGTATTTGGTGTATGATATTATTAAACTTTTCTAGCATATCTTGGCACGTATACGGACGACAGATATACAATGATATCTTGAAAGTGCCAAACGATTTAAGTTTAAGGAGGAACGCACATGTTACATAAATCCTGAAAACAGTGACCGATGCCCCCGTCCGCGCGTGCGTGTGTCTTCACGATACCACCCACTGATCTGGCTTCTAAAATCACCATATAGACGTCTCAGATGCGGTGCCGTTAGCTTCATTCGCGACAAACATATTATACATACGCCTGCCCCTTAAGTACACAAACCCACGCAAGAATCAACACGTTGTTTTCTAAGACCTGCTTAATATTGAATCGACTAGTGAAAATGGGTTCCGTTGCACCAGTCACGAGAATCTGATAAGTTCATACGAAATTAAAGATGGGTATTGTATTCATGGTTCGAATATGTCGGGAGAATTTATTGAGATATGAATATGTAGATAGTTTATCATTGAACAAGGCTGGAGTGCAGTCTGGTCGGATGACAATATACATGGCGCGACAACATAGCTATGCTGCAGCAATAGAACCAACTGTAATAAATATTTGTGCCGGTATACATTGAACTAACCTTGTAGTATACGTTATGTGTACGTCGAATACATATCCGCGTAGTTAGTTTACATGTAGACATTATTGGCCACAGGAACGTAGTTTGAGAAATTCAATCTAGTAATACCTATATATATATATATATATATATATATATATATATATATATACTCCTTAGTTTGGAAGCGAGGCACTTATCTTTTGTATCGGCATGTGAATAGTAAATAATATCACGTTCCGATTCATTTAAACCAAACTCATTGTAAGTGAAATGCGGATCGACACAGGCCTATATATAATAGAACAATTCCGATTTGTATAGGGGTAGGTTAATTATTTGTACAGACACGTAGGCCGGGGAAGTCCATTTTTATAAGCTAAACAAAGAATGCTTTCTAAAACCGTTTAAATCAAACTAAGTTATCCAATTTGACCCTTATGGCATGCAATATAAATTATTACGATCTAAGCATATTGGGTGATGTAGACGTATAGTAGCTTGGCGGTTGGTGGTTTTGGGTTGGTGGTTTGTGTTGGCGGTTGGTCGTTTGGGTTTGGGGTTGGTGGTTTAGGTTGGGGTTTGGTGGTTTGGGCTGGGGGTTCGCGTCACAATCCAAACGCTGACGCTTCAAATGGAGTGATAGCATGTTTATTATATATGTGTGATTACCACAAGCCAAAATCGAATCAACAGTCAACAATTTATCAACATAGAATGCTTATTATATATACATGTGATTATCACAAGCCAAAATCGAATCAACAGTCAACAATTTCTCAGCATATGACATTGTAGCATACCTTGCTGTACATAATTCCTGTATTTGTATTATATATATTAACATAGGCTATTGTAGCATACCTTGCTGTACAGAATCCCTGCATGCCTATTATTATGCACGACAGACATATATAATGCTACTACAGTTATCAGGGGTGAATAGAGGATCATAAAGGGAATGTCAGAAAACTAGTTTATTGGGTCACAAAACCTGCGTTATATGCATTACTGATGTCCATAATGTTCTACAGTACAAATGGGATAACAAAACAGTCCGTTTGCAGCTACAAGTGTCTGGCGATTTCATTAAGCATTAGATACGCATGTTGTTGCTTGTTCGTCATTTTTAGATAATTGAAATCATCCCATACTTTATTGACCTTCACAGGGTATAAAACTGTGTGACTATTATGACCATTGGTGTAAATATATTATATAAGAAACCACAAATGGAAATGAAAATCTTTGATACACTGGATGGTTATGGTATAGTATATCCAATACGAATGAGTAAGTTTGTTGTAATATAAATAAAGTGGCGGTTACCTGAATACACGTAGTATAGTAAATAACTGAAAATATAGTAGAACACTGGGATGGTGGGTCCCGAAAATGGTCAAATTAATACAAATAGCATATGTGTCTCGAATTTTTTATGACACCCCCGACCAATTGAGAGAAATAACTCTATATCAACAACTATGTGACAACGCTTGTTGTCTTAAACGGATCGATGGGGGGCCTATAGGCGCTGGTGGGGTTGGCAGACAGGAAGCTTTATATATCCATTAATAATTGGCAGTCAAAATAACTCAATTAGATATTAATGATAAACCAGTTATCATCCATGAGAATATACAATGGGGAAATAACAAATATAAGCTTTACAGCTTACAGTCAGACCCCTTTCTCATCTCGAATATTCTGGGACACACGTGTTAATAGTTTGTAATGTGTGTGTTGTAAGGGATATTGTTTGTATCTACACACCTGTTATTGAAAATAAAATATTGTTGACATTAAAGAAAGTAGCTTACTAGCCTTTTATTTTAATCTGAAACCAATTAAAACATGGGGTGGATATTCATCCAATACGAACACGATTGGATAGAGAAAGATACTTAATCGGGTTTCACGATTAGATAGCGAAAGATACTTAATCGGGTTTCACGATTAGATAGCGAAAGATACTTAATCGGGTTTCACGATTAGATAGCGAAAGATACTGCATCGGGTTTCACGATTAGATAGCGAAAGATACTTAATCGGGATTCACGATTAGATAGGGAAAGATACTTAATCGGGTTTCACGATTGGATAGAGAAAGATCCTTAATCGGGTATCACGATTAGATAGCGAAAGATACTTAATCGGGGTTCACCATTAGATAGTGATTGATATTAAATCTCAATAACACGTGGCACGCGATGTTAGAATTGAGACCAGGATTATTGACGAAATAACGGAGCCATTAAAGAACGTATGCATTAGAGGATGTAGATAGTATGGATTGACCACTATGTTTGTTATACGGTGTCTTTTCAAACAATAATCATTTTAGGTAGATACCTCCTTTGGTAGGAGAATCGGGCCCCCTGTTGGCGTATGGTGATCCCTACTCTGCCTAACTCAGCAATTTGGCATTCTTTGATCAAATTATGTAATCGTACAATAGCACGGGATCTCCGAGCATGAGTTGTTTCAACCACAGAAATCCCGTGCAAAATAATATCCGTACTCAGCAGTGCGACATTCTTTGATGTTACCGCGACATTTATTATGCTGTATATAACGTCGTTATTTCAATGCACACGAAACATTACGTTGTAGTTTTGGCGCTTTGATTTCAAATGGTTACGCTGTACTGGTAACACACTGACCCGCTTTTTCACCAGTATTCTGTTTAACCCCCCGAACTCCCGTTGCAGCCGGATTTTTGATGACATTGCTACTGACTTTTGGTACATGTATGAATCAAACAGATCATCTGCACGGGGAATGAGTCCGTGGGATGGACCCGCAGCTGGCCTGGCAGAAACCCTGCATGATCGCACGATGTTCCAGGCATGTGGTAATTCTCAGAATCGCACTAGTGCAATCTGTCGACGGAACTATTTCATTCAGTGTTGTTAGACTGGCTCTCGCCCTTACTATTTTTCAACTTTTCAATGCAAGGGCGACAACCTACTTGCCGAAATCGCAGCGCGCTGATTGAGTTATATTTTTGGAAAATCTGGGAAAACCCAATTAACGCCTTTGAGTGGGTCAAGATGGGTCATGGATTCGTCAAGATCCAGACACTCATGCGGTTCTATCTATTTATGTGTGGCTGCTGTGGCATACGTGCATTAGGAATTTAGGATAGTATGACATGGTTGTATTTCTCATCCTTAACATACGCCAACAACGGGCAGTAATTACCACATTAGAATATACTCTTTTAAATGTGTGATATGTAGTGGTATAAGCAATACAACACCAGTACTGGTACCGCGGTTCCAATGCAGTACCGGTACCGACTACATTGGTACCGGCGGTACTTTGACAAGCCTGTCTCAGATTTGCATCATGAAAAGAAGTGATTCTTTGCTTGCTACTTTAAACAGTTTTATTACATCATGTGGTTTAGAAATACCTGCAGCCTACTAACTATTCAATTATACATGTACACTTATACATGTACAAATGTGAAATATCAAAACATTCTATAGAATATGAGGCAAAGTTTACTGCAAATTGATTACATGGTTTTCTAAAACCTGACAGTTCATTGCAATGTTGTTGCATTTCATTAATAGATTTACAGTCATAGGTCACACTAATTAAATTAGAACAACTTTAGTGAAATAATTTATTGGTATTGTAATGTACATGTACATGTATTAATCTTGATAAATGCTGGAATGTTGAACAATGTTTGAAATTAGGATTGAATTTGCTTCATTTCATTCAAAAGAAATAATTCACATCTGGTTCCAACATAAATAATTGTAATCTAGTTTGGACTAATACTAGTACCATGCTCCTATCATGATGTCCTCCGTTTAATATCCAGTTACTCTTCTCTATTCTATTAACATGCAATCGCCAATTTTGATGGGATTTTGACAAAATTTTATACATATGGTTACTTTCGTCCACTGAGTGTTTATGACAGGTCAAATCGTGACCCCGACCTGAACTTGACCTTCAAAATGATCAATTCAACATCAAATTGGTTAAAACCGGATGGATTTCGACGGGCACGTTTGTCGGGTACTTTTGTCCGGGCAGTGTTTTGGACTGGTGAAATCGTGACCCCACTTGACATTGACCTTCAAAATGGACAATTCAAGGTCAAAGCCCGGACGAAGTCGGGTCACATTCTAGTTACTTATATTTACAAATAGCTGAGTCAACTTGCAGTTTAAAAGGGAATTTAATGCAATAAGTTATAATGGTATTCTCATAGCTCATTGCAAGTCGCGTCTACACAATATGGACACATGTAGGGGTTTGCTTACAACGTCACATGACATACAAATTTCGACCAACCAACATTCTGCTTTCACAGTGCGAAACTGCGAATTCATGTGTTAATAAATATTTCTTAACCCTTTCATGACTGGAGATGCGCTGGTGGAAATTTAAAGGTCATGTGCCAGTGCATTCTCTCATACCGATACATGAACAATACATGTGACTCTCTCATAGGGAGCCTCGTATACATGTAACAGTCAGATGAGCTTAATCTGATACTCCTACATGTATGCCAGTCTATGAGTTATCTTTTTCTTTTTTTTAGCTCAACTTTACTTTGTAAAGTTTGAGCTATTGCCATGGCTGTGTCGTCCGTGTATGCGTAAGGCGTCAACAATGCAGGCTACATGTCTTACCTTTGGTCGGATCATTATGAAATTTGTCATAGCTGTTGACATCAACATTTAGACCAGAATGATTAATTTTGGGGTCATTCTGACAAAAAACATGGCTGCCAGTGGCCATCTTGGATTTCAAAATTTAATCCATTAGCACGGGCTACAGGTCGTACTGTTTGTCTGATCATCATGAAATTTGTTATGGATGATAATATCGACATGTAGATGGGAACGAGTGATTTTGGGGTCATTCGGCCCAAAAACATGGCCGCGGGCAGCCATCTTGGATTTACTCTTTGTATCACTAAATTCTTTAGAACGGGCTACAGGTCGTACTTTTAGTCTGATCATCATAAAATTTGTCAAGAATGTTAATAATGACATGTAGATGGGAATGAGTCATTTTGGGGTCATTCGGCCAAAAACATGGCCACCAGCAGCCATCTTGGATTTTACTCTTTGTATCACTAAATCCTTCAGTACGGGCTACAGGTCGTACCTTTAGTCTGATCATCATAAAATTTGTCATGGCTGTTGAAATTGGAATATAGATGGGAAAGAGTCATTTTGGGGTTATTCGGACAAAAAACATGGACGCCAGCGCCCATCCTAGATTAAAAAATTTAATCCATTAGCACGGGCCACAGTTCATACCGTTCGTCTGATTTGTCATGGATGATAATATTGACATGTACATGTAGATGGGAACGAGTAATTTTGGGGTCATTCGGCTTAAGAACATGGCCGCCAGCAGCCATCTTGGATTTTACTCTTTGTATGACTAAATTCTTTAGCACGGGCTGCAGGTCGTACCTTTAGTCTGATCATCATAAAATTTGTCATGGATGTTAAAAATGACATGCAGATGGGAACAAGTCATTTTGGGGTTATTCGGCCAAAAAACATGGCCGCATGCAGCCATCTTGAATTTTACTCTTTGTATGACTAAATCCGTTAGCACAGGCTACAGGTCGTACCTTTAGTCTGATCATCATAAAATTGACATGGCTGTTGAAATTGGAATGTAGATGGGAACGAGTCATTTTGGGGTCATTCGGACAAATAACATGGCCACCAGCGGCCATCTTGGATTTCAAAATTTAATCTGGTGGCTCACTCCCAGAGCTCTAGTATATTTTATTAAAGGGACATCTCCTACACAGATATATACCATTTCCATAAATATGGAATCCGGGGTTACTGGGGACTCGCTTCCCTCATATCATATGGTGTACTTATTGACTTGAAATTGGATAAAAAACCCAATTTTCATATTATCAGCGTTACTGGGGGGGGGGGGGGGTTGCTTCCTTCATATGGTGGGTCTGTGCCATTTAAAATTAATTCGGGGGGGGGGTGATATCAATGCATCTTAATTTTTATTAGTGCAAATGATTTACCATGAAGCGCAAATGATAGATGTTATTTTGCGAAATATTTGCGCTTGATCGTAATTGAATAATAAATGTGAAATGGGTCTCCCATACATGAAATGTAAATCAATTGGGCTTAAGTGCAAATAATTACACTAAAGCGGAATTATTGCGCTTAAGCGCAATTCATGGTTATATGTAACAAAACGCCACTGGTGAATAAATAGGTTTCTCCATAACATGGCATTAACTCCTATTGACATGTCACCTCTTGGTTTCATTGGGTTGGATGGGTAGGGAGCTAGCCCAACTTCTCTATCAAAATGGCTAACTCGCAATAGTATCACATTCTGTTTTAGTTGGAGCAACTTGTGATAGTAATATATTATCTTCGGTATATATTAGTTGGGGCTACTAGTACTTGCAATAGCATTACTTTCTGAATTAGTAGGGGCGACATTGATTTTCTTAAATTTTTAAGTATACAGGCACACCATATGAGGGAAGCAAGCCCTCGGTGACACCACATTCACACTATATGATAATGGAAATACTACAGATTTGTGCAAGAGATGCTGATTTAAAAGGTAAAAACTAGAGCTCCAGGACTGAGACACCAAAGCTCCAGTAATTACACACCATTTTTGGACAGGGATGCTGATAATATGAAAATAGGGTTTTTTTCCCCGATTTGAGCTTTTCCGATAAATGGCAACAAGCCATATTTCCGACTAAATCCTGAAAAGTTACGCATAATTCTGCTGTGGTTAAGAAGTCGATTAATTAGAGCATTACGGTATGAGGTAAGAAAGCCCTCATCCAGTGACACTGCATGCATGTATAGGATATTACCATAGTAAAGGCTAAAATATGTGCAAAAATACATTAAAACATTACACAAAACTGACTAGATTTCCGGAAAGGCAACATCAATTCTTTGGATAGAGGAATGCTGATAATATGTTATTAGGGATTCTCCTTGTTGAACACATACTCACAGTAGTCCAAGTCTTCTTGTACTAAAATCAGCTAAGATATTTGGATGGCGATTTGCTGTTTTTAGTCCAAGCCCGTCCTATATGCTCTCTTATGACAGGACTTACGCCCAAGATCTGTGTTGGGAATTTGTGGTATATTTTACTCGATTTACCTAGCAAATCAATACATGATGCTATATACATGGAAAGGCTTACATATTATGGTCATAATGGTGTATAATAATCTAACTTTAATGTTAAATTACACATAGAATATTCCGGTTGATTGCCACAAACATCGATTTGTTGCTCTGTTTGTTTACGTTTTAACCGAAAGCCGAAGTGGTCCGAATAAGTTCGGCATAATCCGCTGTTTGTTCTGGGAATTCTACTTTCCTTTTCTATATATAGCGCGGGTTTTCCGAACAAAATGGAGAAAACCGATCGCCCGAAAGTTCAGTTTCATATGTGCTTTGAGAACAATTCCCACACTAAAAACTTAATGACATTATGGAGGAGCAGAACGGTACATGTAGTTTTGTTGACAATTTACGCAAGCAACTTGTCAAAATTGAAGCAAATTAGAACTCTTGTGTCTGACTTGCCATGCGTGTGATGTGCATTTTGCCATGTGTGTTGATAAAATAATCGGAGAACCGAATCACACAGTTTCGAAATATAGTTCTTCCGTTTTAGTGGGACTTTTCAAACTTAAGGTTCAAAATTTATACAAATTTTATTTGATTTTTTGTGTGCTTAACAAGAGCAGTATTTTGCCCTGTTCGCATAGTATATATCTTAATTTCGCGGAAGTCCACCAAATATGGGTGAAATGTACCACCATATAAGGCATACTATTTATTCTAATGCTCGTTGTGTTAACACTGTTTTAAACTTTGAGAGGGTTGTAATTCCCGTAATTTATTTAGTGTATTACATTTATATCTCCAATGTTCAATTAATCTATTTATTATTTTATTTATTGACACACATATTTACGATTACGATTACAATGGAGAATTCATCGTATTGTTGTCCAAAATCTACGGAATATTTTCAACGGAAAATGCCGAACACAGTTCGCGAGGTCAACCGAGTTCGCATACTTTAAAAAATTTGTAAACATTGAGGTAAATGTCTCTTTTCGCATTCAATTATCGCTTTCAATTCACAACTGATGGGTTTCAGATCAAATAGCATGTCTTCTGCGGAAAATATCAGTTTATTGTCGCAATTGTGATATTTTATTTCATATAATTGTGGTTTTATTTGAGCGGGTCACTAACGCTTAAGTCCTGTCATAAGAGAGCATATACATGTAGGACGGGCTTGGACTAAAAACAGCAAATCGCCATCCAAATATCTTAGCTGATTTTAGTACAAGAAGACTTGGACTAACTCACAGTTGACTGTTGAGTACAGGTCAAAATTAGCCCAATGCTCATCTTGTGTTGCTAGGTGATACACCAGGTAATGCTAATAGTTTATGGGTAGGTTAGATAGTAGTCACAATTACACTTAACCCTTTACCCAAAAAAATGGCCAAAACGCCTGAATAAACTTCAACCGCCTAGAATATCTTAGGTATGTCTCAATAACACCATACAACTATGGATATCATTGGAACTGGTTCCTTGACCACATTGTGATGGTTACAGTTTTACCCTGTGCCAATGCATTCTCTTATATATGCGAGTCGACCATAGATCGCCTCGCATATATAAGAGAATGCATTGGCCTAAAAAAATAATCTTTTTTAACAATTTTTTCTTACATTCTTTAACAATTTTATAATTTTTTCTTACATTCTTTAACAATTTTATAATTTTTTCTTATATTTTTTAACAATTTTTATAATATTTTTCTACATTCTTTGACAATTTTATCATTTTTAATATGTGTTAAGCCAATGCGTTCTCTAATATATGCGAGGCGACCAATGGTCGACTCGCATATATAAGAGGACTAGCAGTGTTACCCGGCGTTGCCCAGGTTAATGCGATGAGAAACCCTCTGTATGATGCGGATATTTGTTGGGGATAGATAATGCTCTTGCTTAAAAGTGTTACACGTTTTCTCATAAAAGGTATATTCAAATAGCATCATAAAACATGATTATTACAGTCATGGGATATAAGTAGTGGCTCACCTTGTCAATTTTCATACTGTTTGTCGCGATTAATCTGTTCCAACAATAATGAAGTATGTATTTTTATACAACTGCGTATACATTATACGTTATAATACGATACATGAACATCACAAACACATTAGTTCGATAACAGATGATAATTGGGTTTTAAATATTAAGATGTATCAATCAATTTAGTGGGTTGGACTAAGTTATCGAGGACACCTGGCTATCTACATGAAGATACAGATGTTTCATAAAACAATGTTCTCTGTTTAAACGAAATGTTGATGCGCATAAATATTAGCTACATGTGCCAGGCACAGAGCGAGATTTTGAGTTGTAATGTCAGTCGAGGAATCTGTTATAAAACTCTTGTCATATGTCCAGTATTGGGAAGATCCTGAAAAGTCTTATGCTACTAACTGCATTTTCTTGTATATCAGAAGAAACTATATTTGACTGCACACTGTGACCACTATTTTTGAATAGGCCTCCCATATCTCTAGACAAATGGTAACTTTTTTGTGGAAACTGTGTTGAATGGAACAGACTCAATTTTGTTATTATATATATGCAATCCTCTGACGGTTCGGGGTCTCTCAGTTTGCACGAATATATGTATCTCTTCAATAGAATGATAAATATACGTTTAATGCTTCTTCTATGAATCTCTTTTTGCTACCTCATTTTGTGAATGCACTGATTGCTATTCCCATATAAATATGACAGTTAAGAAGATATAATTGTTCAAGTGACTTAAGTGAATCACCATACATGTATGTCGGGATTGTGAAATGTGAACGTCCAAAACTACTTAAAATGATATGGAGATGGCCTGTGTGACTGTATATAACTTACATGTGGATAAAGGCGAATAGCAATCTCATCAAGGAAAGTACATATCCGCTCGCCATCCGCGACGCAAACGACGCCAAATGTGATTTAATTCATGGTATATCATTAGAGAAAAACGTGTATGAATTCGGTGGAAATTGGTGCCCAATAAATTTGTACCAGCGTTTGCCTCTTTGGACATATTTAAACCACTACCATTAGACTCATGGGTGCATGATATACTGGCGATGATTATATATATGTTTGGTGTAATCAGCAACTAAACAAATTCTGAGAATGGTTATGACGCATATCTCTCACCCAACGACACCATTTTGACGTTTTTAAATCACACGATGACATTCCTCGTATCATAGAGAAGAATAATATATCAAATAGTTTATTAAATCAATTGTTGATGCAACGCTGACCCGAACAACGCCATATTGCGAACGTGATTATGTATTCGTTATGTGGAAATCGGCGACAAAAACTATTTCACGATATATTTTTAATTTTGCCGACCTCCCCATTTTATTTCCCTGACACCAACAGCGTCATTTTAGAATTTTTTTTACCCTCACCCTTATCTTACTTGTAAACTTGTAAACAGTCACCCCTCTTAGAACGCCTTGGTGCCATCTCGATTGTACAGCGTGAAGTTATATATAGAACGCACAGACAGACAAAAAGACAGACAGACAGACAGACAGACAGCACGATTTGATTTCTTGTATCATTTGAGAAGAACGTGTCTGAATTTGATGGTAATTAGTACTAAACATATTTTGTATCAGTCTTGGTGACCCTCCCGTCCCTATTTCAGTCTCAAGTTGCACACACTAAGACTCATTAGAGATTAGAGATGCATATATATGAAATTGGTGAAAATTGGCGAATATACAAATTCGTATTAAATTTAAGGTCCCCATATCTCTCTCACCCATAGGGCACAAATTTGGTGTATCACAGAGAAGAATATGTATCAATCTGGTGGAAATCGGCACTAAACATATAGATATAATTTGTTGTGTCCCTCTTATCTGTATACACCACTGACTCGAATGGCCCAACTTATGACATCCTTAAACCACACGATTATACTCCTGATATCATGGAGATGATTATTTATAAGTTTGGTGATAAACGGCGACTAAACAATTTTTTTGGTATCAAATTTGATGCCAAAACACACCCCATCTCTCAAACAAACTGCATCACCATGGCGTCTTTAAATCACACGATTAGATTCGTCGTATCTTGGATAAGAACGTGCAATTTGGTGGAAATTGGCGCAGAAAAATTGAGCATCAATTTTGGTGGCCCTGTCCCTTTCAATGCAACCCTGACTCGAATGAGGCCACATTTGACAGATATAAGCAACACCATTAGACTCCTCATACCATGGGGATGATTTTGTATAAGTGTGGTGGCAATCGGCGACTAAACCAATTATCAAATTTAGTGCCCACCCTCCAAATCTCTCAACCAAAAGACAACAATTTGGCGTTGTTAAAGCGTACAATTTGATTCCTTGTATAATGAAGAAGAATATATATATCAATTTGGTGGTGATCGGCGCTAAAATTAGTTTTTCAATTTTGGTGCCTCTCTCCCCTTCCGTGAATCCCTGACTCGAACGACGACATTTTTAAACCACACCGTTGTTTTTTTTATATCATGGGTTTGGCGTTGTCAAATCGCACAATTAGATTCCTTATATCACGAAGAAGAATATATATGAATTTGGTGGAGATCGGCGCTAAAATTAGTTTTTCAATTTTGGTGCCCCTCTCCCCTTCCGTGCATCCCTGACTCGAACGACGCCACATTTAAACCACACCGTTGGTTTTTTCATATCATGGGGATGATTATATATAAGTTTGGTGGAAATCGGCGACAGAAAAAAAATCTGCCCCTCCCCCTTCCGGACACCCCTGACGCAAACGGCGCGACTTTTGTCATATTTAAATCACACCATTAGATTCCTCATATCATGGGGATCATTATATATAAGTTTGGTGACCATCGGCGACAATTTGTTTTCCGCCCCTCCCCATTTTCTGCCCCTGACAACAACGGCGTCACTTTAGAAAATTCTAACCCCGACCATTATCTTTCTCGTAAAAAGCTACTCCTAGTAGACCTCTTTGGCATCATCTAGATTGTCCCCTGTGAATTTATATAGAACATAGACAGACAGACAGACAGACAGATATGCGCAAATATAGATATAGATGCATTGGCACAGGGCCGTTCTGTTGGGTAAAGGGTTAAGCGCAATTGATTGCGCTTAAGCGTATTTAATTACGCTTAAGCGTAAATGCCCTTTTTACGCTTAAGCACAATATGTTGTAATTGCGCTTAAGCTTAATTCATTATTAAATGTGAATTTGGCCTCCCATAGAAATACCTTATCTATATGCTATAGCGCGCATATCCTACAGGTCTGGGTGAACCACCGATCAATCAATAATAGCACGATCGGCCTAAAATAGACCGATCAGGCTAAAATAGACTGATCGGTCTTTCACAGCCAGCTTGAATTTTGGATAAAGGAGTAGGCCTACATGTACTCTAAATTGTTATTTCAAGTGAAATAGGCCTCCTATACATGAAACGCTTTAGGTCTAAAAAAAATACATTTGTTTCCGCTAACGAGCTGAAAAAAATTAGGGTAGGTAGGTAGACTTAACTTTTTTGTTTTATGTTAACTTTTTTTTTTTCAGTATCTATAAAAATAATTGAATAATACTTGTTAATAACCCAAACTATGCACTTCTTAGTCCCAATCAGGTTAACCCAGATGATTGATGAACTTGAAACTCCAATTCAATCTTACATATGCTTTAATATTTACATATATACTAGTCTATATACTAATATAGTCTTTGATAATCCTAATATTTCCCATATGGTCTGGCGACAACTGGAGTCAGTCCAGCACCACTGCACTGTTCACATATTGGAGTGACCTTCTTGTACCGATCGCTTAATGATGGCTTCACAACCCCACCTTCTCCTCCATATTTAGTGAAGGATCTACATGTAGGTATTTTTTGGGGACACCTGAGTTTGGACAATTATATGCCGAAGGCATAACCTGAAGGCTTGAGCGGTTGAATGATATAAACAAACCTGAACTGAAACTATTTGAAGTTTTCACAGATGAAAGCTAGATAAAGCCAAAAATACTTTATAGTATAATTCCAACTGTTAAACTTAAATCTTTTTGTAAACTTAAATTTCTTAATTCAATATACATAAATGTTTTGCGTCTTGTTATGATATGAATTGGGACCTAAATTGAAAAAAAAAATGTTGAATAAAAAAGAAAAAATTGTCTAATTTTTTTTTTTGCAATGGCAATAAAAAGTTTAGGGTCGGGAGTTTAAAATAGGGTCGGTCGGGTTAGCGGAAACAAACGTCTTTTTTTAGGCCTTATCTATATGCTATAGCACGCATATCCTGCAGGTCTGGGTGACGGAACCACTGATCAATCAATAATAGCCCGATCGGGCTAAAATAGATCGATCGATCTTTCACAACCAGTCTGAATCTTGGATAAAGGGAGTAGTCCTACTCTAAATTGTTCTTTCAAATGAAATAGGCCTCCAATACATGATACATGAAATGCCTTATCTATATGCTATAGCGCGCATATCCTACAGGTCTGGGTGAACCACCGATCAATCAATAATAGCCTGATCGAGCTAAAATAGACCCGTGTGTCGAAAAGTGCATTCTGGCGCTGTTCCGTTTTGAAATTGACTTTCAGTCTCGGAGCTTTCTTTTACACAGGACTGCACCGGACAAAAAGTCGCCCATCATGCATGCTTATTTTAATCATGATAAAGCTGCAGGCAGTGCATGGACTTACACGTGTGATGGATGCAACATGGTGTATAAATCGCAAACGTCTGAGGCAACGACCCATCTATGGAATCATCTGTTAAAGAAGCATCAACCACATGAAGAGGCTACCCTGCGATTGTTGTTTTGCGTCTTCAAGCTTATAACAACGGGTGTTTCTGAATGCCGATTTGCAATTATGCATATACATGCAAACTGTAGAAGTTCCTCATGATTTTAGTTCCGATAATCCGTTTAGAACTTTAGAGGTAATATATTAATCGTTGTGATGATCACATGGACGTTTTAGTCTGTTTTGTTTCCTCGACAATTGTCAGTTGAAGTTAATAGTATCTCAAACGGTGGTTCACCACCACATAAGTTGGGATGGAACTTCATGCATGCAGTTCATAGAACGTTTCACAACGAGCATGATGTTCCTACATATGATGAAGTATAGCTAACAGTTGCTAGATCAAATTGTCTCAAAAATTCAAATTTGCCGCTCAAAATAGGCGCCTGGTGTGTTGTATAGTCCCAAGCATGTTAAAAGGGCAATGTTCGGCATGTTTCGGAGGCGTTAAATATAACATTACTGTGCCATATATCCTATTACATATCAAACTTTTATGTTTTTTTCCCTGGAGCATTTTGCCCAATTACACATTTCGAGGTCGCATTAATCAATACAAAATAGCGACCGTTTGCCTCCGCTGACCCTGGCTGACCCTTCAGTTATGAATAAATTATTCTATTTTAGGTGATTTCAATTTTTTTTTTTAATTGGGCTGAAAAAGTCGATTAGTATATATCTCATATTCGCATACGTATACTTTGGTTGCTTCGCTTCCGCGGCTTCGCCCCGGGAGAGCGGGCACTATAACATACCGGTATATGTGAATGACCAACTATCGAACCCTCAGACTTTTCAACCCTAACCTGCCTAAGACTATTGAATCTTTGGACATTGAACTCTCAACTATTGAACCCTCAGACTATTGAACCCTCGGACTAATATATTATATTGTCCCCCAAAAAGTAAATTTTCGGGGGACTATGCATATGGGCTCTGTCCGTCCGTCACACTTTTGAGTACCTTCATGGTGTAACCAAGTCCTCCTACAGTTTTGATCCTAGAAGTTTGAAACTTCAGAATATTGTTGCTCATATATTGAAGATGTACAACAAGTATATACATGTAGATGACGGAATCATTATTTTTTGACAAAGTTATTAACCCTTTTCAGCTTAAATTTTATGTTAATATAAGGGTACCTTCATGGTGTATCAACTCCTACAGTTTTGATCGTAGATATTTGAAACTTCCGAGTTGTTACCCCCATATTGGAGATGTGCAACATGTACATGTACCGGTATATAGATGAGCGAAAAAAAATTGTTTTTTTTACAGAGTTACTGAACTTTTTCGACTTGTAGCATACTACTTGCTTTCAATTTCTAGAACTGCTTGTCCATGACCGTTTAAATATATGTTTGGAAGAATCAAATACCGGTATACAAAATAAAATTGCCCTCCCACCCCATTTTCCTGAAAAAGTTGGATGTAAATCTAGCAATTTGTTTATATTGGCTTCCAGATTGATATTTTGAGGTACAAATATCACACAAATTCATCTAGTGGTTTGTTTACCATCGAGCGAGTTCATATGAAAGGCGACTAAATCTTGGTAGCATGTTCATGTAGACTGAAAGATTTCTTGTCTCTGACAACAGAACTTTAGAAAGGGACTATATTCATCGTGTAAGGCCAACAGAGGGTCAAATTGCACAATGATTTTAGCTAGTGGTTTGTTCACCTTTGACGATTTGTTATGAAACTCAGGATGCGGCTAAATAATGATGCAGGAGGTTCATGGCTTACAGAGGTTCAAGTTTCACAATGATTTCGGCTAGTGGTTTGTTCACCTTTGACCGATTCATTATGAAACTCAGGAGGTTGCTAAATCTATTTTCATTAATATTGACAAAATGAAATCGGAAAAACCAATAAGAAAGATCATGTCAAATAGCGACATTAGATACAGCGTAATACATGTCGCGGTAACATCAAAGAATGCCAGACTTTTTAGGGTGGACATTTTTGTGCACGGGATTCCATGGATGAAACTATTCATGCTCTAAGACCCTGTGCTATCTACTATTACCTAATTGGATCAAAGAACACCCAATTGCTGAGTTAGGGATATTTTTGTGCACGGGATTTTCGTGGATGAAACTACTCAATGCTGATCATTTATTCATATTGAGAAAACCATTCAATTGAGCCATATTTAAAACACGAACACACACCCCCCCCCAATATGGAGATAAAGTCAAAGTACGGTCCATATTAGTTTTGTTGTCCCGCCTGGCTCCACAAGCACAATAATGAATGACGCATATGTTCACATTTCTCACGAAAAACTCAATTATATTTTATAACACGTTGGCTAGAACTCTGTTCTATAGCTGCGGTCATCAGTTGTTGGACTAATACAGACTATTGAACAAGCTACTCGTTCCGGGTGAAAGATTTCGCTACCATTTGTATTTCGCGGCTATAACTACCTCCTGCAGTATGACATCACAGCGCACAAATATTTTTACGACTGACATAATCATAATCCTGTCAGTTTCATTTTCACTGACGCTACTTGAAATTCTAAGATAATCTTTATTTAATTTTTCCTTCAGGCTTGCTAGGTATTATTGATCAATGCGTAGATGCTTTTTAGTGTTTAGATTCATTATACCTCTTGGAATCTTATTGTAAGTTATAAATTTGTAAACACTGTATTAAACTCATAGCTCGTTCAGTTATATAGTCTTCAATCAGACGGTAGTCTTACATAATTAAATGACTTAACTATTTGGATACCATCAACAGAATTAATGCACCCACGTAACTGATCACTTGCATAACATACCGGTATGTAGCTTTGGATTGCTTTGTGGGACACCTGCGATAGAATCGGTCATAGATGAATATATCTTAGTGTAGTAATGCTCTCAGGTGCCTAATAATAGTGTCAGCACGATTATTAATTTCGGAGAAAATTCTCAACGATCCGGAATTATCACTATTATTTGGCATTGAGACATAGAGTGAAATTTCCATCACTATTATTAATTTGAGCCTAAATAGCCAACCATCATTATGACATGTATTAGGCTATTACAATTATTAGGTACTTAAGAGTACAGGAGAAGTTGTCCCCGCACGAAGTTGGCCTGATATATAACAGAAACTAAAAAGAATTTAAGGAACATGACCACCAGCAGCCATTTTTCAATTTACTCATTGCATGACTAAATCCTTTGGCGCACCCCACAGGCCACTTCTCTCATCCGATCATCGGGATCATTCCGGGATAGGATCCATTGATTTTTCGGAAACATTCGGCCAGTAGTGCTCACCCATTTTGGATTTTACTCTTTTCATCACTAAATCATTCCTCATCCGATTGTCACCAAACTTCATATGGATCTTTGGGGTGACCTCTACATGGGAGCCATCTATTATTTCCGAAATTTGCTACTAGACATGGCGCTTTGATTTCAAATCCTGGATTTTAATTTAAATCAATAGGCACACCATGAAGCCCGCATAGCAGTATATATATCATAGAAATGTCTTATACAGGCATCATCAATTTGAACGATTTTTAGCTCCGGTGGCGCTACATGTATAGTCATCACTTCTCGTCCGTCGGCCATCCATCCGTCCATCCGTCAACAATTCTTTGAACATCTTCTCTGGAACCGTAAGACCAAATTGGTTCATATTTGGTGTGGATGTTCCCTAGGTGCCTCTCATTCAGATTTATTCAAATGAGGTCACTGGGTCAAATAGTTTGGAAGCCAGGGCCATAACTCTGTAATTCTTACAACAACTTCTCAAATTTCATTGGGCCGAATGGGTTCATATTTGGTACAAAGTGTCTTTGGGCGACTGTTATTCAGATTTGTTCAAATGCGGTCACTGGGTCGAATGTGGGCGGAGCCAGTGACATAACTAAAAAAAATTTGGAATTTCTACCTTAGGCTTACTCAATTTAACAAACAAATTTTTTTAAGCATGTTATAAAATTTGAAAAACCATTATAACATCTGCAGAGTAATGAAACTTTAATCTTTAATCTTCTGAATTTACAGAAATATTCCATTACCCATCCCCCTCCCACATGACCCAGACCCACCCCACCCTGCAGTGGCCTACAACCAACCAACATCCCTTCCAACGGATATCATTTCCAGCTTCCAACATTAATGCATGTTCTATTAAAGATGCAGATATCTCTTTGTGGATAGACAGAGAGAAACACAGGTCTGACATTTGAAGGTAAGATAATCATTAATAAGAGGCACAATCTATCATGTATGATTGTTTACCATGGCAAATAGGATGTCTGTCATTTGCAGAATGAGGTTCCCAGAGGATGAATTTAGTGATCCAATCCCACACAGCGGGCTCAGACTTTCATATTTGAGGCGCGCGATCGATTGCGCACGTGGGCCAAATACAGAGAGAGAAGTTGGTCGAACCTGATAAAGCTATTTTCAGTGTCTACCCAGACGAGTTTGGTGAATAATGTGTCCCATTTTCCGTTTTATTACCACGTTGCGAGAATGCCTGTATGATGTGTCACGAGATCAAAGGTGCCGCGACCTAGTTACCAATTCCACAACTTTCCAGTTACAGTGCGGTGTCAATCAACCCGCCTGACGTTTGATGATATTTGAGGTCACACGGTGTTGAATGCACTATCTGTCTGAATGATTCGAAGCTAAAAATACATTTGAATGATTTCTATGTATGGCTTATGACGTCGCATAAATTTCTGGAAAATCAAAGCGAGACCACGTGGCCGGGAGATGTTGATATTATTCTGTCAGCACGGAATCGGAGTATTAAATTGATTCTTTATTAATAATTATGAACTACAATTAATATACATGTAGGAGCATGAACAATATAACACATAGTGTGTAACATTCACTTGTGCTTATGGGTAGTTGATTAAGCAGTGTTAAACCATCAAAGAGATTCACTGGACATTGATCGTGAGTTGACTAATTCAATTTACGCGGCATTTATGAATGTATTTCCGGCAATCCGCTCTTTATTTTATCTTGATAGAAACTGCGCGCCTGGGCCCAAAACCCAGCAAGCGGGACTATGTGTGCCTACTAAAACATTTTCTAAAATTAAAGTCTGAGGGCTAGCATCACCAAATTCGCCCTCTGGAGACCTCATTCTGCTTAGGCTTCATATTCTTGGAAGTATATATAGCATCAAATTAACATTGTTGTTAGTTACATTTCCCTTCTAGGAAGTTTATATATCCCCTAATTTGCACAAGATGAAATTCACAATTGAGTTGACCAATGGGTGAACATCAACTTCAACTGGGGAACTTCAATCTTATCCTACCGGTAGGTATGCCATAGCATTTGAGGGCCTTAGCAGAATGAGGTCCCCAGAGGGTGAAATTAGTGATGCTAGCCCACTTTGCAGGATAGTGTCACTAAAGTCACCCTCTGGAGGACTTAATTCCGCAAATGACAGACACACTATCACACTATTTCAAGGCTTGATTGTATAATACATTGTGTTGCTTGAGGCCATGCACATACAATGTAGGAATAGGCACACTATTTGCAGGCTTTCTCATTTGGTGATTGTGGTTCAGATTTGTTCAATCAGGGTCACCAGGTCAAGTAGGTGCAAGGCCAGCTACCGGTACATTACTCTTTCTGTACATACCGGTAGTAATTCATGATGTGTCTTATATGCAAGAATCAAATGGCCTATTTTGCTTATTATACCCCCTTTTAAAAAAAAGGGGGTATACTGTTTTGCACCTGTCCGTCCGTCCGCCCATCCGTCCGGTGTCCGTTCATGTCATAACTTGAACAGTAGTGCTCGGATGTCAATGAAATTGTGTATGGCTGTTCATTACTATGAGGGCATTCAATAGATGGTTACATCGTTTTGTTCGGATTTTCCATTCTAGAGTTATTCATCTTTGTTTATCTTGAAATGTTGGATTTTTGGTCTGTCTGGTGTCTGTTCATGTCATAAATTCAACAGTTGTGCTGGGATCTCAAAGAAATTTGGTTTGGATGTTCATTACTATGAAGACATTAAAAAGAGGGTTCCATCGTTTTGTTCTGATTTTCCATTCTGGTGTTATTCATCTTTGTTTATCTGAAAATGTTGGATTTTTGGTCCCTCTGGTGTCTGTTCATGTCGTAACTTCAACAGTTGTGCTGGCATCTCAATGAAATTTGGCATGAATGTTCACTACTGTGAGGACATTAAAAAGAGGTTTCCATTGTTTTGTTCGAATTTTCCATTGTAGAGTTATACATCTTTGTTTTTCTGGAAATGTTGGCTTTTTGGTCCGTCTGGTGTCTGTTCATGTCTTAACTTCAACAGTTGTGCTGTGATCTCAATGAAATTTGGTATGGATGTTCACTACTATGAAGACATTGAATAGAGTGTTCCATTGTTCTGTTTCGCTTCTGTTCGGTTTTCCATTCTAGAGTTATTCATCGTTGTTTATCTGGAAATGTTGGTTGTTTGGTTCATCCAATGTCTGTTCAGCTCATAACTTGAACAGTAATGCTCGGATCTCAATGAAACTTTGTATGGATGTTCACCACTATGAGGACATTTAATGGCACATTCAAATGCTTATTTTGTTTGTATTCTATAGTTACTCATCTTTGTTTATATGAAAATGCTGGTATTTGGGTCCATCTGTCTGAGTATAGCCCCCATAAGTTATAGATATGCCCACACGAGGCGGTATGCCACGAGGGGTATGCACCGGACGACAGTCCATCTCTTGTATTCGGTATGTAATTGCCTTGGGTAACAGATTTGTGAAAATGGGATCACAAAGTCAAATAAGAGCAGAGCCAGAGACTTACGGTAACTATTTCACTACATAGTAATTTTTTAAATAAGTTTGCAAGAACTAGTTGGCTTATTTAGCAAGGAATGTTCTTCCTTAACTGCAATTCAAATAGGGGCCAAACAAAGGACAGTTTACCTCTTAATATGCTTCCTTCACAAGGACCATCAGGTCTATTTTACTGATATGTATCATATGTATGAAGGGTTCTTTGTTGGTGTCTGGGATTCAAATTTATTCAGATGGGATCACCACGTTAAATATGGTCGGACCAGGGACATAACTATATGTCTATAGTAATTCTTAAAATGTCTTCCCAAGAGAGGTTGGGCTATTTAGCTTACATATAGTATGGAGCAATCAGGAGGTTCCTTAAGTGACTGAGATTCAGATTTGTTAAAATGAGGTCAATTTGTCAAGAAATTGTGGGGCATTGGGGAGTTGAACCAGATTATACCGTTTCGATATGTAGTTCTTTGGTTTTAGACTTTCCAAACTTAAGGTACGAAACTAGACAATTGGTTTTCGTTATGTTGTGTGCCTTATAAAGGGAAACATGTGGTTAACACTTTTGTGTCTAATACAATCATTGAAATACGAAATTCATTAATTTTATTAAAACATCAACATTGGAACCACCTGACTGATTAATCTGACATACATGTATTTTGTTTTGGGTCCATGGATAATTGGGCTTCAAACATGTCTAAATGGTTTTGGAAAAAGGCGCTTGTGAGATTTGATTTTTCCAACAATTGAGAAAGTTTGAGGTGTCAGTTGTGAAATTTCAACCTAAGACTTAGGAGTCTGTAGCCCGGTCAAAGAGGACTTGTTGAGCTGGATGAGGAGGTGATCACAAGTGTACAGTTGGTTTTTTCAAGGTGGATTTTCACCAATATAGATATGTGAAGTCTCTCTATGCTCCACATATCCTCTTTAGAGCTATTTCTTTTAAAGTGATCACGAAAAGATCTGACTTGTAGTCTCCAGTCCCAGTCTGATAACGCTTTGCAGTCTGGTGAGCGACCCACAGTCATTGACTGTCTTGTTGATGAAAACATGGCTGCCGGCAACCATCTTGAATTTTGCTCTTTCCATGACTGAAGCTGTGGCACACCCTACAGACAATATCCCTAACCTGATTGTAATATGTATCTTTTTGGTGACCACTAGATGGGAGCCATTAATTTTTTTCTGAATTTCGTTAAGACATGACCACCAGCAACCATCTTGGAATTTACTCTTCGCCAAACTTCATATGGATCTTCGAGGTGACCCCTGGATAGGATCTATTGATTTTTCCGATTTTTGTTAAAAAACATGGCTGCCAGCAACCATCTTGGATTTTATTGCACACCCAATGGTTTGTTTGTGCGAAATACAGCAAATTACAGAATTGAAATGTTCAATAAAAAAATGTGTAGTGTTCTTGAACAATTATTGGTGAAATGTTGGAAAATAGTTCTTGAACAATACAAACTATTACGTCAACAACGTCACTGGCGACGTCAACTTTAACAGAACATGTCTTTTCTAAATTATGGAGTATGGTCTACATTAAGCCCATGTTTGTTCAATTAAATACAACAATATATACTTGAACGGTAGTATTTTACAAGCTGCAATCTTCAGAGTGTGCAATAAACATAGAACAACACAGTTGTGTGAATATGTTACTCTTGAGTGCCTAACAAAAGTGCAGGGTGGAATAATAGTACAGGTTGGAAAATGTCGCGTAACTGAATAATACAAGGGCGGAATAAACGTACAGACTGGAAATATTAGTACCATACATCCCCACAAAACCAACCATCTGACTGGTTTACTGATGCCATGTGACAAAGTTTTGTTGGATAGCCAGGTCTGTGAATCTGCAGTGTGCTGATAACTGTTTGTCAACAATCGGAGTTCATTTCTTTATGAATAACACGATTTAAAATTTGTGAATTATTTCTTTTGGTTAATTTAATAAACGTACAGAGCCAAATAACTATCATACAGGTGGGAATTTTACCTCGATTTTAATAATCATACATGTCTGTTTATTAGGCACCCAAGAGTAACGTTATTGCACTCGTTTGTTGTGCTACAAGGTAAAACTCGAACCTCCTATTCTCGTTTAACCATCTCCTCACAACAAACTTGTGCAATAACGTTAACTAGATCACGCACTTGTGTCGTTCTATCTATTTACTGTTTGCATCCTTTGGTACAAACATATGGAACTTTGGGGTGACCCAGCCGTCTTAATTCAGATTGTTTGGCTTTGGTAATCCGAAACGGCAATAGTATGCCATGGCCCGGTTTGCTTCATTTATGAAGGCTGGTGACCTACAGCGTACATGCAGACGGGATCTGATTTCCGAAATTGTTCACAAAACATGGGTTTCAGCCGTCATCAAGATTGGATTTCAGATTTTAATCCATTAACAAACCCTGCAGCCCACAATTATTGGTGAAATGTTGGAAAATTCCATGCTTGGCATTTTGAACCTTTACAGGCATGTTTATTAGGATCACCTCTAGATGGGGAAGTAAATGTAAAATTATCAATGATTCTCGACTCTAATTCTACTACTAGTAGGTCATGAATTGAATTACATACCGTACATGTATATGAACAGAACTTGGTTGAAATGCTAATGTGTGGCGAGTCACACTCGTCTTCGAGCTATGCATGGTTCCATTAATGGTTTGTATTGTGCAGAAGTGAAATCCGCTCGAATACCTCCACTTCAGTATATTTTACACCAGGTTCTATTCATGAACGGTTTTCAATGGAAATTTACATAACCATTTTTGGGTTAAGTAATTTTGGTCTAATGTATTACGATTTGAGGTACATGTAACAAGTTTAACCGTCAAAAATTGATATCCTGTAACCCGAGCCCCAAAAACTCATCAAGGATGGTGGTATAAAAAGTCTATTAATTTATTATGCCGGATTTGTATATATTATATTTATTTTATATACTAGTACAGGTAATACGCAATGTGTATATATTTAGCAACATATTAGTCTATTATATTCTTTGCTTCTACTCTCAAATAGCGGGGTCGTTCTATATGCCTAGCATATTATCATATTATCTTGGACGATCATATATCTGTGTGACTGGCATGGCAACGACTGGAAACACAAATTGGCAGGTAACTGGGACATGATTTGATGTATTCCGTGCGTCGTCATCAATAATTGAACACGCCTGAACGACACGCTCAAGACATTTTGGTAATATTATGTGGTCTATCACAGTAGGTGCGGCGACAAGGGCAAATAGGTAGAATGTAAATTTTAGACCAGCACATGTCGGCAGGCATGTCGTTGCAACATTTTCCGTACGAGTTAAGAAATCGTCCAGTAATTTCGTGCGCTCTTTGTGTCCAGTTGGTGTATTATTTTCGCGAAATTTTCCAAGGTGGGTGTTAAAGTCTCCCATCACAACCACTGGATTTTGTTCATGCAAAGCTGAAATGTGGTCATCAAGTACTGTTAAATGTTCTTTGAATATCTTATCGCCGTGATTGGTATTTGAAAGGTACAATTGAAGGAAGTTGATGCACACCGACAAAGATAGTCGCACCTGTACACCAACAATCTACTTTACTGGAATGTCTAGCATGGTACACATTCTTGATAAGTCTTTGTTAATAAACAATGCAACCCCGTCCCTGGTAAATTCTGCTCCCGAGCTAGTCCTAATGGTTCGACCTGATTTAGCCAGTGCGATATAATCCCTACTCAAGGAATCAAGAACATCAATTCCTTCTGCATTAAGCCAGTGTTCACATATACCAATGATATGATATTTTCGTGTGTTTAAAAGGTCAATTAGGTACGGTTTGGAAGTATTAAATCACGTAGCGTTCCATGTCATAATGTGTATGTGCATGTCAGCCATTGTTAACATCATTAGACGGCGGATCGCGGCGCCAGGGTCGGAATATGATGTGACTGGGCCAGAAACCATCACAGTACATTTATTTTGCATCCTTTGCATCAACGACAATTCTAGCCGACTGCGTACCTCTGGATGAACTCGAGGTTTAGTCTAACGAACGTTGGCGTCACTCCCCTGTCCTCAAGGTGGGACCAAATATCATTATCCTTTGTTTTCAAAGACACTCGCCCAACAAAGAACATTTTCCTACGATCCGACGAACAGCAACAACACCTAAGAACCCAATATTTGAACTGTCGTCTTGGTCTGGATCTTATTCGTCTGGATGGGTAGTTTTCGCACCCGTTCTGTTTTATGATTTTGTTGCGTTCGCAGGGGTGATTCAGTGATAACGATATACGATTTACATAGCTCATATCGGTATGCGCATGGGACGTCGTGATATGCTCGAAATTCACATTGTCAGAGTTTTTGTCATCAGAGATTTCAGTGTCCCTGTCCATCTGCTTTAATGTGTCGGCATGAATAGGCGACATGGTGATGTCAGGCTATTTTGGTTTAGCTTTCATATTTAGAAGGTCCATTAGCGGGTGAGTCGGGGTTGACGAAGCTGGCTTCGTCTCACATGTGTATGGCTTTGAACCATGCGTGTGCTTATCGACACATGACCGTGTGTCGGATACACTGTCTTTCTCACATGTCACATCCGAGTGATTATTGTGACGGTGTGGATACTGTTGTTGCCATTTTCTGGGGGGATGTGTATTCAGTAGGTACCTGAGTATATGTCACATTCAAACGGCTATTCGGTCCATATGGTATGGGATTATAGTGGTATTGATTCACTGTTGGGACATCGGTGCTGCAGGTAACCAAGAAGTCCGAGTGAAACTTGAACTTGGTTCGTATGTTTCGTGAATGTTCGCATGTGAGTTGGTCGCATGGATGTGGGCGCTGTGATTGTCCAGGCCATACTGTGGTCTTTGTGCATAGGGACTGATAATAATCGGTGGAGCTTGTCGTATCTGATGTTGTACCATCGGTTGTTGTGGTCCAGACATGTCTGGTGGTCGGCTTTCAGTGTCGATTGGTCGTTTGAATGAATTCTCAATTGAATTTGCAAAGGCTGGTTCTTGTTGTGACAAGGATGTCAGATGCGTACGGATATGATCACCAGTCATGCTAACAACTCGGCTCGTGTAAGCATGCTTATCCCTTTGCGATGTGCATAGGAATCTATCAGGGTCCATTAGGGTCGAGTCAGACAAAGTCTGCGATTCCAGGGCTCTCACATCCGCGTGGTCGGATTTCTCACGGGATACCGTATTTGTTTCAAATGTATGTGTATTTTCATTGGATGGAGCGTTGGGGTCCCACTGGTGATTTGAACTAACGAACGATGAGTCTCTGGTAGCTGGTTCGTTAGTTGGTGGGTTTTTCAATTCATTGATCTCCGGAATAAGCGATTTCTTGTTACATGCATCCAATTTTGTGCCAGTACTAGGAACATCGCTGCTCACACTTGCATGGTTGTCAGTGCCATGCGTTTGCTGTCTGTGCTTAGCGTCTGCTATATCAGTAATATGCTCATTTAATGACGCACATAAACGGTTTGCATGTGTTGAATCGTTCGAAAGCACCTGATGTTTTGTGACCGGGGCTGTATTGAATTTCATATTCACAAATCCGCGCAATTGTACGAGCTCCAATGTCATATTGGCAGCGAACAACTCGAATACCTTATTCATGGGTTTCTCCACATTGTCCGTGAATACTTTCGTGGCGTGGTTCAGATCAGCACAATTGTTTGTGACAGAGCTGAGTTTGCTTTTTAGGGAATCGGGTTTCAGAGTAGTCTTCGACAAATTTCTTCATTCTACTATCAACATCTCTGACGAACTCGTCGTGTGTTTCTTTATTCAGTCTGATATCCTCTTTTGCGAGTTTCATTTGACTTTTTATATTGTCAATGCTCATGCACCTGTCATCTTGGACACGCTGAAACGCAGCATCTAATTCCGTGTGACATCTTGAAAGCTCACCCAGATGTGTCGAATGAGATGAACACAAACGTGAAGTCTTGTCGACGGACATTTTTATTTCGACCACTTCTTTTGATAATGCTTCTCGTTCAGACCGTACAGATGCGACTTCGTTTTTAAGCCTCGATAGCTCATTCTCGTACAATTCAGACAACGAATTCATGTGAGCTTTGATAACAGTAATTTCAGTTAGTGCATTGCTAGTTTGTTCACGGGCACACATAGTAGCGCACGGGCACATTGTGGCTTCTGGCAATTTGTCATTTGAATCACTTTTGTGTCGTGTGTTCCTTAATGCATCGCGAACATCGCTGTCTAAAGGTCCACCGAACGCAACTTGTAATAGACTATAAATATCTATTGCCAGCTTTGTCGCAATGGGAACACCAGTACCTATTTGGTATCGGTGCTTTAATTCTTGTCCTTGCAGAGAGTTTGAAGTTTCGGCTGCGAGACTGAAGATCTCACGGCGCAGTTCCTCAAGCTTAGATTGCTCAGAAACAATTTCAATTAATCTGGGAATGAATAAGTTTCTCGGGAATGATGCGATCGTGTCCCACGCGTGTGGACCATCAGTTGAGAGCTGCTTGAATGGGTCTAAACTACCATCATTTGGATTTTTGTGCCGGTCTGCAGACACACAGTTCGTTATATTCATATCACTGGTTGATAAATGTACACTTCTATTTTGGAAAATAGTCAAAGTGAGGCCATCGGGGGTTGAAACCACTTCTTCATCCATGACTTCTGATTATAGGTGTAAACCAGTAACTGCATGCAAATCTAGTGCATGTTCACAGGCTGTGTCCACGTTGGTGTGTCAATGTGTGTTTCTTCTAACTGCGACCTAGTACAACTCAGTCATAGTTGATAATTATCATGGTATAATATGTGAAGTATGTGAAGTGTGATGTGCGTAAATTAAACTTGATTTAAAATAGTTGATGATCAGTAATCACTCACCTTGGAAAATGGCCAGCGACTGCGAACAAGAAGCGTCGTGTCACGTGACTCAATTCGGAAACACACGATTTATACCGACGACTACCGAGAATTTCTTAACATTTGCGGTAACGTCCAAGTGAGACTGATGGACAATCCATCGATGGACATATTTGCCGATGGGAAAAACCTTGGGGGGTTCGTTCTCAATTAATGAAAATTTAACCTCACAAAGACGTTTTATACCATTTTAGATATAACGTTTTGTGGGGTTAACCCCACAGTCCGAAATATCGTCACAAGTAAATGGCAGTACATGAAACTAACCCCACGAGGTACCTCTCCTAAGAACGGACGAACGGACGATAGACCGACGGACTATGGACGGACGACGGACGAGGAGTGATGTCTATAGCTCCACCGGAGACTTCGTCTCAGGTGAGCTCAAAAGTCTATAATATCTTCATCATTTTCTAACCCGTGACATACTAACCGTATGAACACAAAATTTTCAATCTTAACCCTTAATAATCAGTTACAACGTGTAATATTGTATAACTAGGGGGTTGCCCATCACAAAATGACGGGTATACAAATGTTCTTTGTTACTTTCTAGTGTCCACGGTCACTTTATTTCACTAAAAACTGTATTTCTACACACACAACCCACATATGCATATGCACATATTGAACGAAATTATTATTTTAAATATTACTACATACTAACTAAAACATACACAATTCAGGAGCGACTCAATTAAACGACAAAGGGAGCTTGTGGCACATTTTGACTGTATTTACTACCCACCTCCACCTCTCCCCAACCCACATATGCATACACATATGCAACGCGACAATCAAGATATTTTACTTTATTAGTATATATACTAACTGAACCAGGCTTCATTTCTGGAGCCATTATTTGGGTTTAATAAATATATATATATATACATGTATTCCAGATGATAGACCCTAAATTAATGACAAGATCTAATTAGACCCCTGATCACCATAATAAAATAAAATTTTAACAAGAGATATTTTTCCTCATCCACGACACCTTACTGGGGTCAAATCGGTTTACAATACTGCATTCATTGCCCGGGGTTGCACATCTGAATGGAGGCGAAGGTGGCGGCGGAGCAGGTGGAGGTGGCACTGGTGATGATGGAGCACAACTGTCGGTGTTTTTTTGTGGCACAGTTGAGGTTTTCTGTTTTTTCTGGCCAGTTTCACCAAGGTCGAGACCAAACATCTTCTCAATCTATAAATAATCAGTTTTTATTTATAAAAATAGAAACCAAACCAAATTTCTTTATTTCAGTTAAAGGTACTCAATCCGATCAGATGGTCCCCATATCATCAAGATACAACAACAACATTTCTTCAAAATACGCTTTAGTTATCAGAATTTATTTATTGCAACAAAATAATTCTAACCACTGTCAACTAGGCTATCAAATTAATATTTATTTGGCTTCGACGGTAAAATATATTTGATTCAAGTCCAGGAACCATCAAAGCTCAAAGTGATCAGATATCAATTTTTTCAGTTTGTTATTTCTCGAGATGTTAAGTTATTTGTGGCGCAGAAACACACCGTCAAACAGACGGTCTCGGTCAAAACTGCCGATGAAGATGGTTTACTCTAAAAACGAGTAGTAATACGGCAAAATTTTGTGAATAACATATTGATAATACGGCCATATTTCGTTAAACAAAACGGTTGATAAATAACCCATTTTGGAAAAATTGATACCAAAGTTTACAGTGGTTGGCACTATTTTGTTGCAGTTAATCGATTCTGATAACTAAATCATATTTTGAAGAAATGTTAATGTGGTTGTATCTTGATGATATGGTGATCCTCTGATTAGATTGAGTACCTTTAACTTTAATAGCAGTCAGAATCAGCCGATATTTGGGTAATCGTTATAAAATCGTTATAAAATCGGCATCGGCAAAAAAATCCAGCAGTATCTATAGTAATACTAATTATCAAAATAAATTAAATGTCTTTGGCATATGATTTATTCAACTTGTTTCAATTAAGCAAGAAAACAGCGAAATGGATGATCAAATTAAAGATGCATTATCCGAATTAACGCTCCTAAATTACTTATTCTTTGGCTTCGGGATAAAACATATTTGATTTGAGTCGAGGACCACACCCATCACAACTCAAAGTGATCAGATATTGATTTTGGAAAACTAAAGTGTATTTCGAAGAAATGTTGTTGTTCTATCTTGATATGGGGACCGTCTGATCAGATTGCGTACCTGTAACAGTTGTTTAGATGTTATAAGTTGGAGTTCAGTCAGCCTAAGGGGGACCTGACATTAAGAAGAAATGTTGTTGTTCTATCTTGATGATATGTGGACCGTCTGAAATAGATTGCGTACCTTTAACAGTTGTTTAGCTGTTATAAGTTGGAATTCAGTTAGCCTAAGGGGGACCTGATATCAAGAAGAAATGTTGTTGTTCTATCTTGATGACATGTAGACCGTCTGATCAGATTGCGTACCTTTAACAGTTGTTTAGCTGTTATAAGTTGGAGTTCAGTTAGCCCAAGGGGGACCTGCTATCAAAAAGAAGAAAACGACAGGCCGATCACGATCCCTTGACAACAGTAAATTACTATGATCAGAATCATAAATTAGAGTTTTGATCTTTAATTAAAGTGTATACTGTTATGTACTAGTATAGACATATGTACATAATAACACAAATTATTGGAACTTATGGGTCAAAAAGGGAGACTCGCATATATAATGAATGCATTGGCACAGGATATGTAATGCTGCACCAGCACAGCATTGGATTAAATGTGAAATAGTGACCCAGACATGGAATACTTGGGTTAATAAAATTCAATTTAAGGATAATTTATCAAATTCTACCAACAACACAGTCATAAAGATAAGCCACCTCACTGCTGATAATTACTATAACTTATGTAGCAGAGCTGTCAACTAATCACTGGTTTTTGTTTATGCTGAACCTTGGAATCTCTATTAAACCTATTACATTGATAATGACCTCAGACCATCTGTAGAGTGATATCCGTACTCAGCTGTCCAATGCAGCAGATATTGTGTAGTCTACTGTTAATAGCATGGGTATTGTTGAAACATTTTTGTTTAATTTAGATACCATAGCTTTCTTTAACTGCACATTGGCATAAGAGACATCAGAAAACGATATAGCCATATGATTAGCCAAAGTAGTACAAAGGCATTGGATGGAATTGGTGAATTGGATTTAATATCGTTCCAAACAAATGTACCAGTATGTAACACACTTAAGCAAGGAGTTCAATCTGAATTAAAAAAAAAATTTGTTGTTGTTAAAGGTACTCAATCCGATTACACGCTCCTAAATTACTATTTCTTTCGCTTCATGTGTAAACATATTTGATTCGAGTCGAGGAACCCACCCATCAAAGCTCAGAGTGATCAGATATAGATTTTTGTAGTTTTTTATTTCTCGAGATGTGTAATAATATGTGGCCCAGAAACACGTGGTCAAACGGAGGGTCTCGGACAAAATTGCGGATGAAGATAACTCTAAATCAAGTGGTAATACGGTCAAATTTCGTAATATGGCCATATATTGTTGAACAAAATATTGATAAATAACAAGTTTTGGGAAATTTAATACCATAGTTGACAGTGTTTAGCATTATTTTGTTGCAATAAATCGATTCTGATAACTAAAGGATATCTTGAAGACATGTTGTTGTGGTTGTATATTGATGATATGGGGACTGTCTGATAATATTTAGTTCCTTTAATTATTTTAAAATATATATATTTTGTTATATATATTTTTTTTTGCTTAAATTGAGCAAGGAAATCAACCTAATTTTGTTTTAAGAGTGAATATTTTTTCGAAATAGGGCCATAACTCTGTAAAAAAAAAACTTGGATCAAACCCATATTCGAACTCGATCTGTATTTTGGGCTGAGAAACTCATATCGATTGGAGGGAAAGTTATCGCATTATGTGTAAAGTGTCTACACACGGCTGGATAGACAGATAAACTGATGAATGGTGAGTGGTCAATCCGGACGTCGACAGTATGTATACCATACTATGGTACGAGTACACATTAACATAATTTGTAAATAAGCCTGTCTGGAAAACACTAACTTACCATGTGCTCAGGAATCTTACAACATGTAGCAATCACCAAGCCATATCCCCCCATTCAAACTATTTCTTATTTACTTTACTTCATATTCATGTCTTCTCCAATCTGTTCATTACTTTCAATCAATCATGCCTCCGGTGTTCTTTATCTTTATGATCCTAACCAGGGCTTGCCACGTTAATTGCTAATTCTCCACTTAAGCTTCATATAATTCTTATCAATTGACATAAATCTTTACACCTATTATTCTAAATGTCCAGGTGGCAAGTCCTGCTGTTAATTAGTATGCTTCAGGCATTCACACTTCTTTGGCTAATCAAATCCTTTGTTTCACTAAGTTGTATATATATATCAAAACCTCTAAAATGTAAGTTAAGAAATTCATCTTTAGGCTTCACTCTTTGCGGCACCCGGTTCTTATTCTCTCTTCACGGCACCCGGATTTTATTGCATTTCACCGGCACCCGATATACTGTTCAATTCGTGTGTACCTGATATAATTTTGGAATTCAACAATAAATACTGTTATTACTGGAGTCCAATGATCATCTTCATGTCAAAACCTACCAGAGCTAATTGACCCCGTGTTATAACTCCGAGGCTGATGATTGGTTTACAATACTCGTATCCAAGATGTTCATAGAACTTCCCCGTGTCGATGCTACTCAGATAAATCGTCTCAAATCCTTTCCTGAAAGCAAATGTGACCCGCCATATCAAATCCCGTCTGAAGTCGGGATTGTTTTACCCTGTGCCAATGCATTGGTCTAACATTTTTTTTTACAATTTTAATAATTTTTTCTTGTATTCTTTAACAATTTTATAATTTCACCCACACAGAGCCCCAGACAAACATGAGCAGACGACACTCTTCTATATGCTTCTATATATACGTGGGGCTCCCTGCATGGTAATGGATGTTTTTTATTTTATGTCCTAAAAATTGTAAGAAACATTTCTTTAAAAAACATGATAAAAAATTGTTAGGCCAATGCATTCTCTTATATATGCGAGGCGACCTATGGTCGACTTGCATATATAAGAGAATGCATTGGCACAGGGTAAAAAAAATCCCGACTTCCGACTGGATTTGATATGGCGGGTCACATATTGTCAGATAAATCGTCTCAAATCCTTTCCTACAAGCAAATTGTCTCATCATGTTATATTCATTTTATGTTCAATTTATATTCATTTTGGTTCAAGTTTCATTATCAGCCAAGTATATCAGGGGGGGGGGTATATGACAAGTAAGTTGCAGATGACGTAATAATCAATTTCAGATTTAATTCTTGATTGAAAAGCTGGTTTCAAGTCTGAGTTTAGTATGCCTGTCATGTGCAGAATCGGGTTTCAGATGGTGATTTTAGCGACACTATCCCCCTTAACAGGCTAGCATCACTAAATTCAACCTCTGTGTACCTCATTCTGCTTAGGCCTCATCTTCTCTGGAAAGTGTCTATATCATGAAATTTCTATAGAAACTTCTTCACATAGATTCTATTTCTGTTTTAGTTTAGTTTCTCTATATCCCCAAATTGGCAGATGACACCATTGCATAATCGAGGTTCCCAATGTGTGTACATCACAATATTCACCATTTGGGAACTTCAATCTGAGTCAATGTCTCCCGTGGCATATGAGGCCATGCATAATGAGGTCCCCAGTGGGTGAATCTGGTAATCAGATAAGGTTTTGCTGGTTTGAAGGGTAAATTCATTCAAACAAGCACATACAATTAAAATAAACACATAACATACGTTTAAACTGACATTACTCATTCACACCCCAAAAATATGTATATATATTTTGGTAAGCTTCTCTTTGGTAACAGGGTGACAGAAGATTTCTGAACAAAGTTGTCTATAGCTGTGTATAGCTGAACCTAACTCGTGTACATATGTGTTTGATATCTTAAAATACAAAAAAAAAAAAAAAAAAAAAAAAAAAATATATATATATATTAATGCAAACACTAATTGTTGATAATATTCTATCTTTTATACTGTTTGGATCACTAATTAAGCACCTTAGTCTCATCAATATTTTTCGTTTCAATTTTACTCGTTCCCGATCTTTCCCCATTTTACCCCCTTTTCATGTTATTTTTAGCTTGTTACCCGTTCGCCATTTTACCACCTTTTTTCGCTGTTAGCATTTTTTAGCATGTTACCACCCCCAATTTACCAATAACTTTAAAAATATTTTTTCGATTTGTAATTTTATGCGCTTTTGTATTTCTTAGTAACGTCTCACTTATAGTTCTACATTTTTGTTTATCTCCATAATTATGTCTTATATTTGCAATTGTATTTTATGTTTAACATGTGAATCGTTTTAGAGCACTTCGGTGGATTTTACGCAATACAAAACTGTTATTTATTTATTTATATATTGCCTTTACTGTGGTTGAGAATTAGGTTAAGTTTGCGTATTTTCTAGTTAGGTTCTTTGTATATAATTTAATCATTCGCTATTTACTATTATTTTAGGATGTGTGTCATGTTTGTATTGTAAGTGCATTGAAACTAATTTATTGTATAATGCGCTCTAAATGTATCTATAATAATAATAATAAGTAAGCTTCAAATTCCATGTAGGAAATTTGGATACTTCCATATATCATGTTTTCCGGTTCTCATGTTATACATTACATTCTTTTCGCGTTTCCGTGTCCCCACCTTCCCACTCTCTCTCTGTCTGTCTGTCGGTAGCTCTCACTCATTCGCTGACTACTTATCCGTAAATGAACAATCGCTTTGGTTTATCATTGTAGACAGCAAGCAGTTGGGAAGAAATACATTCTCACCTTTAGTTTGCTGTTTCTGTTTCCTTCAGTTTATACTAGCATTTCTTCTTCTGAATTTACTATAACAGCAGAACTAGCACCAGGAGGTTCAGCTGTATAGCCGAAATAAAGACTGGCAGCCTAACCGTTTAAAATTGGAAAATGCAGTGGACATATATATAGACTCTTGGTAACTTTTCAACTAAGTCATTGTTAGGGTTTTTATAATATTTCCATCATATTTTTCCACTTGACGGCGACCATAAAGTCATCAGCCCAGCACACGACATCATAACGTTATTTAGGAGCAAAGAGGTGAGGTGTGTGGTGGGCTGTGTTAATTTGTATGCATTACTTGTTATGCTATATAGTGCCGCCACAAGTATACCGTTCGCTCTAAAACTTATAAAATCGTATTACTTAGTTACGAATGGATTCTCACTATCACATACACTCGTCAAAAAATTTGTATCTCCATGTTTAAATTTTTGGAGTATTTGGTTTTCGGTGGAATTTGCCAATTTGAACCCACCCGCACGCGAGCTGTCCGTTGATCAGGTTGTGTGTTTAGTAGAGCAGTCAAACTTTGGGAAGTTAAGTACATAATATCGGCGTACTTGCAACTGCATTACCTCGCTCCTTCACTAGTCCGTTTGAATTTGGCGGGGGAAATAGTTTAGTGATACAGCACTTAACTATACCTATTTGCGTTATACACTCTCGCCACTAGTTAAACTTCGGCTTTAGCGCGATTTGAATAGACACGACCAAGTTGCTCCTGGACATTATCTATCACATCCACCCATCAAATTTTTTTTATCTCGATGTTTGATTTTTTGACAATTTCCCCCCTTTGATTCTCGTTCAAATTTGCCAAACCCACCCGAAGTTCTCTCGCTGTTGGGCGGGTTGCTTGTATAGCAGTGCGGGAAAAAATTTGGTGTCATACCTAAATGATACCGGCGTACCTGCTCCTGCATTAACCTTGCTTATTAATTAGCCTGTTTGATTTGGCGATATTAATAGTTAATATTTTTCCCGGTCGTATATACAGTCCGATCCGCATCACTCTCCACATTCGGAATATGCAAAAAATAAATTATAGCGCTGGACTTGTTTTGTTTGTTTGTTTGTTTGTATTTGCTAAATCTGACGTTTACATCCGTCACCGGTCTGTCTGGTCTCATCACCGGTCTGTCTGGTCCAACCACCTTCCCGGGCTCCAGCTCCTTCATTAGCTATTTTCCTCCATTTGGGAGATATATTTATTATTCCGGGACCCGTAACTCTGTCAATTTTGCGACCGATTCACAATTTTTTTACGGCATCGTTATCGGGGTGAAATGTAGACGTTGATGGGTAAGTTTGGTCGCAATCTGAGAGAATTTAGTTTTCACGACATTGAACACCCCTCCCCCACTCCGCGGTCAATAATTTGAAATCCTTTATCAATGCCTTAAAGGCCGATTCCTGTATGAGTTGTACACACAGACATTTTCAGCATTCTACATTTAGCCGTTCCTGAGATATAAGGGTACAAAAATAGTCAGAAAAAAAAATAATAATAAAAATGGAGAATCGTTAAAAGGCAATAACTTTGTAAAGAAACGGTCTACCGAAATTCTGATGGATATATTCCCTAGAAATTTCGCGTTCCTAGTGCATTTATTTTTCTCTGTATGTCCAATTAACCGGCAACGGCCTCAACAGAAATACAATATACTCCCATATTAAAATATGGAAGTATAATAATAATATATAGCGCTGAAAATACGTGTTTTGTGTTTACATGCATACCCAAATAAGTAGGGTGGAAATGTTTGACGAACTTGATGAATGTGCATGCACAATAATCTTGAACATTTACAAGAGCTGAGCTTTCGCACAGCGCATACCAGATGTAGCATACCACCTATGTGAGGTCATACCTCAAACACATGTCTGAGATACTCAGGCAGACGGAAAACAAATCAAAATTTCCAGATAAAAAGGGATGAATAACTCTAGAATGGAAAATCTCAATAAATCGATTGAATACTCATCTGTCAAATGTCCTCATAGTTTATACATTGCATAATTGAGGTTCCTAATGGGTGTACATCACAATATTCACCATTTAGGGAATTCAATCTGAGTCTATGTCTCCCATAGCAGATGATGCCATGCAGACTGAGGTATCCAAAGGGAGAATTTGGTGAATGCTAGCCAGCTGTGTGGGATAGTGTCACTAAATTCACCCTCTAGGGACCTCAATCTAAAAATGACAGGCACACTAAACTCACTGATGATTAATGTTTAACCCACAAGGAGCATCACACAGATAGAAGCATGCACTACAGAGTGTCGTCTGCTCCAGTCTATGTGGGGCTCTCTATGGGTTATACACACTAAACTCAGGCTTGCAAATAATATAGAAGTTCTTGAGACATAATCAGATAAACAAAGATAAATAACTCTAGAAGGAAAACCCGAACAAAACGATTGAACTCTCCTATGTATATCTATACCAAATTGTATTGAGATCCGACGACCTGTGGTTGAGATATCTGTTCGGAAGGACAACAAAAATCCAAATTTTCAAATAAAAAAGATGAATAACTCGAAAACAGAAAATATGAACAAACCAATTGAACAATCCATTGAATATCCTCATAGTTGTGAACATCCATATCCAAATTGTATTAAGATAAAACAACCTATCGTTGAGATATCTGCTCTGAATGGACAGAGGATCGGACGCATGTAATTCAGTATACCCACTATTTCCTACAGTCATGAGGATATATTAGAGTACATGCTCCTGGACGTACAAGATCGCCCACCAACGGTCATTATACCTGTGGGTGTACAGATAATGCCCTAAATAATTGATTCCTTAACCATAGCAGAATTATAGGTAACTGATTTAGTCAGAAATATGGCTAAGCTGCTTGTAGCCATTCGTCGGATGATTGGCAACAAGCCATATTTCCGACTAAATCCTGCAAAGTTACCCATAATTATGCTGTGGTTTAGGAGTCGATCATTTAGAGCATTACTGTGATTAGAGTACTTGTACAAGCTCCTGGACTTGCCAGATTGCAGACTGCTGATTTATGAAATTTGGCTGAACATTTGGTGTTACAATTAGATGTATTAGTTGGAGGAGATTTACGAAGTAATATTAACCCTTTTTTTACTCCCATAGTGAGCCTCGCATATATAAGAGAATGCATTGGCCTAACAATATTTACATTGTAAACCAGTGCATTCTCTTGTGGATGCAAATCTCCCTACGGGAGAATCGCATAGGATAGGATAGGATATATAAGAAAAGCACTGGCACAGGATTATTTAATGCTGCAGCAGCGCAGCTCCCGCCATGAAAAGGATTAAACATGGGCAAGCAGTCTGTGATATAAATCATGCGATACTCACTTTATACAGTAGTTTTCTGTTAATTCCGTGAGTTTTCTTCCAAGCCCTTTCCCACGCAGAGACTTTTTAACAACAACTGGAAGAGATTATAGAAACAATCACACATGACATGCTGATATTTAGGCAAAACAAACAAGAGATGGACTGTCGTCGATGCATACCCCTTTGTGGCATACCACCTAATGTGGGCATATCTATAACTTATGACTGCTATACTCAGACAGATGGACCAAAAAATCAGCTTTCATATAAACTGAGATGAATAAATAAAGATAAAAAAAACAAAACAAAACAGTTGAATGTGCCATTAAATGTCCTCATAGTGGTGAACATCCATACACAATTTCATTGAGATCCGAGCATTACTGTTCAAGTTATGACTTTCCAGATTAACAAAGATGAATAACAAAAGAATGGAAAATCCGAACAAAATAATGGAACCCTCTATTGAATGTCCTCACAGTAGTGAACATCCGTACCTAAGTTTATTAAGATCCGAGCACTACTGTTCAAGTTATGACATGAACAGACATCGGACGGATGTACGGACGGACGCACACACACGCACGGATGCATGCACGGATGCATGCACGCACGGATGGACGGACAGGTGCAAAACAGTATATCCCCCTTTAAAAAAAGGGGGTATAATTTTGTTTTGCTTCATATGTATTTTTTTCATTTGAAATCAGTGAGGAAGAGAAGGGTTTTCATAATTTCTTACATTCTTTAACAATTATAAACAATAATATAAAAATTGTTAGGCCTATGGTCGACTCACATATATAACATAATGCATTGGCACAGAGCTGTAATATCATATCGTATCATACGTTTCTTATATTATGCACATATCAATGTATGACATGATATGAGATTACTGCAGTGGAGTGCCAAACCAGAACAAGTGCAGTATGTATGCACCACGAAGATGGCTTTTTGTTGAAGTTTATTAATTTTCAGAAATTAAAGGGGTACTGTACTCAAATGTTGTAGTTGGTTTCTATATTCTCAACAAAGTAATGCTATAGAAGGCAGATAAGCTGAAACGCAAAAATAGAACGCTCATTATTGATATATTTTTGTACAGTTTTAAGGCAAATGTATCCAAAAAATGTTATATTTTACTCACAATAGTCACAAATAGAATTTTAGGGATACTGGTGGGCAACATTCTAGATATTATAAATCCCAGTCAATTAATCTGGAAATATCAAACTAAGAGATGTCTCAATCTGACATAGATACTGTTCTGCATTTAAACAAAGCCTGTAGATTAAGTTCATGGAGACACCTGTCACGGTTGATACGTAGCTCAATAATTCTTCTATTTCGAAGGCCTTGAGTACCTTTAAAACTTACCATGTTCCAAATAACAAGCTTTGCTCCTCCCATCTACATCTGATAACTGACTGTGACCTATGACCTCATGTCCATCATCTGACAGTAACACCAGGTTAATCGGAAGATCATCACATGACTGGCTCAAACAATGGATTCTATCAAATGAACGGTCATGCTTGTAGATAGCCATAGTTAATATGTCTTTATTCAGTCATGATAATTAAGGTGACCCAGAGCTTTAAAGATGCATAATCTGATCAAGCACCCCTCCATTACTATTTATTTGGATTCAGGGGAATATTTTATTCCAGTCAAAAAATCACCCATCAAAGCTCAGAGTTATTAGATATCGATTTTTTAAAATCTATTATTTTTCACCATCGAGACTTATTAGTGGCCTGGTAAAAAGGCGATGAGTCTCGGACCAAATTGCGGATGAAGATGGATAACCTAAAATCAAATGGCTTTGTGTTGATAATAAGGTCAAATTTTGTTGAACAATATGTTGATAAATAACACGTTTCAGGCAATGTTATACTAGCAATTAATTGATTAATCAAGGCAGAATTTCAAAATAATGTTGTAACGTTGTTGTTATATGGGGACCATCGAATCGGATTGAGTACCTTTAATTCAACATGGATTGTCAAGACAAAGTTTCAACAAGAGCAGTGCTAGGGCGTGGCAAAATACGCCCTTTAGACATTTCGAATTGTACTACCGCAAAATAAAATAATACTTGGAGCTTACATGTGAAGACAATCTGACATACCCCTAATTTGCCAAAATGCGGTCAAATTCTAAGTCGAAAAATGGCTGTAACTCATGTGAAAATAATTAGACATAATCTATATTCGAACTTGGCCTGTAGTTTTAGCTGGGAAATACACAAACCAGCTTTGGTTCAGATCAAATATTAAAAACTGGAGTTATCGGTCGGAAACCGAAATGTTATGAAATTGGTCAAATTCTAAGTCGAAAATGGGCCGTTACTCATGTAAAAATAATTGAACGGAAACCATATTCGAACTTGGCCTGTATCGTTAGCTGGGAAAAACATATACTAACTTTGGTTCATATCTTATAATCCAAACTGAAGTTATCGGTCGGAAACCAAATTTTTTAACAGAGATCAAATTCTAAGTCGAAAAGGGGCCGTAACTGATGTAAAAATAACAGGACGGAACCCATATTCGAACTTGGCCTGTATCTTTAGCTGGGGAATACACATACCCACTTTGGTTAAGAACCAATCTGGAGTTATCGATCGGAAACCAAAACTGTTAACGGACAGACGGACGGACAGACGGACAGTAGAGGTTCTACGATTATTGATGTTGATAATCGATATTTGGTCGTCAATAATCGACTATAATCGATTATTCGTAGGTTATAACATCAGAGGAAGTATTCCATAATATGGGCATTGGCATATGTGCTGGGTGCTGGTTAACTGCACTGTCACTGGTTGTTTGGGGCATTGGCTGATGTAATTTTTACGTTAACAAAGTGCATGATAAACCACTGATAATGACCAATGAACACAATGAATTCAATACCAACATAGTTTTCGGCGATGTTATAATATTTGAGTTCATTAGAACGAACGTTGCGATTACTTCCAGTGTTATGAATAGCCAAACATACAAACAATATCAAAGTAGGAATGCAGTTCTAAAATAATGGTCATTAATCTTTTCATGAAGGGAGCAGCACTGGTACATCATTAAAGAGCCTGTAGCAGTGCATTTTCTTATAGCGAGCTTCGCATATATAAGAGAATGCTCTAGCATACAAGGTCGAGGTAAATATTGTAAGGACAATGAATTCTCTTATATATGCGAGGCTCCCTAGTGGAGACTCGCATACATAAGATAATGCATTGGCACAGGGTTTTTGCAAAATTTCAGAAAGCTCCTGTCATGGAATGGTTAAAGTTGAGCATTATTCATCATTGGACAGCTTGAATTATCATACGATGCATACTGTAGTAAACAAAGGGCAGTCATAATTTCCCTTAATATATATATTCAGCCAAAATATACTCCAAAACTTGTTATTGAGAAAACTGACCATTGCATATCCATTTATATCCATGCATTTTACATATTTTGTATATTCATTAGAATCTTATCTAAATTCAAATTTAAATAAATAAAATTTAATCTGAAAATTAAAGTGAAATAGTGAAATTATTAAACAGCCATTATTGTTGAAATTCGGCCGCATTCAGGGGTGTCGGGTCGAAGACCGTCATATATTGGCCACGGCATTCCACACAATACTGTATGAATCCCATTCAGAGTATCATGTCTTACCATGTACTATTGAGGAAAAGGGTAATAATCTAGGATAATAATATATTACATAGTATTTTGGCAGCAACGAGTATATGCTATACTATTTTACAAACAAGCTGATAGCCCCATTTATGTCAAAACTTACAGTTGTTTGCTCTTACATTCTGACCAATGTTGTCAGTAGAAGGATTTTCCTATATATGTATGGACTTGCGTATTCCAGGAACCTCTGACTGGCAACTTTGGTCAGAATGTTACAGAAAACTACTGAATATTTCTGAACAAATAAGGTATCAACTTGTTTTAAAAATAAACTAGCATATGCTTGTAACAGTCAAAATGATATGTTTTGTGTCAATTCCTCATATGTTATGTGTTTTTGTGCGTTTTCATTCACCTCGGTCATTTTGAATGTGTGATACTCACCAACCCCGAAACCACGCGATTGCCCAGCATGAATATTGTAAAAGGATTTGTGTAAGAGACTTCAACCAACATTTAAAGGTACTCAATCCAATCAGACGCTCCTAAATTACTATTTCTTTGGCTTCAGAGTTAAAATATATTTGATTCGAATAGAGAAACCCACCCATCAAAGCTCAGTGTGATCAGATATCAATTTTTGAAGTTTTTGTTATTTCTCAAGATCTGCAGTAATAAGTGGCCCAGAAACATGTGGTCAAACGGGCGTTCTTGCGGATGAAGATGGATGACTCTAAAATTAAATGGTAATAATAACCATTTGATTTTAGAGTTATCCATCATTCATCTGCAAAACCGCCAGTTTCAGCACGTGTTTCTGCTCAAATAATTGTCACCCCTGAAGCCAAAGAAATAGTAATTTAGGAGCGTCTGATTGGATTGAGTACCTTTAATGGTTACAGCAATGACCACCCAAGATAATTAAAATATGGAGAACTTCGAGAAGTGGCACATCAGGGGAGAAGTCTCTCCCAAGTCAAGTCGCCATCTAGGCTGGTCCATGGATAATAGAAACAACAAACAAACATTATTCACCTCGCATATTTACTTCTTGGCCACTCCTCATTTAAAAGGTCTGCCGTGTTTTCTAGCCATTTGGGATTCTCATGTAACACTTCTAGTTCTTCCATAATGACTCAACATCACCTGTAAATCACCTGTAAAGCAATTGTTAAAGACATATTATAGACTTGTTCGGGTGCTCTAAATTAATAAGTTAGTACTCAGGTGCTATGCCAACCTGGCGATTGTAGCATTATACTAATATGATAATATCGTCGAAAATGTGAAAAAAATCGACCATACCACTCATTAGAAAACATTGTCTGAATTATGCCAAATTGTAAATATTTACATCTCGATTCGGGACGCAACTATCGGCGAAAATCTAACACAAATGATTTCGCCATCGAGAGTCATTGCATTTAATTAATATATAAGAATGAAGGTGTGTATCATCAATTTGGATTAATTTTCATGACAAATAACTAATGTGAGCAAGATTGTTCCCAATTTATATTTGCTCACCATACCGGAGTGTCTACATCACTTTAAACACTACTAAAACAATTGCTTAGGAATCTTATCTTGGGTGTGGCCAAGCATAGGGGCAATTTCACGCGTGACTGACGTTACGACATGAATTTTCCATTCCTTCATTAGCCTATAAAACTGAAACAATGTATTCTTCATACTTGTTGAATAGTCATAAAGTTACAAGTAGTTCCTTGGTGACACTTCAAGGAGATAATACCAGTGTGCTAGTTCCTTTATGATAATTAAATATGTTGGAAAATGACGCCGTGACTGACGATATACAAAAAAAGACATGGATTTTGAGCACCCGTATAGTGATAACCTTTCTTCAAAACTACAGGCATTCTGGAAATAGATTTTATTCGTCAAAATTGGTACGAGGATACTCTTCAATAGAACACAAAGTATTTGCTAATCTATGGAAACATTTAATATTGCCATCCTTTTTTTCTGTGACTGACGTTACCGTGACTGACGTTAAATTACAATTGCCCTATAAAACGGCCTTCATTTTGATACCAGACAAAGCTAAACTTTTACTTACATGTACTACTTTGTTTTGTTCAAGATAGCGATGTACATGTAGGCTGTAAATTTTGATGAACAGTATGTTTATCCGGTATGATTTGTTCACAAGCCAGTCAGTTACAGTCCTTAAAACAATGCAAAAAATATGTATGTTGGAAAAAGCCAAGTTAAAAAAGTGCGAAATTTGAACGATTTGACACCTGTTTTTGCAGCATGTCATTGTAAGCCAAATTACTATGTAGCAAGTTCGGACCATGAGTGCTGCAGTAATCAGATTGGTTAATTTTTGCCTTGCCAGGCTTATTTTTTAGGTTTAGTACTGTAAAATCCTGTCTACAGCTTTAAAAGTTCAGAATCATTTTAATGTGACTTTTGGTGAAAAAAAACTGTGCATTGGTAATTATATCTCGTTACCCTTGTCAGTAACAAAACAATTTCACCGGGAGTTTTTCAACATGCGGAATCAGTTTCTGACATCAAAACTGACATTGGTCACCTCACTAATAAGTTGCTATATACGGACATTGGGCACCTCACTATTAGGTTGCTACTAGCACATGTATACCAGTAATTTTAAACTGAACTAAACTGAATCTGTCTCACTCAGGAACCCCAGGCCATTCCCATATAGGGATGTTCAGATTATAGGCTATCTGTTGATCTTGTTATCTGAACATCCCTACAAATGACTACTTGTCAACAACTCTCCTGTTATGAAAGGATTAATATGGGCACCGAATTTCCCTATCTACATGTATATTAATAGCACTGTAACATGTGATATATTAGATAATTGAATTTATATAAGACCTTGCCTTGCCATAAAAGTACTTTTTAAAATTATACACCTATGTGGGAGCGATGATAGCAATGTGGCACACTCATTTTAACTTTTTAAGGAATTAAGGATTTATTTTGTTGTGTTTGATGATTTGGGGAAGGTACATGTATATAAGTTGACATTTCTCTGGCACTGGTGAAGTTTTATGTCGCCCACAATCAATGTGTATTTTGCCTAAGTATAATCAGTTTTATATACCTTCCTCAAATAATCAAACACAACAAGGTCAACTATATGCGAATGCATTTTCATTGCAAAAAATTGCCTGATGCTTGCAATAATTTATATGCCCATGCCATTTTCCAATGAGACTGGCGTTACATCCAGGTGACTGACGTTACACTACTTTGAGGTCACACACTAATAGTTACATTGATCGATCTGGTAATTCTAGTTCTATGTGACCCGCCATATCATATCCAGTCGGAAGTCGGGATTTTTTACCCTGTGCCAATGCATTCTCTTACATATGCGAGTCGACCATAGGTCGTCTCGCATATATAAAAGAATGCATTGGCCTAACATTTTTTTTACAATTTTAATAATTTTTTCTTGTATTCTTTAACAATTTAATAATTTCACCCATACAGAGCCCCAGACAAACATGAGCAGACAACACTCTTCTATATGCTTCTATATATGTGTGGGGATCCCTGCAGGGTAATGGATGTTTTTTATTTTATGTCCTAAAAATTGTAAGACACATTTATTTAAAAAAAATTGTTAGGCCAATGCATTCTCTTATATATGCGAGGCGACCTATGGTCGACTCGCATATATAAGAGAATGCATTGGCACAGGTAAAAAAAATCCTGACTTACGACTGGATTTGATATGGCGGGTCACATATGTGTTATTCTGCATTACAAGGACATGGCTTTACTAGCTGGGTGAAGGTTTATCTTCAAAATCCTCTCCAGGCAAGAGAATATAGATGACATATGTGACTGACGTTACATAAAAATTAACAATTTTCAAACGGTCGACTGGCCCATTCGAATGTCACATCTGCTTACAGTATCGAGTAATTTGGTAACAATTAATTGGTCAAGATTATAAAATGGAACAAATTAACTGCTTCTTAAATTATAGGATAATAGGGGAAAATCTGGGGAATTTCCCCCACTATTTACTGAGAGGCAAGAAGTTGTTCAGACTCAAACCAGAATTAAGTCCAATATATGTCATGAAATTACAGTAATTCCCCTAAACAATGAAGAAGATTACATGACATGACAATGAATTTGAAATTTTGGTGGTCGTGTCCTGTTCTGCAATGGAATTGCCCATAGATATAATGTGTCTGACATTTGCAGAATGAGGTCCCCAGAGGGTTAATTTAGTGTGTCTGACATTTGCAGAATGAGGTCCCCAGAGGTACAGCAGGCTAGCATCACCAATTTCACCCTATGTGGGCCTCATTTTGCTTAGGCCTTATCTTCTGAAATGTATCTAAAGTCTAAAATTATCTTCGATTTTAGTTGCTACTTTTTCCCCATCTGTTCAGTTTATATATCCCCTTAATTTACAGAAGATGAATTTCATAATCAAGGTGACTAAGTGGTGAACATCAATTTCAATCTGGCCCTTGGTCTCCCACAGCAGTTGAGGGCTAAGCAGCATGCGATTCACAGAGTGTGAATTTGGTGATGCTAACCCACAAATGCAGGTTAACCACAATGCACACATATTGTCACACACCGTCACCCTCAGGTTAACCAGCACACCTTGCTTCGTTGAAATCACGTGATGTACACAAAAGTTATGGAGTGGACACGAAGGGTAGAGTGTGCCAGTGTGGTGACTTAACCGATAGGACGACCTTGATCGGTGACCTTCACCTTCAACTATTGGAAAATCGAAATTGAGTGCGACACATCGTCTCCTCATTAGGAACAACTATGGCATGTTTGAACAGAATCCAATAAAGTACAAAAATTTCGGCGGCATAAAACGTTGAAAAGAATACAGGAGAAGTCGACCCCGCACGAAGTCGGATCCGTACGAAGACGGTCCCATGTGAAGACGGCCCCAGAGAAGTCGGCACCACATATAACAGCACCAGTGATTAACCCTTTACCCAACAAATCGGCCAAAACCGGCCAAATAAAGCTTCAACAGCCTAAAATATCTTGGGTCTGTCTCAATAAAACCATACAAATATGGATATCATTGGAACCGGCTCATTGACCACATTGTGATGGTTATAGTTATGCCCTGTGCCAATGCATTCTCTTATATATGCGAGTCGACCATAGGTCGCCTCGCATATATAAGAGAATGCATTGGCCTAAAACAAATCTTTTTTTAACACTTTTTACCATTTTTTCTTACATTCTTTAACAATTTTATAATTTTTAATGTGTTAAGCCAATGCATTCTCTTATATATGCGAGGGGACCTATGGTCGACTCGCATATATAAGAGAATGCATTGGCACAGGGCCCTTCTGTTGGGTAAAGGGTTAAAATTATTCTTTATTTATTTTATGATATATGAAACTGATGATAATAATCACGAAATAACATAACAAATGAAATTAATTGTTTTTGACCAATTTAACCCTTTACCCAACAGAACGGCCCTGTGCCAATGCATTCTCTTATATATGCGAGTCGACCATAGGTCGCCTCGCATATATAAGAGAATGCATTGGCTTAACACATTAAAAATTATAAAATTGTTAAAGAATGTAAGAAAACATGGTAAAAAGTGTTAAAAAAAGATTTTTTTTAGGCCAATGCATTCTCTTATATATGCGAGGCGACCTATGGTCGACTCGCATATATAAGAGAATGCATTGGCACAGGGCTAACTGTAACTATCACAATGTGGTCAAGCAGCCGGTTCCAATGATATCCATATTTGTATGGTTCTATTGAGACAGACCGAAGATATTTTAGGCTGTTGAAGCTTTATTTGGCCGGTTTTGGCCGGTTTGTTGGGTAAAGGGTTAACTCAAATAGTATCCAAATTATGGTCAAATGTTTGGACTCAAGTGACCATCAATTGGGGAAAAAACAATTCAATGTCTCAGGTAGAGGTCTAATGGTGGTTCTTGAATGGCTGGTTGCTCAAAGGAACATGATTGAAGGAGGGCATGGCAGGTGTTGAGTTTGTCTGTAGTGTTCTATACAAAGTTTCCAAGGATGGTCTTGGATTGTCATCACGGCACTATCTCAATCAGATTAAGTTGCTGACTTCATAAACAACATAAACACTAACTCAATCGAATCAAACCGATTTAATCGCTTCTAATTAACGGGACAGTCTTCGTGTGGGGCCGACTTCGCACGGGGCCGACTTCTCCAGATACCATTGAAAGACATAATTCAGAAAATTTGTCTCCATTTTGTTGTTGAAAACAATTTTAAAGTTTATGTATGACTTCATGTTATATTATGAAAAAAACAATACCACACAGTATCGATCATCCAGTCGTGGTACAAAATAGTCGACCAAAGTAGACTAATTGAATAAGAGGTATTTTAATATTTTGACATTTACAAGTCCCCTTAATGGAAAGAACAGTCGTACATGTCCAAATATAAAATAGGCCATGTCTAGAGTACCATATACTGCAATTTAGCCGAACTGCTAAAGTACTGTATACGGCCGATCTCTAGTCAAACAGTCAAACGGATTTAACTTTTCATGGTAGTGTGCTTAAAACTCGAGACATGGAGGCTTATGTGTACATTTATAGAGTACAGGGAATCATACCTGTGTGGAGGAAGTGAAATTTATGTATTATGCATCATGTATCTTCACTATCTTATTTACCCCATTCATACATTATGATTATGTATGACCATGCGTGCAATTACATATTACTCATATGATATATAGTTGGCATAAATTGTGTTATGTGTTGATTGTTGTTTTCTACAGTACACACTGCACATGACTCTTTTTCCCTTCTTGTAGATTGGGGGGTCTTCGGGTATATATGAGTCATTATTCCGATGCTTAATTATTCTGAGAATTCATTATTCAGCTTTTCCATGAGGGTTCATAATTCCGACTATTTCAATATTCCGATACCTTCTATATGGCTTAGAATACTAGTAAATTCCCATGTCACTGATAATTTGGGATCGGAATAATGAATCAAACAAACATTACAGAAATAACCTAAATTATACACCATTTTACCACTTTGTATACTATATAGGGCTTAGCCAAACTTAGTGAATAATTAATTAGTTGAAAGTGTGATGCACATGTAGCATTGGTGTGTTAATGAATATGGTGCTTATGACCTCGGAATAATGGACTTTCAGAATAATTACCCCAGGGTCCACTGGCAATACTCATGAGTTTCATATTAATGTCACTTACTTTACAAGTAAGAATTAAATGGGCGGTCGGTCAGATAGTGTCATGGGGGTGTGATGGTCAGTTGAGTTATGTACCGCAATGTTTGTGAAACCCAGTTAACATTGTTGCATCGTAACTGGTCACTACACTCCCTTATAAGACATGTAGCATTCAACTTGATGTATTTTAGCAAACATAATGTAGATTTAAAAGATTCCCTATTGCAGTGTCAGGGCCCTTTTGCACTGAAAGCTGCGATCAGCTAATATCAGTGTAATATTAGTGATCGGACATCAAAGGTCTAAAACTCACCCAGGGTCATCTCCAGGGCATGTTTTATATTAGTTACATACAGAAAAAAGTATTTTGTACTTATTCTACTTTTAGTCAACCGAATCCGACTCAACGTTGGGTTAGAGTGCTGTTAACTAAACTAGTTGGTTTAGAAACAAAATAACTAAACATTGGGTTATGGTAACCCAACATTGTAACCAAACGTTGGGTTAAAATAACCAAATATTGGGTTTGAAGTAATTAAACATGGGTTAGAGAAAACTGTATCAATATATAATTATCTTCATCTCAATGGATGAGTTTTGAGATTCTGGTAATTAATTAAGTTTCCCAAAAATAAGTCAAATCAAAGGATTCATTTCGTCTGAATAGCTCAGAGTTATGGAATTAAACTAGACTTCGAACCTAGTATGTAATATGTAATGTATGAAACAAGGTGTAACATATAATGACTTCCTGTTTTGGTAATATATTAACAAACCAAGAACATAATACTTTTACCAAAGACACAAGCAATGCTACAACTATATAATTCCGATATAACAGATGCATTGACCGTTTATTTATTTGAGTTTACAATAAAGAGAAGAAATTATGACACAGGAAGCTCACATGTAGCACATCGTTATCAATGGAGCAACTGAAACCAAGTGACTGTTAACTAAACTAATGTAACCAAAAAATATAACCAAATAATTGAACCGAACTTCTGGAATTTGACCCAACATTAACCCAACTTTGGATAACCCAACAATTTTAACTAAACTGTCGTTTGAGTGTAATCGAAGATACTGGGAGTTTATAAGTTGAGATAGTCACCAATATATGTGTCTGTATCATGGAAATTAATATATTTGGTGGAAATCAGCGAGATAAAGTCATCGATTTTGGTGCCCGCACCTGATCATCCCTAACCCGACAGACAGATAGACAGAGAGACATTCGCAAATATATATATGAGATATTCGTTTAAAATGGGATTTCATATCTTTCGGTGGCTCGGGAATTTAGAAGAAAGCGAACCTGAACGAATACATGAACTCGCCGAATTCTACAAGAAGGAAGTTAACCCACAAGCTCTGGAGGATGAATTCACATACTTTCAGGCTTCTTACAACGACTACATATCAAACGTGGAAAATCCTGATGATGTCCAGAGGCATGTCAAAAGAGTTCATTGTTGCTATGTGGAACTTTCCCCAATCTGGTCACACTGTTCCAGATATGTGTAATTCTTCCTGTCTATTCAGCTTGTGCCGAGCGATTTTTACAAGTTGTATGCGCAACCATAATTACAGTCAACTGGACAAACAATAACTACGAAAGTTTGAACCACAATTTGAAGCAAGATGTAGACTGGAAGAAACAAAATTTGACGGATTTGGTGACGAAAATTTATGATCTCATAAATGGAGAATCCCCGGAATTGAGGCGCAGTTTGGTGTGATTTGGTCAACATTGAATGGCGAAGGATTTCAAGCGCATTGCACTGTCTCTGGATGTACGGAGTTCCAACTCAAAAGAGGAACAGACAAGGTACTTCAAGAAGTTTATGAAATAAATGAAACCATCTGGATACAAACGGGAGATGACTGATGGATCGCTCATGGTAATACCCGCCCAAAAGGGTCTGTATCGTCTAATTATATCCTGTTAACAATATGACCCGGCTTTCTGCATTTCTGTGAGATTTCTCTGGATTTCTCCGATCGGGAGGCGTAAATAAAGAGATATATATATATTTCGTTCTTATCTACCAGCTTGTGTAATGCCAAACTGCACCAGAATGCTGCACCAGAATGCGCGATTTCAATTATGAACATTCTAAAATTTCCAGCGGCTATTGTCGAACATTTTACTATGTTGCCTACTAATTTAGGTTGATATTGAGTCGCCTGCATGGCACCGTGCCCGATCACTACACCAGTAATTTCCTGATTGAAAGCGGCAATTTAATGTACAAACGCCTTGGGCCTGTGCGTAAATAATGACCGCTATTGCACGATACATGAACGAATTTGATCTGCTACAATCTTCCACAAATCATCTTTCCCATTCGCCGTATGCAGAAGTAAATAAAACCCGTGTTAAACCCCTGTCACACTCAGGCCGGTGTTTGCACTGGGCTGCAAAAGTACCAAAATATGAGTAACATTCAGGAGGAGCGCCGAAAACTGTCCAAAATTGTCAAACTTTTAAAACAAAGTATGCTCCCATTGCGTTCCTACGTTGTCAAGTCTCACACTCTTATTGCATTCAAGTCGCTGTCATTGTGATGCTAGTAGGTTCTCAATACTTTTGCTGTACCACTCTCTCGGGCTACTGGTCCCACAGGTTCTAACCATTAAGTTGGAATTCTTGGAAACACGTTGATGAAATTTATTGAACAACTATATACAAGTGCACACCATCAGGTGACCACGGATAATACATAAACATAACTACTACGACGAAGCGTTCGTCGAACAGAAGAGAGTGTCAAGTCAAGTCAGAGGCAGAGAGCTTGGCTCTATCTAGTATATATGCGCTGAGAGGAAAACGCCCTGAACTCCAGATGTCGTGATTTGATTGGGACACGTGTGCGCCGCTCCCATCAAAACAGGTGGACAATTAATAACATGTTTTGACGAAAGCAGTGACCTGCTGAGTCAATGACCTATATCATTCACCTCAGAGTTGTTGATCCCATCATCAGGCCAGGACAGTAACCTCTCAGCTAGGATTAACCATACTTATGCTAGGTACAGTCGAAAGTATTACATTGCAAAACGCTCTCTGCGCAGGCGCGGAGAGTATAAATAGCGTCTCCTGTGTTCTCCAGTGATAGTCAGTTTTTAGTTTGTGGGGAATATACCTAACAATCCGCAATAGATTAGCTATCCGATTAAATCACTGTCATACTCCGCTGCGATCAGGCCGGGGTTTGCATTGCGCTGTAAAATTATCAAAGCGCCGAGCAAAGCGCACTAATGTATCTAAGAACCGATTGGTGACGCAGTAACGTCGCAGTTGACACTGGCTAGGACGGGAGAGGGTCCCGTGATCGCCTCTGAGCGCCAGAGCGCCGCGTTTGTTTTTGTGCATGCACAAAACAAGCGCAGATGTTCGGCTTTCTGACCAGGCGAAGTACCGTCGTCACGACAGCGCAACGCGAACGACATGAGCGCCCCATGGACGTAGCAAGGACTGATAAAAGCTACTCGTGGTCACAGCAAGAATTCATCTGCAACTGCAGTAAGCTCACTATGCCTTGGTCAGAACGCAGAGCCCCTGCGCTTGTTTTGTGCATGCACAAAACAAGCGCGGCGCTCTGGTGCCTATGGGCGACCATGGAGACTTTTGCCTGTTGCCCGTTGCCCAATCGGTTCTTGGAGACCTTAGTGCGCTTAGGTGTGCGCTTTGATACTTTTGCAGCGCAACAAGCGCCGACCTGAGTGAGACAGGGGCTTAAGTTACTTATTGTGCCACTTTGTTAGACTAATTATTTGTATCAATGTATACCGGACAGGGGCTCATTGAGTTTTGTAACTTGCGTCCCGATTCATTTTGTATTATAATACAAATAAAATATGTTTAAACATATATGAACGGGACTTGGAACAGTATCTAGCCCAACCGATGTCACGTTTATTTACGTCGAAGGAAACTTGGACTAATTTATAGGCTGCAAACCATGTAGGGTATTGGACTAATTTACAGGCCGCAGACTGTATAAGGTATTGGACTAATTTACAGGCTGCAGACCATGTAGGGTATTGTACTAATTTACAGGCTGCAGACCGTGTAGGGTATTGGACTAATTTACAGGCTGCAGACCGTGTAGGGTATTTGACTAATTTACAGGCTGCAGGCCGTGTAGGGTATTTGACTAATTTACATGCTGCAGACCGTGTAGGGTATTGGACTAATTTACAGGCTACAGACCATGTAGGGTATTGGACTAATTTACAGGCTGCAGGCCGTGTAGGGTATTAGACTAATTTACAGGCTGCAGGCCATGTAGGGTATTGGACTAATTTACAGGCTGCAGACCATGTAGGGTATTGTGCTAATTTACAGGCTGCAGACCATGTAGGGTATTGGACTAATTTACATACTGCAGACCACGTAGGGTATTGGACTAATTTACAGGCTGCAGGCCGTGTAGGGTATTGGACTAATGTACAGGCTGCAGACCATGTAGGGTATTGGACTAATTTACAGACTGCAGACCATGTAGGGTATTGGACTAATTTACAGGCTGCATGCCGTGTAGGGTATTAGACTAATTTACAGGCTGCAAACCATGTAGGGTATTGGACTAATTTACAGGCTGCATGCCGTGTAGGGTATTAGACTAATTTACAGGCTGCAGACCATGTAGGGTATTGGACTAATTTACAGGCTGCATGCCGTGTAGGGTATTAGACTAATTTACAGGCTGCAGACCATGTAGGGTATTGGACTAATTTACAGGCTGCATGCCGTGTAGGGTATTAGACTAATTTACAGGCTGCAGATCATGTAGGGTATTGGACTAATTTACAGGCTGCAGGCCGTGTAGGGTATTGGACAAATTTACAGACTGCATGCCATGTATGGTATTGGACTAATTTACAGGCTGCAGACCATGTATGGTATTGGACTAATTTACAGGCTGCAGACCATGTATGGTATTGGACTAATTTACAGGCTGCAGACCGCGTAGTGTATTGAACTAATTTACAAGGTGTAGACCGCGTAGGGTATTGGACTAATTTACAGGCTGCATACCGTGTAGGGTATTGGACTAATTTACAAGGTGCAGACCGCGTAGGGTTTGAACTAATTTACAGGCTGCTGACCGCGTAGGGTATTGGACTAATTTACAGACTGCATGCCATGTATGTTATTGGACTAATTTACAGGCTGCAGACCATGTATGGTATTTGACTAATTTACAGGCTGCAGACCGCGTACGGTATTGGACTAATTTACAAGTTGTAGACCGCGTAGGGTATTGGACTAATTTACAGGCTGCATACCACCTAGTGTATTGGACTAATTTACAGACTGCAAACCATGTAGGGTATTGGAGTAATTTACAGGTTACAGACCGTGTAGGGTGTTGGAATAATTTACAGGCTGCATACCACGTAGTGTATTGGACTAATTTACCGACTGCAAACCATGTAGGGTATTGGAGTAATTTACAGGTTACAGATCGTGTAGGGTGTTGGAATAATTTACATACTGCAGACCATGTAGGGTATTGGACTAATTTACAGACTGCAGACCGTGTAGGGTATTGGACTAATGTACAGGCTGCAGACCATGTATGGTATTGGACTAATTTGCATGCTGCAGGACATGTAGGGTATTGGACTAATGTACAGGCTGCAGACCATGTAGGGTATTGGACTAATCTGCATGCTGCAGGACATGTAGGGTATTGGACTAATGTACAGGCTGCAGACCATGTAGGGTATTGGACTAATTTACAGGCTACAGACCATGTAGGGTATTGGACTAATGTACAGGCTGCAGACCATGTAGGGTATTGGACTAATGTACAGGCTACAGACCGTGTAGGGTATTGTACTAATGTACAGGCTGCAGACCATGTAGGGTATTGGACTAATGTACAGGCTACAGACCGTGTATGGTATTGTACTAATGTACAGGCTGCAGACCATGTATGGTATTGGACTAATTTGCATGCTGCAGGACATGTAGGGTATTGGACTAATGTACAGGCTGCAGACCATGTAGGGTATTGGACTAATCTGCATGCTGCAGGACATGTAGGGTATTGGACTAATGTACAGGCTGCAGACCATGTAGGGTATTGGACTAATTTACAGGCTACAGACCATGTAGGGTATTGGACTAATGTACAGGCTGCAGACCATGTAGGGTATTGGACTAATGTACAGGCTACAGACCGTGTAGGGTATTGTACTAATGTACAGGCTGCAGACCATGTATGGTATTGGACTAATGTACAGGCTACATACCGTGTAGGGTATTGTACTAATGTACAGGCTGCAGACCATGTAGGGTATTGGACTAATTTACAGGCGGCAGACCATGTAGGGTATTGGACTAATTTACAGGCGGCAGACCGTGTAGGGTATTGGACTAATTTACAGGCGGCAGGCCGTGTAGGGTATTGTGCTAATTTACAGGCAGCAGACCGTGTAGGGTATTGTACTAATTTACAGGCTGCAGACCTTGCAGGGTATTTGACTAATTTACAGGCGGCAGGCCGTGTAGGGTATTGTGCTAATTTACAGGCAGCAGACCGTGTAGGGTATTGTACTAATTTACAGGCTGCAGACCTTGCAGGGTATTGTACTAATTTACATGCTGCAGGCCGTGTAGGGTATTGGACTAATGTACAGGCTGCAGATCATGTAGGGTATTGGAATAATTGACAGGCTGCAGACCGTGTAGGGTATTTGACTAATTTACAGAATGCAGTCCGCATAGGGTAATGTACTTATGTACAGGCTGCAGACCGTGTAGTGTATTGGACTGATTTACATAATGCAGGCCGTGTAGGGTATTGGACTAATTTACAGGCTGCCATCCGTGCATGGTATTGGACTAATTTACAGGCAGCAAACCATGTAGGGTATTGGACTAATTTACAGGCTGCAGACCGTGCAGGGTATTGGACTAATTTACAGACTGCAGACCATGTAGGGTATTGGACTAATTTACAAGGTGTAGACCGTGTATGGTATTGTACTAATTTACAGGCTGCAGACCGTGTAGGGTATTGTACTAATTTACAGGCAGTAGGCCGTGTAGGGTATTGTACTAATTTACATGCTGCAGGCCGTGTAGGGTATTGTACTAATTTACAGGCTGCAGACCGTGTAGGGTATTGTACTAATTTACAGGATGCAAACCGTGTAGGGTATTGTACTAATTTACATGCTGCAGACCATGTAGGGTATTGTACTAATTTACAGGATGCAGACCGTGTAGGGTATTGTACTAATTTACAGGCTGCAGGCCGTGTAGGGTATTGACCTAATTTACAGGATGCAGGCCGTGTAGGGTATTGGACTAATTTACAGGCAGCAGACCATGCAGGGTATTGTACTAATTTATAGGCCGCAGACTGTGTAAGGTATTGTACTAATTTACAGGCCGCAGACTGTGTAAGGTATTGTACTAATTTACATGCTGCAGACCATGTAGGGTATTGTACTAATTTACAGGATGCAGGCCGTGCAGGGTATTGTACTAATTTACAGGTTGCAGACCGTGTAGGGTATTGTACTAATTTACAGGTTGCAGGCCATGTAGTCTATTGTACTAATTTACAGGTTGCAGGCCATGTAGGGTATTGACCTAATTTACAGGCTGCAGACCGTGCAGGGTGTTGTACTAATTTACAGGATGCAGGCCGTGTAGGGTGTTGTACTAATTTACAGGTTGCAGGCCGTGTAGGGTATTGTACTAATTTACATGCTGCAGACCGTGTAGGGTATTGTACTAATTTACAGGATGCAGACCGTGTAGGGTATTGTACTAATTTACATGCTGCAGACCATGTAGGGTATTGTACTAATTTACAGGCTGCAGGCCGTGAAGGGTATTGTACTAATTTACAGGCGGCAGGCCGTGTAGGGTATTGTACTAATTTACAGGTTGCAGGCCATGTAGTCTATTGTACTAATTTACAGGTTGCAGGCCATGTAGGGTATTGTACTAATTTACAGGCTGCAGACCGTGCAGGGTATTGTACTAATTTACAGGCTACAGACCGTGTAGGGTATTGACCTAATTTACAGGCTGCAGACCGTGTAGGGTACTGTACTAATTTACAGGTTGCAAGCCGTGTTGGGTATTTGACTAATTTACAGGATGCAGACCGTGTAGGGTATTAGACTAATTTACAGGCTGCAGACCATGTAGGGTATTGTACTAATTTACAGGATGCAGGCCGTGTAGGGTATTGTACTAATTTACAGGATGCAGGCCGTGTAGGGTATTGTACTAATTTACAGGTTGCAGGCCATGTAGTCTATTGTACTAATTTACAGGCTGCAGACCATGTAGGGTATTGGACTAATTTACAGGCTGCAGACCGTGTAGGGTATTGGACTAATTTACAGGCTGCAAACCATGTTGGTTATTGGACTAATTTACAGGCTGCAGGCCGTGTAGGGTATTAGACTAATTTACAGGTTACAGACCGTGTAGGGTATTAGACTAATTTACAGACTGCAGATCATGTAGGGTATTGGAATAATTTACATACTGCAGACCATGTATGGTATTTGACTAATTTACAGGCTGCAGATCGTGTAGGGTATTGGAATAATTTACAGGTTACAGACCATGCAGGGTATTGGACTGGTTTACAGACTCCAGACCATGTAGGGTATTGGACTAATTTACAGGCAGCAGACCATGTAGTGTATTGGACTAATTTACAAGCTGCAGACCATGTAGGGTATTGGACTAATTTACAGACTGCAGACCATGTATGTTATTGGACTAATTTACAGGCAGCAGACCATGTAGTGTATTGGACTAATTTACAAGCTGCAGACCATGTAGGGTATTGGACTAATTTATAGGCTGCAGACCGTGTAAGGTATTGGACTAATTTACAGACTGGAGACCGTGTAGGGTATTGGATTAATGTACAGGCTGCAGACCGTGTAGGGTATTGGACTAATTTACAGGCTGCATACCGTGTAGGGTATTGGACTAATTTACAGAATGCAGACCGTGTAGGGTATTGGACTAGTTTACAGACTGCATACCGTGTAGGGTATTTGACTAATATACAGAGTGCATACCGTGTAGGGTATTGGACTAATATACAGAGTGCAGACCATGTAGGGTATTGAACTAATGTAAATGCTGCAGACCGCGAAGGGTATTGGAATAATTGACAGGCTGCAGACCGTGTAGGGTATTGGACTAATTTACAGAATTCAGTCCGCATAGGGTAATGTACTTGTGTACAGGCTGCAGACCGTGTAGTGTATTGGACTGATTTACATAATGCAGGCCGTGTATGGTATTGGACTAATTTACAGACTGCCATCCGTGCATGGTATTGGACTAATTTACAGGCTGCAGACCATGTAAGGTATTGGACTAATTTACAGGCTGCAGACCGTGCAGGGTATTGGACTAATTTACAGACTGCAGACCATGTAGGGTATTGGACTAATTTACAAGGTGTAGACCGTGTATGGTATTGTACTAATTTACAGGCTGCAGACCGCGTAGGGTATTGGACTAATTTACAAGGTGTAGACCGCGTAGGGTATTGGACTAATTTACAGGCTGCAGACCATGTTGGGTATTTGACAAATTTACAGACTGCAAACCATGTAGGGTATTGGACTAATTTACAGGCTGCAGACCGTGTAGGGTATTGGACTAATTTACAGGCTGCAGACCATGTATGGTATTGGACTAATTTACAGGCTGCAGACCGCGTAGGGTATTGGACTAATTTACAGGCTGCATAGCACGTAGTGTATTGGACTAATTTACACAGACTGCAAACCATGTTGGGTATTTGACTAATTTACAGGCTGCAAACCATGTAGGGTATTGGACTAATTTACAGGCTGCAGACCGCGTAGGGTATTGGACTAATTTACAGGCTGCATACCGCGTAGGGTATGGATTAATTTACAGGCTGCAGACCGCGTATAGTGTTGAACGAAATTACAACAGTAATTTTATCATGTTATTTACTGTTCCTGCATTTGTGTAGAGTGTGTTCTATCTTCTAACAAACAGTCGAACATTACGCTTTATTTCACCAACTCTTATCATGAAATGGCCATCCGTTGGATTGGAAACGTTTTAACCACAGAGAATGTTGGGAAATTAAATTATAATCCAACGAGTGCAAATGATCCTACGGAATTCGTATTTTGATCTGGCACAATCTCCCTGTCTTTACTTTCAATCGTTTCGGGTGTTACACCATACTGCCGAACTACCGATTTGTGGAGTCCGGATTTTTATGGCTAATTTGTTTTGCCAACTCTTCTCCTGCGTGGCTTCTTATAGATTGCCTGACAGTGTTGCCAATTTGATGGCATATGTCTGCAATACTGCATATCAGCCGGATCCATCTCTGCAATATATAGATTAAATAATGACTAAAGGATTGCTGTGTTCAGGGTTTGTATTCATATACATATATAGCCACAAGAAGTGATATTATGGCGGTAAACATAAATATATGTCCGAAATCGGACAACGGAGACATTATTGATGGTCAATTTAACTCTTAAAATTAATTAGGTATATAGCTGAGGTAAGGGAATTATTTGTAGAGGATTGAGAGACCAACTTATCGCGCCATAACTACTATGTTAACTCAAATGTATAAAATACCAGCGCGTATACATGAACCACCTATTCAAGAGAACATATTGTCGACTGACATGAATAACTGACGGGTGATTTTTTCGGGTTAGCTGTCAGTGTGTATAATCGGCCTATGCATAATAACATTAGTTAGAAATTACCACACGAGATATGGATGTTGCAAGGCGAAAACTATAGTCGACCAATGGGCTTGAGTGAATGGTAACATGTCGCAACCTGCTTTAGCCGGGTAATTACTTTCTAATATCAACATTTCTTCCTTCTTATACAATACAATGGGTTGATTTATGTCAGCGGAAGATTCAAAATATTGTTCCATAAAATAGTCCAGACAGACTACAGTTTATATAATTATGTATCATACAGTTTGTTAAAATATTACCACACGTGTCCAAACTGTGCGTGGTAAGGACAATTATGCTTGGCCACTCGTTTAAGTTATATATTTTCGTGCGCTGCCATGACAATTATGTTCCAACAAAACCTTGTATTTTTATGTTACTAGTATATGGAACTTTTGTAATAATAAAGAGCTCTTTAAATAGTTTAAACATATTTATTTGTCTGATTTCAATAACAAATATAGGAAATGATACATACATTTTTATATAGACAATGGGATTGGAGGACAAGTGCTGACTCACTTATGAGTACCTCCTCTCTTTAAATATATGCCCATATGTGGTACATCGCATTGGGACTTAGGTTGCCACGTAATTATGTGTCGATATTATTGTATACCAACCATCGTGTGCAAATAAATGGTATCGCTTTCTCGAGTGTAACATTGGAAGCCCACCATCTTTGGTCGAATGTAATATTTTACATTTATAAAATACTAGTATATATATAGTTTATACTGTGTTATATTGTGTTATTTCCTAGAAAATGCTATGATGTGACTTATTTCCACTAAAACAAGATACAATTTGTCGTATTTTGGATAAATTCTAGCACATTGTAAATTATAGTTAATCTATAGTTTTTTTAAAATATAAATGACTACCACTGACAAAAGAGTGTGGGTTTTCATGATTACTCATGATAGTTAAAGTGCTAGTTAAGATAACAAACAAGAGAAACTCTCAAACATTGGACATTCAAGGACTATTTGTAGGATGATCTAATGCATCTCATATCTTGACTGTGACATTTGACCATTTTAATAAACATTGTTAGCACAGGTAGCACTATTGGCTGTGAAAATGTAAAAATGTACATTTGTGGCATGTGAAAATCAAGTTAGAAACGTGCGATATGATACTAACCGGCCGTAAAATGGTGTAATCGAAATGTTACCGTGCGTTCAATACAAATAATAAAAAAATACCGTGCGTTCAATGTATTTTTGTCAGAACTTACCGTGCGTTCACTTCTGTTGGAGTGTCCCGGTGTCTAGGGTTTAGATGTTGAATTGGCCGTGTCGGGAACATTGATAACAATAACTGTCCGTAGCTTTTGATAACTTTATATGTGTATAAGTCATAGTGATAAACACAGCAGGAGCATCGGTAAAAGAGGTCTAGTCGGAATGGCTGATGGGGAGAGAGTGGTTTTTTCGTATCTCTCGACGCCAGTAGTTATTACAACGTATGGTGTATCATATCATGCATCCTAATAAGGTATGATGTATATGATACACCTACCATGTGACGTGTATCATGCCTTCGGTATGGTGGAACGATCGTGGTCTGATACTTCCAACATATAAGATGGTAGTACATGTCACATCCAATTTAGAATATGATCTTGATAATTATGATTGTATCTATTCTATTAGTTATATCGATGTGCTGTGTTTATCTGTACAATACGTTATAGCAATAACTGGGAACATAATTATATATCAACCGATATCTTCTGTACTATCGGACAGAGTCCCCTCCTTTAAGAGTTCCCAAAACTATATATAGTATTGGGAACTAAATTTTTTATAAAATCCGAGGGTACAGAAGATAGTTGGATCTATGAGTATAATCGCGAGTGGCGAACCTAAAAAAAATCAACACATGGATATTCATACATAAAAACTCAACAGCAAACGAAACGAGAGTTATTTATCCATGGCGAGTCTGGTAAACAGTATGTCACTAGGTTACTGGATTAGCATCGAACAGTAAGTCACTGAGCACTGGTTTATCAGCGAATAGTTAATTTATCCAGGAATATGTAGAGAAGTTCTGGCTTGGCGGGTATAATGTGATATATGTGTCCAATATAAATATTCGGCAAACGATTATATCCAAGGTCGGATAATCAACACCATGTAGAACACTGGTGTGTGAAGTAGAGAATAATCACACATGCAGGATACAGTTAATTGACATCAACAATTAAGGATGATAAATGTTATTGTCTGTGCGGCGTGAGAATGTGTAGTAACCGATATATTCATCAGTTGGGAAGGTATATGTAGCTTCACAGGATAGCGTCTGTGACATCGCTGGTCTTAGTCAGCAAGCGACGTGGAGTCAATGACGTAACGTGTAATGATCGGTGTACATGTAACAGCAGTGTACAGTTGCGATCAAATGTCAATTATTTTATGCCAATGTCTATCAAACGTATCAGCGATATTCATGAACGATCTGGCAGCATATGCGTCATTTAGTTATCATCTAAGGAGCTGTGGCGGCGTCAGCGTTGAAACAACGACTGTATACAAGACGCCGAACGAGGAAATGCAGCAACGAGTGTTTATTTTGGACAGTCGGTGGAATAGCTATGTCCGATAATCTTGTGAGGACAGTGTCAGGAACGGTCGAAGGTCAGCAGCGGTGTCGCTAGATGTGGTTGAAACACCAATGTCTGGTCCGGTCTGCGTGTCTGGTATGTCAGCACGGTGTATATTGGATGGTCCATCGCGTGTGACGTCATTAGCCTGACTTACAGTACCAACCATTGATCGTGTTTGGCGAACCCATTAGTTCGACATAAATGACACGAAATCTAAATAATGTGTTTGTAAAAAGAACACAATAAACCCACAATAGCTAATAAGCATCTTGAAACCAAAATATGTCCAAAGTACGAATCATGAAACAAAATCAGTGACTCGCCAATGCAATTTGCATTTTCATAAATTTTGAACCTGTTCGTAGAGCATTTCCATAAAATGTAAAGAAAAATGGTCATGCAATAAATGAGGGATATGAACATTAAGGGAATTGTGTTTATGATCAATAAAATGTGATCGTAGGAAGTAACAAAAATATGTCTTGAATCATGACATTAAAGGGAATCGCTAGATATATGTATATCACGCCATAAAATTTCATAAAAAATGTAATTGTCGCTGAAAACAATTGCTGTGCGATAACCAAACATGCCTGCCGCGACGATATGTATAATAAAACAATCGTGTAACTCTTTGTTGTGAAATTATTGTTAAAATCGGGTGAATTAGCATTCACCATTCCAGTAGAATTAGAACCAATCAATGTATGATTGCGACTTCGTTATACTATTCACAGCTATTTATGAACAATCACGTGGTAATGAAATACCACATACATGTACTTCTCCGCTATCTATATCATGTTATATTATATTCGCATATTTATCATTGTAAACTAAACTCAATATGCGGTTTACAGAGTGAATAAAATATTATTATACTTGTGCTTGGTATAATCCATCTAACGACCATTCTTATTTAATAACGCTTAGCATTCCATTACCAACACCAGGGTTAAATATCCCTGCGTATCGCAAGTCAAACCAGGAATCCGAGAGTTGTGCACACCACTCGAAATTCCGCTATACCTACATTCAATCCATCCGGGTAATGCTTCGTGGTACCACAAATTGTATGCTAAGGATGCATGGTCAGCAATGACGATTAATGATAATCTATTTTTTATTAGTATTACGATTGAACGTTGTAATGTGTGTATAGGCAATTGGCAACTCATCGCGGTGCTTACCGATACAATAACCTACATAATACGCATGTCAGCTGAGTTATGGAATCTATGCAATACTCATGCTGGTCAGTTCAATTGTATGTGCAAATTTATCATCTCAATAATTTACTCTTTAATCCTGTGATGAATTGTTCACACATATATAATTGGGCGACTTTTTGTCGAATATTTACTAGCCCATACACATCGATCGCTAATGATTGTAATCTATCAGAAAAAACTTGTACAGATTCGTCAGGTGTTTGCTGTGCTGCTTGAAAAATAAGGAGCGCATCTCTGTTATCTTTTGCTTCGCTATATCGAACTTTTAATTCCTGCTTGATTTCTGCCCATGTACTTCTGATCACACCATCGGCATTTATGCGTTCTTGTGTGAACTGAGTTAAAAATTCGAAAACTGAACCTCTGCTGGTCTGCAGAGCAAATTTAATTAATGTTTGATCAGTCGCAGCAATTGCTTGGCCATAACGATATAACTCGTTGGTCCATTCAAGAAAAGATTTAGGGTCTCCCGAAAAAGGGGTGATAACATTTGTCACACCAGTTGCCATCTGAATTGCTGACGAAATGCGTGTGGCGTCCAACTGTTGGTCTATTGCACTATTAACATGATCCAATTGTGTGGAAAAGCGATCTAGTACGACGCTGTCATTTGCGTTTCGTACCTTGTGATTTTCATGGGTTTCATGCAATATAGATCGCATTCGCTCTATCTCTCCATCAATTTGGGCGCTACTATAATTAACGTCGTCCGAAAAGGAAGGACAGGAAAGGTGACTTTGTGTCATATTCATCTTGATTTTAATTACTAAAGTAATTGGGAATAGAAAAAGGCAAAATTGCAGGTATATAAGAAATTAATAATTTGAGTTGGGTTGGCACATGCACATTCTAATTGTGACATTACAGAATTGCTCTAAAACATAGTTCGGGTATTGTGTATATTTAATTTGAAATTATTAGACGAAAAGAAACGTCCTGGTTGGTATAGTAAGTACTCACGTATGAACGAAAACACAAGTTCTGATTCCAAGCTCACGAGCACCATTGTCCCGGTGTCTAGGGTTTAGATGTTGAATTGGCCTTGTCGGGAACATTGATAACAATAACTGTCCGTAGCTTTTGATAACTTTATATGTGTATAAGTCATAGTGATAAACACAGCAGGAGCATCGGTAAAAGAGGTCTAGTCGGAATGGCTGATGGAGAGAGAGTGGTTTTTTCGTATCTCTCGACGCCAGTAGTTATTACAACGTATGGTGTATCATATCATGCATCCTAATAAGGTATGATGTATATGATACACCTACCATGTGACGTGTATCATGCCATCGGTATGGTGGAACGATCGTGGTCTGATACTTCCAACATATAAGATGGTAGTACATGTCACATCCAATTTAGAATATGATCTTGATAATTATGATTGTATCTATTCTATTAGTTATATCTCGATGTGCTGTGTTTATCTGTACAATACGTTATAGCAATAACTGGGAACATAATTATATATCAACCGATATCTTCTGTACTATCGGACAGGAGCACCACGCTTTGAAATCGGGCTCGTATGTCGAAAAACTCAGGAAACAGGGGACAATCGCTAAGCGTGGCTTTCAATGTGATATTAAGGCATCCAAAACATGTCTTTGTTATAAAATAAGACATGGTATAGATTGAAAAATGTGCTTTTGATCGCAAACGTGACATGTTTTTAGCACGAAAATAGGAGGTTTAACCTTGATTTCGGAGAGAACTAGACACGACACTGAAACGAAATTAGTACGAAAATGTAGCTGAACATAACTCTCATCGAGGCAGATTGGCACCCGGGCTGGGATTGTTACACAATTGGAGAGAAAGACGAAAATATACGTACCGTAATCAAGCTGAGGCGAGCGACTTTTATTTATGTCCGATTACCGCGATACAGCGTTCATGTCCGTTCACACACAGTGTAAACGTCCATATGCAGTTACAAACAAAACGGGCGCACATACAGGATGGCCCTAACTTACATACTTAACTACGCATATGCATACATATATACGCATATACATACATATAAACACACACACAATTACATAAATTTTAAGTTATAATTAAATTTCAAGAATAATTAAGTCTCCTCTCATGATCTGGAGATATGATATCATGGATATACGAACTGCACGTTTGAAAACATATCTAATTTACAGAAGTTCTTGGTACCTGGAAAGGGTGCAATTTTAACTATTGTTCATGGCATAAAGTAAATGGGGTTATAAGATCCAATGGGTCGATGTTTCTTAAATATTGTGTCACAGTAATCGCCTATACTAAATTTTACAAATACAACTCCTGGCAGATATTTAGAAAATCAATTTTGAAATACAAATAAATAATTTATCCAGAACCCACACACCCTAAACTATTAGCCCACCCACCCTAAACAATTAACACACCAACTCTAAACTATTAACCCAACCACCCTAATATATTATAGTAATAGTATTTGTCCACAACCTTGTTTCTTTTTTGTTGGCCAAATATCATGTATATATGCATGACATTACATGTATATACGAATTAGGCGGAGGGAATGTATAATTGTTGGTATATATTTAGGTATGTAGTTACATTGTTTACATCAGGTTCGTTCTAACTATTTAAAATGTTTATATATGTTCATGACGGTCCTGTTTCGTATCAGATATTTATTTATTTATTTGAAATCGCACACATAATCACACGTATGGTATATTCGCAGCACGCAGACAGTTATATACGGACCCCTGACAACTCGAATACACATAACAACATTCACCCATTCTCCCACGCTGTCCCTCACTCTCTCTCTTCTATCTTGCTCTCACTGTTCTGGCTACTAAACTCACCCTATAGACACCACAGGTGCGGTGCAGTCCGGGTCGTTCGTGACAAATCTAGTATATATGCGCCTAACCCTTAAATACACATATCCAAGTAAAAATTAATATGTTGTTTTCTAAGACCTACTAAATGTTATTGTGAGAATAGGTACGGCTGCACCAGTCACGAGAATCTGATAAGTTCATACGATATTAAAGATGGGTATGTTATTCGTGTTTAGAATATGTCAGGAGCATTGAGATATAACTAATTAAGTAGATAAGTTATCATTGAACAATGTTGGAGAGCAGTCTTATCGGATAACAATAGACATGGCGCGACAACAGTGATACACTGTAACAATGTAGAATCATATTAAATTAATATTTGTGTCGGTATAAACTAACCTTGTATTGGTAGTATACGTTCTATGTACGTCGAATAGACATCTGTGCAGTTAATTACACGCACGCCTTGTGTCCTGTATATATACCATCGAGTGATCCGTGAACGGGTAGCATACGTTAGATGTACATCGATTACAAATCCGTGTAGTTAATTCACATGCAGACGGTATACGCGTATAATACGCCCTGTGGGAACACAGTCAATCTTGTCATAAATGTTCCTATATATAGACTCCATATTATGGATGTGATGTATTTATCTTTTGTATCCGCGTCTATGTGGAATGCGGATCGAATACAGGCATATATATATAATTGAACAATTCCATTTGCACATGGGGAGGGGTAAACTATTGACTACAGACACGTAGGCCGGGTGGTGGGTTGTCCATATTACATAAGCTGAACGAAAAAGGCTTTCTCAACCCGTTAAATCAAACTAATTTATCCAATTTTACCCGTATGGCAATATTTATTATTACAATCAAAACATATACCAAATATGCTGATGTAGGCGTAGTGGCTTGGGTTGTGGGGTTTGGGGTCACAATTCAAAAGCTGACACTTCAAATGGAGTCACAGAATGCTTATTATATATTTGTGATAATCACAAGCCAAATTCTAGTCAACAGTCAACAGAATCCCTCTATGTGTATTATTTCACCCAACCTTGGGTGTTTATTTCACAGTGGTTTCTGAAATGATGTCTGTGTCGACAGAAAACACATGCAGGATTTGTGTAAATGTTAGCCCAAACTATATTTCGAAGTAACGACGGCTTTGTTGTTTATTTCGAGGAATACTACCACATCAGATGAATTCAGCCCAAATATATTGACAGGTGTCGAGGGTCTAACTCTATACTGAGCAATACAAAAGTAATATAATAAATACCGAGTATATTTAATTTAAGGCCAATGGGTCGTGTATGTGCGTTTAAGAGTGTATTGATGCCTAAAGCAAGGTGAAACTAGAATGCACTCATAGAGATGCCGACTTGCGCAAAGCTACCGATATTATACACTGTAGGGATGCAGGAAGGTATGTCGGGGTGGGTAGTCCGAGAGGCAAAAAATCATATTTTGTACAACCTCATACAAATGTTTTACTAAAGACCTTTTGTGCTCATATTTAACATTTTAACAGATTAAAACTTATTATAGCTGCAAAAACACCTTATTTATGTTACTGGACCCGTATATGAGCTTCATTGGCGGTGACATAAAGCTGACATGTTGCATATGGGACGGTGAGGTGAAAAACTTCCTTCCCGACACCCTTCGAAAGAAGCTTCGAGAAATGTAAAACTGAAATAAATAAACTTTTCCTCATGTAACTACCTGTAGGACTTTTAAACCTAGATCAATGTGTGCATGGAAAAGAGCGAGCAGCTCTCAAACATTAATGTGACTATCAATGGCTAGAAAATAACGTTCATCAGTGCATCAAGCTAATCAATGAATTATGTGCATGTTTTATATCAACTCAGATGAATATGTTGATCTCACAACACATACAGTCTGACATAGTGACTGCTTGTCATTTTGTATAAAGAAGATGTTCCAGTAGACAAGTTGTATCAAATAATGTTAGATAATGTGCTGGTTGACAGACTAATCAATCTGGAATTAGTTATAAATTGTGTCTATCCTGCACAACGACCTAGGTTTGCAGATACATCTATCAGCAATTTATAAAATAATATTTCCAATTGCATCCTGGCAAATACATGTATCCTCTCTAGATACCGGTATGTATTTATTTCCAAAATATGTCAACTCTAGTTGAATTGAAGCTTAACAACTGATATGTCATGGATATGTCTACATAACATCAACAGTGACTCGAAAGTCAAGATTGAGTTCACTGTCCTGAGATGTTATGAGCTTAAAATGTGTTAGAGTCAAATAGCCAAAACACATGTTCGGTTCGTGTAATAGCTTGCTGGTGGAAATGATACCTCACTGCATATACAGGGGATATGCTGGGAGATGTATCATTTGTTTTTGTAAAATTGGATGCATATGCCTTATAATACTGTTTTATGTGCAACTATCAACTGCTGATGGGTTACTGACTTACTGTATAAGTGTATTTGTCCACTATATTGATGCGTTAGAATTTCCATTTAGCAGATTGGAATTTGACCACACAGGAAGAACTATAGCATACTCTCATCACACGTTGACTTGGAAACTCCATTGAATGGATATGTATGTGGTAGACATATGCCTATCAGCCCATATTTAAAGACAAAAATATTTACCTGTATATTCCATTTTATTTTAATTAAACAGCTTCTGAAACAGATGAAACTGTCGTTTGGTATAAAGGAGATAATTTCCCAGTTATGTGAGTGATATCAGTAGGGTTTTATGCGGATATTAGACATAAAATTAGTTAAATGCCAGATGCAAAAAAACAGCAACCTTTCTGCAATTTTTGTTACTTGGGCTTGGGCTACAGAGGCTAACATTTTGAAAATTCCCGTGGCATCCTCATACATGTACTCCCTCAAACCTCTAACTTTTTATGTATTAGACTTAACCCAAATATTACACAGTAAAAATAAAAATTTCAATTAAAAATTGTTTATGAATAGAACCTGGTGCAAAATGGAACAGTGGAGGTTTCGGGCAATTTCACCTCTTCACAATACAAACCGTTAATAAAACCATGCATACATGTAGCTCGCAGACGAGTATGACTCGCCACACAGTAACATTTCACCAGGCTCTGTTCATAAACGTAAGTGAATTCACAACTCTTTGAACTCAAGATATAATATGAGCATACGCTAGCGTAATTAACGAACCACAGCTAAAACACACGCATAAGCTAGGATATATCTGCCTTGTTCAAATCTTATAAAAATTACTTCATACATTCATATTCCCATCAAATAAGATTCAATTAGGCCTTAAGTCGTGGTATGATTAATTACACTTCAGACATGCACAATGGTTCATTAAATTTCGTATAACAATTAGGCCAATCACACATCAGAGCTAAGCTTGCCACGATTATTCGACTAACCTTCGGCAGGTGTGCATGGTAGTCGACGGTTATTTACTTTCGTCGACTAATCGCCCAAACGGGGGGGGGGTATGGTTGTCTATTTAAGCAGTACTATGCGCAAATACAATGACTGGAAGTAAAAGTTAACAGTGTATATAGCACAATTTACCACCCGACAGCCTGTTCTGTCGCCACTTCTGATACGGCTTCCTTTGATAACGCAACCGACGTTTGGCGGTCATCTTCAACGAGTTTGGTGTGCCTTTGATGTGTTACAGGCTTGCCATTGTTTATATATTATGTTTAACTGTAAACGTATCTTCCTATGGATCTGTAATTAGCGATCATCATATCCAAAATGGACGACATGCATGGAACTGCATCTATATTTCTTTTTTTCAAATTTCATAGTGTAAAACGTGATAATAATTGACAAAGTCACAAAGTTCGCGGAACATGGAATGTTCAGTGTTACTAGACAGTTAATCCATAACAAGTTGGTGTCATCACTTATTAGTTAGACATACATCACATTCTCCAACTTGGTAACGTATATACCCCCACCCGCTACCGCGCTGCACGATGCGTTGTACGCACTTTGAATAACAAAACTACAAGTACAGTACCAGGCAGCGCGCAAACACCGAAACCCGCAAAATAAAATTAAATGCTATAATATGTCAGTTGACGCAATCGGTACACAATGGGATTGTATATAGTCCGTTTTCAATAAGTATGCGACAATTCCGCATGCTCTCATTTGGCAGCGTGACCGCGATGCATGTTCACGGGGAACATTGATTGACTGGACAGATATTTGTTTAATGTCTCGTCCGCGGGAATAGCGATGAGGAGGGCGTTAACCTGCTGCGTAAATTTGAGTTTAGGTGGCCGATGACGGGCGGGGGTCTCAGAATGACCAGCCTGCTGACTGACAGATTATAACTGTGTTCAGACTGGATGTAATGTAGTCATTGTAATATCGATTTGATCACGTCTTTACCTGGGTGCATTATAGGCCACATATATAAACGATTAATCGACTAACCGTCGACTATAGCGGTCGATTAGTCGATTGTGAATTCTCATAGTCGTGGCAACCCTAATCAGGGCATGTGGAAAATCGGAGATTCACAATGCAAACAGACTACGAGTTCACCACGTCAAACTTAAAACCTAAAAAAAACTTTTAAAAGCCGTATATACCTTTTGTACAAATTATTATAGAATATAAACTCCCAACATCTAACAGTGTTCAAAAGATTTAGTCATGCAAAGATTAAAATCTAAGATGGCTGCTGGCGGCCATGTTTTTTCGAATGACCCCAAAATGACTCGTTCCATCTACATGTCAATATTATGATCCATGACACATTTCATGATGATCAGACAAACAGTATGGCCTGTAGCCCGTGCGATTGAATTTTGAAATCCAAGATGGCCACGGCCATGTTGTTTTGCCGCATGAGCCTAAAATGACTTGTACCCATCTGCATGTCAATGTCAACAGCTATGACAAATTTCATAATGATCCGACCAAAGGTACGACCTGTAGCCTGTATTGTTGACGCATCACACACACACACACGCACACAAACGGACGACGTATACTAAGCCAAGGCTTTACAAAGTAAAGTTTGAGCTAATAAGGTTGGCATGCATACATGTACCGGTACATGTATACTAGTGGCTTTCTGAAAATTTGCGAAAACCCTCACATCTATTTACATGCAGAAGAGAATACGTTCGCCTAACAATATTTACCTCAACCTTGTAAGCCAGTGCATTCTCTTATACATACGAGGCTCATTACGTGACACTCGCATATACACCGTAAGAGAATGCACTGTAGTGCGATCTGGCCATTAGTTCCCGAGAAACCAGTCTGTCCATGCAGATATGACGTCAAAATGTGAAAATGGAAAGAAACCAGATGCAGACCATGTTACACAAAGTGCCGAAATACATACATGTACATGTATCGGTGTAACAAAATATCTCCCCCTGGATATCTCCCCCCCCCCCACCCTGGATATCGCCCCCCATATATGACTAACAAATCATTTCACTCATTTGATATTGTTTGACCCTGAATTGGCCAGAATTTTTTTTTTTATGATTTAATATTGTTTTTTATATTTCAAATTTTTTTTTTCAAATGTCCAGGCTTGATATATATGACTATATAAAGCAAAATAAGCAATAAAAACCATAAGATGATTTTTTTTGTCATGATGGTGCTGGGTGGGGGAGATATCCTGACCTGGACATCTTCTCCCACCCAAAACCCTGATGCGAACAATTTTTCGCAGAAGTAAATTTCTCGCTGTTTGATGACTATATAAAGCAATAAAATTATAAGGTGATTTTTTTTGTCATGTACATGTAGGTGCTGGGTGGCGGGGGGGGGAAATACTGGTATCCTGACCTGGACATCTGACCGCCCCAACCCAAACCCTGACTCAACAACTTTTTCTCCGAAGAAGTTAAATTCTTGCTGTTTCATGACTATATAAAGCAAAATAAGCAATAAAACCATAAGATGAGTTTTTGTCATGTACATGTAGGTGCTGGGTTGTGGGAATATATCCTGACCTGGACATCCCCCATAAAACCATAAGATGAGTTTTTTGTCATGTAGGTGCTGGTGGGGGGGGGGGGTGGGGGGGGGGGTGGGGGGGGGGGGGGAGATATCCTAACCTGGACATTTCCCACCGCCCCAAACCCTGACTCAAACAACTTTTTCTTGGAAAAAGTTTCTTTCTCACTGTTTCATGACTATATAAAGCAAAATAAGCGATAAAACTATAAGATGATTTGTTTGTCATGTTGGTGCTGGGTGGGGGGGGGGGGAATCATAACCTGGACATCTCCCCCCCAAACCATGACTCAAACAACGTTTTCGCAAAAGAAATTAATTTCTCGCTGTTTCATGGGTGGGGGGAGATATCCTGACCTGGACATCTTCTCCCACCCCAAACCCTGACGCGAACAATTTTTCTCAGAAGTAAATTTCTCGCTGTTTGATGTCAGACTATATAAAGCAATAAAATGATAAGGTGATTTTTTTTGTCATGTAGGTGCTGGGTTGGGGGTGAAATACTGGTATCCTGACCTGGACATCACACCGCCCCAACCCAAACCCTGACTCAAACAACTTTTTCTCCGAAGAAGTAAATTCCTTGCTGTTTCATGACTATATAAAGCAATAAAACCATAAGATGATTTTTTTGTCATGTACATGTAGGTGCTGCGTTGGGGAAGATATCAAGACCTGGACAATTAAATACAAATAAATTTAAATCTCAAAAGTCATTTTTCTGGCCATTTCGGGATTAAACTATGAAAAGTGTGAAAAAAATAATTGTCACTTGAGAAAATAAAATTTAAAGAAATAAAATATATTAAATCTCCAAAAAAAAAATTCTGGCCATTTCAGGGTCAAACAATATCAAATGAGTGAAATTATTTTTTAGTCATATATGGGGGGGGGAGATATCCAGGGTGGGGGAGATATATTGGGGGAGATGATGTGGTACACCGGTATCCATGCCAAATTTCATCGCAGTCAGTGCTGAAATGTGGATGGCTTGATGTACATGCATATATGGAACATACCACCATGATCAAAGTCATTGACTTGAAAAATGTGGTGATACTCCAGTAATGACCACGGTATAACCGGTTGTATTACTGTATCCACAGCAGTATCAAAATGGGAACTCCGGTGGAGTTACGGTACCATTTGGTTATGATACCACGGTCGTCACACCAAAAATTGAAGAAAATAATATGTCCATGAGGATCTTGTTAAAAGATAGGTAAGTGTTGCCGGTGGGTACATGTACATGTATACATGTATATTGTACATGTATGGTTAAAATAGTCACATCGGTTAAAAACGCCATAAACAGAAATATTATACATGTATTATAGACAAACCTTGTTCTTAAACAAATCATAAATATTGTGTAAATTGCGGCATGTTATTGGCATGTTAGTACCCTGTGTTATGTAAACAAACGCCATGTTATGTAAACAAACAGTACATGTACATAAAAAGTATGTGATAAGCAAAACACTCAACACTAAGGAGACGCCCACTTTTTGAACTTTTGTTAGAAATGCCCACAAGTTGATTACAACATACAGGTACATGTATATCTATCGCTTATCTTCACCTCTCAATATTTTTGTGTTGAATGGGTCACCATGAATCACTCTCGACATGAATCACTCTCGCCACAGTGTTGCATGTTTTGCTTATCGCTCACTATTTACGTGCTGTACCATATATAAACAAACGATCGGCTCATACATGTACAAAGTGTGATTTGTGGATAATAATGCATTCATAATATGATCATTATTCTATATTATTAGTATATTTTTGGGGAAATTTTCATAATTTGGTATTAAACTGTTATTTATAAATTACAACCTATAACGAAGGCCATCCATGTCTTTAAGTGCCACAGATATGAGGAGAATCACTGCATTTTATTTTCATGTATGCGAACCAGGACCACATGTGTCGTGGTGCAACCAAGGTACATGTAGTGTTCAAGCGGTAACCTTAGCCCAGTGTTGGAGGTTACCGCAGTATTACTGGGATAACATCACGTTATACATGTACCTGTAGGTGGTCAATTACTTTTAAGTACCGTTATAGCTGGACATACATTTACTAGTACATGTACTGAAGAGAAAGAGAGAGGGTCAGAGACACATTCGCATTTATATATTATATACATGTACAGGCATTGTATTAATGTGCATTTTGGGCAATTAAAAATAAATTGAATTAGATAAATTGAATTAAGAGATACGGTACCGGTACGGTAGCAATTTCCTATATAAATACCACTCGAATTTAATTAAACCAAGTCTTCTCATATCACAACAACTTATGACACTGTATGATATTGGTTGGGTCGATGCTGTTTTGGACCGAGTCCCGTCCCGTCACTCTTCTATATAACAGACTTTATGCTCAGAATCGTGGGCGTGAGTTAACTTGCTTGTATGTCTTCGGATTATATGTACCGGTACAGTAATGGTCTAAATAAACGACCCCTTAACCACAGCAGAATTATTAGTATAAACTTTTCAGGATTTAGTTGGAAATATGGCTTGTTGCCATTCATCGGAAAGCTCTCAGTGAGATCCAAGATGGCTGTCAGCATCCATGTTTTTCATCTGAAATTGTACAAATTCAATAGCTCCCATCTAGAGTTGATCCAAAAATGCCTGTAATTTTTCAATGCATTTCACTTTATATTACTGTAGGCTGACTGGTATAACGATGGATTAAAATTTGAAATCCAATATGACCACCGGTGGCCATGTTTTTAAAATAATTCTGAAAAAATGGTAAGCTCCCATCTAGAGGACACCCCGAAATTGGGCCGAAGATCTACATTTGTATATGAAGTAACGGTATCCCAATATAACTTTTAAATATGGCTTATACACCGAACCAATTGTATATTATAAATATGACATTTAAATTTCTGATTTAAAAATTCAACATGCAAATGAAGGCTGTATTGCAATGGCAGACTTTTTATTTACATCGCATATTGTTGAATTGCCTTGAAAATTCAGGTTGAATCAATACTGTCCACTAGGAAATTGGGAGTCATTTGGGCTTCTCGAGTTTGGGCACCCATACCTGTAACAGGTATCAAAACAACCATAGAAATGTCCCTGTATACTGTGGTAACTTCCAACACGGCGGTAAGGTGTATACTGTGTGTACCGGAGTTGCACCATGATGCATGTGGTCCCAGTTCTCAGGCATGAAGATAAAATGCAGTGATTCTCCTTATATCTGCGGTTCTTAAATGCATTGATGGCCTTTGTTATACATGTACAGGTTATAACTTAGAATTTTTTTTACCAAATTATGAAAATTTCCCCAAGAATATACTAAGACTATACCGTACAGGTACCGGGTAGAAGATAATAATGATAATATGAATGCATTCTTATCCACAAAAGTTGAAACACACTTTGACTTTGTGTGAGCCAAGCGTTTGTTTACAGGTATATACATGTACAGCACGTAAACAGTGAGCGGTAAGCAAAACACTCCACACAGTTACGATTCTTAGGAGAGTGATTGATGGTGACCCATTCAACACAGATATCTTGAGGTGAAGATTAGCGATAGCTATACCGGTATGTTGTAAACAACTTGGTGGCATTTCTAACAAAAGTTCAATTACATGCATGTAGTGGCGGTCTCCACCGTGTTGAGTGTTTTGCTTATTGCATACTCTGTATTTACCGGTACTGTTTGTTTACATAACATGGCATTTGTTTAAATAACACTAGACTCACAGAGTACTAACATGACAATAACATGCTGAAATTTACACTATGCATTTATGAATGGTTTGTACATGTATACATGTAAGAACAAGGTTTGTTAACTTTGTTTATAATATAATATTATTTCTGTTTATGGCGGTTTTAACTATTTTAACAGCATTACCCTCTGCCAATGCTTACTTTTCCCTTAAACAAGATACTCATGGACATATTATTGTCTTCAACTTTTTGTACCGGTATGATGACCCACTAATAGACTGCGGTATCATATAGTTGCTAAACAAACGGTACTGTAACTCCACCGCAGTGACCATTTCGATACCGTACTGCTGTGGATACTGTATACTATTGGTAATACCGTGGTCATTACCTGGGTATCACCCCGTTTTTCAAGTCAATTACTAGTTAATTTCTCGCTATGACTATATAAAGCAAAACAAGCGATAAAACCATAAGATTATTTGTTTGTCATGTAGGTGCTGGGTGGGGGCGGGGGGGGGGGGGGAGATATCCTGACCTGGACATCTTCCCCCGCCCCATCCCAAACCCTGACTCAAAAAACTTGTTCTCAGAAGAAGTTAATTTCTCGCTGTTTCATGACTATATAAAGCAAAACGAGCGATAAAACCATAAGATTATTTTTTTGTCATGTAGGTGCTGGGTGGGGGGGGGGGGGGGGGAGAGATATCCTGACCTGGACATTTCACCCCCCCAAACCCTGACTCAAAAAACTTTTTCTCATAAGAAGTTAATTTCTCGCTGTTTCATGACTATATAAAGCAAAACAAGCAATACATCCATACAATGATTTATTTGTCATGTAGGTGCTGGGTGGGGGGGGGGGGGGGAGATATCATGACCTGGACATCTCCCCCACCCCAAACCCTGACTCAAACAACTTTCTCTTGGAGAAGCTAATTTCTCGCTGTTTCGTTACTATATAAAGCAAAATAAGCGATAAAACCATAAGATGATTTTTTTGTCATGTAGGTGCTGGGTGGGGTTGTGGGTGGAATATCCAAGCCTGGACGTTTGAAAGAAAAGAAAAAAATTGAATTAAAAAAAAACATTTTTTTGGTCATTTCGTGAATAGACAATCAAATTCGTGAAAACACTAATTTTGTCACTTTTGTTTTATTAAATACAAAAAAAATTAATAATTTTTATTTTTTTAATCTCAAAAAACATTTTTCTGGCCATTTCAGAACCAAACGATATCATATGAGTGAAATTATGTTTTAGTCGTACATGGGGGGAAATATCCAGGGTGGGGGGGAGATATCCTAGGACATCTCCCCCCCCCCCGGGGGAAGATACCCAGGGGGAGATGACGTGTTACACCGGTACTAGTACATGTAACTACATGTATCGGTACATGTATGACAATTTAGCCAACAACTATAGCTATCCTTAATGTAATTGGCCACCGATAACGTGGTGTCACCTCGGTAATTTATGTACTGTGGTAACATTCTGTGGTAACCACTAACCACCAACACTGCTGCATAAAGGTTACCACTTCAAACCATGATGGATCAAAGAGAAATGTCACAACAGTAAACATGTTACTAAAAATCATGTACACTTTTTGTGAATTTGACATGAACATGTTTTCAATGTAATCTTCCAGCTGATAGCACACTGTGAACTTTACACGACTTTGAAGTTGCCCACATTGTTTCAGCTGTCAAATTATAAACTCCACCCATCGCCTGTTATCTGGCCGCATTGATTGGCATTACACATGGAAGTATGAACATCAAGTGCAGTGATTCCCCTTAAATTAATATACCGGAATAAGAAATTAACAGCAGTTTTAATGTGGTCATGGGAATTTGACCGCAACAAAACATTTGCTGGATTTTTATCGCTGTCAAAACCCATGACAACGTTGAATCCACCATTTAGATCTTTCTCAAAACCTATACAGGTATGTACATGTATACCGTATCTGGATCATTATGCCTCCATATTGCCTTTGTTGGCGGGGCGCTACTTAAAACAATACCATAACGCGACCAGCACATGGATTACATGTGCTTGTGTTGGCTGTTGCATACACATGTACCGGTACACGTATGTACATATGCAGGAACGTGACTATAGCTAGAGTAGGGCCATGGGAATCGGGTATTGAATCGGGTAACCGTAGTCAATGTCAACATCATAAAGTGGGCCTTAAAATAATAAAAGCACATTTATGATTCGCGACAGAATAGCCAAACAGGCTACGTTATAAATAAATATATAATTATTCTTCAGCTGGCCGCAAAATAACCATTATCAGTCCAAAGACTATTACGCTGCTAGCGGCAGGGCTTATATTTCTACGGTAGATTCTCGCAAATTACCGTGGATTCTAGTGAAAAAGTATATATGGATTCTCGCAAATCCAGATGAGATATATGCGATATATGCCCTGAGTGGCATAATAAGAGTGTCTCTTTATCCCACCAGTAGCGGAAAATTAGCCACAGCCACTCTTCTTCAATGAGGAAATATCGTACATGTACCCCGCTCGACAAAACAAGTGTCCATTGGCACCGCGGTGTATTTGCCGTTCGGCCGTGGTGCCAGAGTTTGTAACTGCAGTTGAGCACCGCGGCCGAACTGCAAGTACACTGCGGCCGAATGGCAAGTACACCATGGTCGAAGGGCAACTACCCGGTACAACGCGGTCGAATTCACCGTGGTTAGATTTCTGGTTTGTATCATCTTTTTTTAGTTTAATGAACGTACCGGTACACCGTGGCAACTACACCATGGCCGAATGGCAAGTACACTGCGGCCCAACCGTAGTTAGCAGTTGGAGCCGCAGTGAAGTTGCATTTTGGCCGCTGTGGCAATGCTAACTGCACCGCGGTTAAGTGGACACTTGTTTTGTCCAGCAGGGTACCTACTAGTAGTTGGCTAGTATCTCATAAATATTCATCAAATTACATGTGAGAATTTTCTCGAAATCATTTAAAATGTGAATTTAGGCTATAGGCTATAAAAGTTCTATTAAAACCGAAATAGTCAGATAGTTTTTCCCATTTCCGAATGATTTAGATTTTCACAGCATTTGATTTGTGGTGAATTTTCTCTCAAATTGTGTGATAAATACAAGAAATCCGACTTACCTAACTCAGAATTAATAACACGAAGAGTTCCAATAGCCGTAAATAGGAATTGTAACAGTAACATCCCTTAATTAGTTTAAACGATGTGTAATTTCAGAATTTGGAACAGAAAACAGTCAACAAACATGACCTCTTTCACAGTGCGCTGCGACTAAACCAGGGAATATATACAACGGGAAGGTTCACTTCCTATTGGCTCAACGTAATGCATGACGTCGCCAGCATCCGCCATTCTGGTAGGATAGAAGAGCGAATGGCGTCATTGGTTACCGCAGCGCTATTCGTCTTGTGTGTAAACAAAATCGAAATAGTAGGCCTATAAAAGAATAAACAATCAGACAAAAAGCAACATTTGTGACTATATATCATACTTTAATCCACCAACATGAAAAAAATATATTTTAAAGCAAATGAGTATTTATTTCAACCAAATTACGCTGTCTTTCTTGCCAGTTTTCGTTTGTTATTCAATGTCGAAATTTTGGCTGAGATCATTCAATTCATAACTGTGATGATGCCAATTCATTTGGAAACATTACAGAATAATTCCATGCTTGTTGGCTCTGGCGGCTATGAAGAGTCAAAAGTGTCAAAATCAAAGTGTGGGCGGACCGTGGAGTCCTGTGAGATTTTACACAATTCTGAGGCTACTCAAGTCAATAACATCAATGCTAGTTCAAGTAGTTGCTATGTGGTAATGTACATTCATTGGGCTGCACTAGCCACACCCTTACTCCCTTAGTCATTGATACATTAATAATTTAATATTTGGAATCAAATACTTAGTCATTTCAAGCATTACCCATTAAAACAAGAATTCTGATAATATCAAATATTTAATTATGTACTAGGTTTATAGATTTATAAATAGGCTAAATGTGATTTTTTTGTTCTGAAGAAAGATTAATTAATTAGTGAGTGTTCAAACATTTAAGGCTATATATAAATGTATTTTACTCATGTTGAGCCTTGCTTAGTCCTTGCGTTCATGGTATATGAGAACTCAGAGAATGATAATTTGGGAAATTGAGGCTACATATGGATATGCTTCTTTTTTATTTTAATATTTAACCCTTTACCCAACAGAAGGGCCCTGTGCCAATGCATTATCTTATATATGCGAGTCGACCATAGGTCGCCTCGCATGTATACGAGAATGCATTGGCTTAACACATTAAAAATTAAAAAATTGTTAAAGAATGTAAGAAAAAATGGTAAAAAGTGTTAAAACAAGATTTTTTTTAGGCCAATGCATTCTCTTATATATGCGAGGCGACCTATGGTCGACTCGCATATATAAGAGAATGCATTGGCACAGGGCATAACTGTAACTATCACAATGTGGTCAAGGAGCCGGTTCCAATGATATCCATATTTGTATGGTTCTATTGAGACAGACCGAAGATATTTTAGGCTGTTGAAGCTTTATTTGGCCGGTTTTGGCCGGTTTGTTGGGTAAAGGGTTAACAAAGATTGAAATTTTCACTCACATCAACGCAATATATTTTTATAACTACATCAAAATTTCCCAAATAAACTCATCATATTTAATATTAATGATATACACGACCCAGAGATGCTATAATTTATAAATTCTTGAATAAATACTGGGTATTGTAAGTTATGTTTGCCAATATATTACATAGCAGTAGGCATGTAGTGTAGCCATGAATATAAGAACATAATGTCATCGGTTATTTTTGGAAAACATAGAGGATGATTGTATCTCCATGGCACCTCATAATTAATGATTGACACCATAAGGTAAATTAATCATGATTGCGTGACACATGTCTATCACATTGTAAGTACCGGTACCACACCATTTGCTGAAAATGACACAATATTATATAGTGCTGTATGCTAATAACAGAACTTTAAAATTATTGTTTCCCCATACCATAGATTATATTTAAGAGTAGGCGGGTTGGCCTATATATTATATGTGCGATTTTACTTAACTTATACTTGCAGGTAGGTTTAAATATTTAAACTGTTATTTTGATATTGAAAATCTATAGATATCACACAAATAATTAAATATATAGGCCTACATCTGCCGCCATTCACTATACATAGTCTATCCAACAGGCAATTTAAGTACTATAAGGACAAAACATGGATATGAAATGTAAATGAAATATTTGCTACTACCTGGTAAGTCTTACCGGTAGGCGGTAGGGTATTTTTGTATGTGGGTAGCAGGGTAGGTGTAGGACCAGGGAAGTTTATGATATCATGGCCCAAAGATTTGATATTTGGTGGATGTTTTTAAATATCAAGAATTTCAGATTGATAAAATGGCACTGCAAACATAATGAAATGTAGTGTATAAAGTGTAACATACTATTTATTTGTAATACAGTATACTGGTAGCATGTATATGTGTCCCACCAACCCCTGTAATTGATGTAAACTCATCATATATTGATGGTACATACATATAGTGTATGCGAGATTAGTGAAACATATCATGTATGCAGGACTCAATATAAATGGCATTAACTTGTACTCAGACTCCATAATTATTCCCATATCAACTGGTATGCTAGTTTCATAATAAAAGTGGCATATGGAATGTAAGCCCTACTGAATGGTGCCCTTGGTGGAGCTTTTAAAACATGTTTAAATTGTGGTTATATTCTAAGCAATTAATTTAAATGACCAAGGTTGTGAACTTTGATCCCATAATAGATCTCAATTTTTTTCCATAATAGATATGCAATTTTTTTAAAATTGGAGACATGACTCAGGTAATGTTATGGATATAGTCATTAGTCAAATTATGAAAGACAGTCGTATTTGACACAGAAATGCCACCCAGTAAGTTTGTTTCCTAGTACTGGTAGACATACAAGTTAAATGAATTTTCAATTCGATCCATTCGAATATATCATATATGGATATGGATTACCACTTTAGTTCCTCTACTTCAGCGATATGTTGATCCCACAAATATCCTGGATGCCACTTTGATTTGTAAATCATTTTCAAACTCCCACACTTTTAACTTATTAGTAAAAGTAAACAAGGAAGTAACGATGCGATGACGTACGTTCCTACCAGGGTATCCTACCAGAATGGCGTCATGACAACCTCCGGTGATTACCACAAATGCGCGGAGTGAACCTTCCCGTTGTATATATTCCCTGGACTAAACAAACAACATCTCCGTCAGCTGTCCATGACCTTGTCTTATCTTCGTAAATTCCTGTGTTAAGTATCGCAGCACCTCTGATTCGGTTGAGCCATAGTTAAATTGATTTCATGAAGTCTGAATTTCATACGATTATCAGACATACATGTAATCAGTAATTCAGTAAATTCACACTCATTCAGCAGCGGATATGATTGAAATTTCCAACTTCAATGCTTCGTAAAAATTACTGGAACAATAACGCATGCGCGTTGGCCTCATTTTCAGCTTCCGTTATCTCGGTTATATTCCCGGAAGGACAAATAAACAGACAAAGATTCGAACCGAAAACATTACTTGCGTCCAGCATGGACTGGCGCAAGTAATAACGATCTTAAAATGAATTGGCCGGTATATTTTATTAGTTATCAGGGTTATCAGGGTCGTAGTTGCATAACTTACAATATATCTTATTTTTATGCTAAGATAATTGCGTGGTTATCTGTTATGGCTTGATCGGTATTGCGGTTGACACAAATCCCATATATGGAAATTCCAAATACGGAAATTGACATGCGCATGCGCAGAACAGATTCAAGGGTCTTACTAAAAACGAAGCAATAAACGATTGATAACAAGAAACACCGACCCAGTTAAATAATGATATTGGATGGCGGTGTATTGCGTCTTTAAGAGTGTGTTGATGTCTAAATCATGTGATTAACTAATTAAAAATAATTTCAATTTCAATAATTATCAGGTCCGCAGTTCGATCATGAAACAATATTTCTGACTTGTATGTTAAGACTTTAATTGCTTGGTAATTATTGAGATTGCAGTTTCCTTATATGGCAACTCCTTATTTGGAAGTTTCTTGCGCATGCGCAGAATTAATAGAATTCCATGAAGACGTCGCCATTTTTTTATTAGTCAAGGCAGAGACATTTCTATTGACTTGTTTCATTTATTTAATTTATGATGGCGATGTTATTTGATCAATAATAGTCAATTTTGTGTTGATAACACGATGGTAAGATCAGTTCTGCAAATATCCACCGCACCTGCGAAGTTGATTTGTATAATCGCAGATTACAATGACTCTTTGTTCTGTTACTATTACTAGTTGGCGTGTTGTGTCCTAGTACTAAACAACTAACACAAACGAACATAAACGAACACAGGTCCAAAAAGCGGAGTAGAAGGGTGAAATTTGGGTTGTGGGTGCGCGTGGGTCCATTCTATGTGTATGTTGTGTTATTTCCAACTTTGATGACTTATTGTTTGAGTTATTAGCATTATTTTAATACAAAACTACTAAACAACGAACACAAATGAACATATGATTACCCTTACCAAAAACTGCTAACCTAAAACCACATTAGATCTAAGCGGATTTCTAATCTGATTGCCAACGTAGAACTAATGTAGATCTAATGTTGTAATTTAACTGTCAAAAGTGAGATGGGCGGAGCTTGAAAACTAACATAAACTGGTCAGGTTAGCGGATATGCACAGTAGTTATACTTTGGAAAATTCCCAACCATATTTCTAACGTAGAACTAACGTGAAATTTGTTAACTTAAAGCATATGTGCAATGTTATAGCTCTTAAGAGCTATAAAATTGCAGATATACTTTATGTTAGCAAATCCACATCAGGAATGTATAAAAATGCCACATGTGCAGGCAGGTTATCAAATTAACTTTAAAGTAATTATACACACGTCCAGCTGGGTAACAATTTATAAAAAAAAAAAACAAAAAAAAAAAACAGAAACAATATATCATACGGTATTGCTTTTAAAAACTATATAAATACATAAAATATACATCACATACTCTGCAATGTTCATGTTAACTGCTCTTCATGGAATATTCCAAATAACTGTAACAATCACTTCGATGAAACAATGAAAACTGCCATAAATTTTGTATTTCCTACAATTCATTCATTTTGTAAATAGATTCGCACATTTGTTCTGTCTAATTACTAACTAGAATCAATAAACAATAGCAGAATTTAGTTTATTTGATGTGATGGACCAACATTATTTATTCTAGAAATATGATTGATAATATTTGAAAATAAAATTTAAATCAACTTTAATATACATGTAGTCTACCTGTTTGATAAATTATATATTAGAACCTTCAGCAAAGGCACACAAGAGACCACATGCCCTTAAAACTTGCCATGATGTGCGAATGAGATATGTAAACTGACATAAGATTCTATATATTATACATGGATGAATAACTGAATAATTATAAATTAACCCTTAATTTCAATGTAAAAACCATAATACTATCATTATGAAATGTTTAAGGTTCAATTTTGGAAAGGAAATTGACAAAAGTCACGATTTTCTCGTGTCTTAAATTCTTAACTGTCGATATGTTTAAATGCATGCAGTCACGTGCCATGCCATGAAAAAATCCAACGAGGTTTGAATTCACCAAACAAGTACAACTTATCCTATCAGTCCCACAAAAAACAAGCAGCTTTAACTTGGGAATTGTAAACTCCAAGTGAACTGAACAGATTACTAGGTTCCAGGGAACCTTTATCACGGCCATAAAATTATTTAGCATAGGATTCCTGGTCTGAACTGGGGATAAAACCCAGATGTGGAAGTCATTAAATGGTCCATACATGGGGGATTTGTGTCAAGAAAGCATTGGCCGGATAACTAAATCTATAATCTCTAACCTGCACTAACTTAGATTTTTGGACACACCATGGGAAGACTGGGAGAAATCTATACCCAGTATGAATACTAAGCTATGCTAATGTGAGTAATGAGGTTAGAAATATTTTGCACACTAGATCTAATATGCCGCTGATGTAGCAGGGATGATTAACATACGAAACTAACATAATTCTAATCTGTTCCAACCTGTTTCTACCCAAATCACATGTGCAGTTTCTGTACGGGATATCTAAACAATATGAATTTGTTTTATCCATCGATCTATACTAAGTACAATATAAGTCGACTCGATGGGATATCTAAACAATATCAATTTACTTTATCCATCGACCTATACTAAATACAATATATGTGACTCGATGGGATATCTATTGCACAATATCAATTTACTTTTGATGCCACCATCCTTAAAGATGGATTATCTCTTTAAAAAACAAATTTGAAATAGTTGCGTGGGTATAAAATAATAACTATGAATTGAAGACCCCTGTCCGGAAAGGCTATCATACAGGTTTTAATTAACTACGGCTTACTCTGTCTCCTTGGTTGTCAATTTTATCACTGATGGCAATAAAAACACAGGGAAAGATCAGAGGTCGGAGTTTTAATGCATAGCTAACAAAACATTTGAGTGAATGTGAGTTAGTCATTGTTGTCAGTCTCTAAGATGACTACATATATTTTCTCAGTCTCGGAGATCACTCTGGTAAATGCTATTTCGGCTTGCTTTCCTGATACACGCATATGCTATGTTCCAGGCTTCTTAAGGAAAATCTCAATCGTAATTTAAGTAAAACAGACAGTGCACAATCTGTCAATAAGATGGCAAATTATTCAATAGCGAGAGCGGCTTGGTAACAATAGAAAACAAAATCATTTATGACGAAATACAGACAGACATAATTGACAAATATATGTGACAACAGACGATACCTTACATTTATGGAAAGACTAAAGACGAAAGTTTTCAATGCTAGAAAACAAAATTGAACAATTCCAAAATGTTGGACAAATAACAATTATGAAAGCATTAAAGGTGCGGGAGTCCTTGGCAGTGGGTATATGCTGTAAAAATATTTCCAACGGTCAAAAACCGACACAAAAAGGAAAATGTAGACAGACCTTGTCCGTACACAAATAAGAAATATCGCATAAACAGTATGTTATTTGTCATATATTTGACCATTGTGTAAACAAAAGCATAAACAGTTACTTTCCTGGTGTTTGTTTATATTATGATGGTAAACATAAAGAGAGTTCTTTGTTACTGAATTCCTGATATGGTACTAATAAAGAGCGTTTATATCATTTGTGTGTGATTAGCCAGTAACACGTACTGTGCTGTCTTCTGTAACACAATCAGGCTCTTGCTTAGGTAAAATATAGTAGTTCTTTATGATAGCATGCTATTTACACAATGAACGAAACTGTATGTGTTTTAGTGTTTGTCTGTTTACGGTGATTGTAACAAATATGAATATTTTCGACAACTAAGGCCTTCCGTGCCTTTAATAATATAATTAACAAACAAATTGACTGAGTTTACATACAATTTAAATGAAACAGTGACTGACCAACTGCGTGACATTCGAGTGGAGGGGACTTTACATTATCAGGCATTGCATCATCTTTGGAAGTGAGACATGAAATTTGAACACATATGACGGCCGAACAACGAGACAGACTAATGCGAAGACGTCTTAGTTTTTTGTGAGTGACAATCCCAAATTCCAAACTTCAACTGACGATAATTAACTATACCAAAATCTACCGCTCTCGCAAAAAAACCTGGACAAAAAAAGGGAAGAGTGAAGGCATCAAAAACCAAGACGATCGCCAATAAACGACAGAAAGTTAGCATATAGTATGCAAATATACATAGAGGATCTCACATGAGTTTCTATTTTATACGGAATATATCGACCGAGTTCACTAAATTCGATTTGAGCCGAGGTTTACCGAGGCTCAAATAGAATTTAGTGGACGAGGTTGATAAATTACGTATACAATAGAACGAGTTTGAGATACTTTTTATCACATGGTCATATAATCGCTTAAATTTATCGAAAACAACAATAACTAGAATTTTTAAACTTCCTATTGGAAGTTTGATACTTCCATATAATTATCATATATATTCCAATCCAAATCCCCTCTCAATCATTACCTTTCCCATACCTTTAACATAACCATACCTATCGGCCACCCGTACCATGTCCCAATACTAAATGTTTCTATAAGCATAACCATGCTCTAGCCGTAACCATAACCACAATAATTCTAACTATATCTATAACTTTAAAAAGTCATGGAATATAAGTAGTGGCTCACCTTTTCGATCGTAATTTTGTTTATCTCGATTAATCCGTTCCACAACTATTGAAGTATTTATTTAGTTACACCCATGCATACTTCAGACCTTATATTATGATACATGTTTATCATAAACACATCAGTTCGCAAAAATAAAAGATTAAGAATGAGGCTACTTTTGAAATTATATTTCTCGTAAAAAGTGACCCCTAGTAGACCCTTTGGTATCATCTAGATGGTCTCCTGTAATTTCTGTAGAAGACAGACACAGGCAGACAGACAGAAATTCGCAGATATACAGTAATGCCCTATGTAATCGACCCCTTAAACACAGCAGAATTATGGGTAACTTTTCGGTATTCAGGAGAGCTTTCGGATGAATGTCAGCAGGCTATATTTCCCGCTAAATCCTGAAATATTACCCATAATTCTGCTATGTTTAAGGAGTCGATTACTTAGGGCATACTGTAGATATAGATGTAAGCATGTCATTAAATTATTCATGAATTCCAAATTAAATCACACGACGTCAGATGCTCCTATCCCATGACACTCCACGTGACAATTCACCGTGTGTTCCAATTTTAGTTTGTCATGATCCAACCGGTTGGGCACCAATAGCAGGTCAGACCGACAAACAAATGAACACAGACACAGTTCGGTTTTATTAGTATACATACCCACATGTGTACAATATATATATTTAATTGGCAACGGGAATAAAGAACATGCACGGGTTCCACATGCACACATGTGTCTATCTCTTGTGCATATATTCCAAATTAAAGACTTGAGATGTTAAAAATTATAACTGCTATGGGATGGTATATTCTCGTGAAATATACGGATAGTTATAGTCTGTCCACAATGAAGTGCGAAGTTTTAAATCAATGCCGATCTGTAATTTGCCAAGTGTTAAGTCTTGGTTTATCAGTTTGTCGGGTCAGTGATTTCAACGGCCAGTACTATAAGTGACGGTTATATCTACGTGCAGCGGATATATTTATTTATGAAATAATTATGCGCGAATGGCAATCACTCACACAACTGATAACACATGTCTTGATTACACCTTATTATAAAATTAGTAACATGCTAAAAACGAGCCCAAATCACCAGAATGGGACAAAGGCGAATATGTTTTATTTGAAGTTCTATCATGCTCGGGAACGCTCTAGAAAGATCACTGAAATGTCACTATATATGTGTATCAGGAATCAAGCATTAAATATAATTTAGAAACATATCAAAATAGCATAACAGGTAATGCTGTCAAGACACGTTATGTCATTACAAACGTTTATACCGATTGTACTGACTGTCCAACCGATTGTACTGACTGTCCAAGATCGCGAACTTTTCCACAGCTTGTGCGAATTTTGTATACATTTTTGGTTCAAAGCGACTTAATCGGACAGGTGCGCAACACACTGTGCCATCAGAAGTAGGCCAGTCATGCAGCCAATTCTATTTTAAAGAGCGCGGATTTGGGAAAGCTGCATTGTGTGAGAACGTAACATGATTCGCGTACATCTATATGCATTTCGGTATGTTGCTTTCCCGAGTAATGGTGCCTTTTCTGTGTACATAAATAGCACCAAACTGAACATACGCCTTCTCACCAGCAAAATGATAAATAGCCGATGTGTTGAAACGGTAGTATACCCAGGGGGGGGGGTCGGACAAAAATTTCAGGCACGTATGGCATTTTTTCCCTTTCGATCATTTTTTGTACCCACCCACCCCCTTCGCCAAATGTTTTTCCGTTTTCGGCAGTTTTTTCCGACCATTTTTTGACACCCACCCCCCCTTTTAACACTAAAACAGAGATTTGCGGGGGGGAATTCACTGTAAACAGCTGTATATGAATTTCTGTGCATACTATTTATCATGGATGTTGACATGGACATGTAAATAGGAATGAGTCCTTTTGAGGTCATTCGGCCAAAAAAACATGGCTGCCAGCGGCCATCTTGGATTTAAAAATTTGCAACAAAATACAACACGATAACTGCCTGCAGTCAGTTTACAGTTTACAGTTGCCAAAACACTAAAAAACAAGCAGGAAATTATTTTTTTTAGTTGCAGAAAAAATTGCTTGTTGGTGGATTTGATCACCCACCCACCCCGGCATACGTGCCGGAATTTTTGTTTTCACCCCCCTGGTATACCATAAACAAATATAGCATGTCGAGCTTGTAAAATAGACGGATATTTTTGAGAATATACGGATATGAATGCGCGTATTTTACCATTTAATATGTTATTGCAAGTCTTCACAGTCATGCATAAGTTCATAATACCAAGTTAACAATCGTTATTCACACAAAAACATACTTATATATGTCGTTCAATGTAATTATGCTACATTGATCGACCACCCATTTCGGAACAGCGAAATAGCGTATGGTATGATGACATTAAACTCTCTTTGCTCGCTTGCCTATATCGCGATGTTCCCAACAGTTTAAGGTGCCGTATTTTAACAAATAGATTGTCATGAAATAGTAGCATTCTGGAAATGATATATACATGGCAGCTTATACCTACACATTCCATATGCAATTCGCTTAATTTTGGTGTGATTCATATTCTTGTATACCCGCAGGTGGTGAATTAGTCGGCGCTTTAAGGCATTTATTGTATATTTTCCGAGTAGCGAACGAATGTACGACGTCGACGTTGTCGCCTATTCGTAAGTTATAAGACTTTACATTACGTCTCGTCCAATTAATGCGAAATATGCAATCGGCGGTCTTAACAGTCGGACAATAAAGTCATATATTTTCACTCGTGACACATACAGATGATAAAGAGACAATTTTTAAATGGTCAGATCTGAATTCAACAAAATTATGCACTATGTCAGATGGTAAACCAATACCAAACCGCAAAGTGTCACGTTCCGAAATTATGATACCAAAATTAGCGACTAAGGGGTGGCAAGGTTGGGGCGTCGGACGGGATACGCTGACTCCCATTCATTCAATTTGAATATATCATATATTAAAATGGTTTACGGGCGCGTGAACGGATAGAAAATAGTTTCAATTGAATTGAGAACTGCAAGCGAAAGTCCGCGCATAAGACGGATTGTGCTTTATGAAAACGTGGTCCATGCTGAGAAGTGTTATAACAATATACGACGGACACCACAGTTCTGTTAATTCTCAAATGTCAAAGTCGAGAATTATTTTTGTAAAAAATGGGGGTTTTAAAAAAAGTGAAAACAAAACGAACTACTATTCTAAAACTAATGAATTTCGACCGTTTTTGGACTCAAAATATGTCATTTTTAAGCCGCATCGTGATAAAACCGCATAATCACGGCCGGTCGGCAAGACAGACAGCCGACTTTGTTTTGAGTGATTACCCATTAGCCAATACAACACTTAATACAGTGCGCCAACATGAATGGATGTTGAAATATATCGCCAGTGGTCATTTGTGTAATTTTTGACATTGTAAAAATGTCCTGGTTTGGTCTTCTGTCTATGTTTAAGACGCTCACATAGAGCAAATCCAGCTGTTGCGCTTCGTCTAGGAGAAGATCGGGACACAAGCACTTTCTACACATGGACTTTATTAGTACATTTTTCGATGTGTTATAACTTGGTCATTTCTCACCAGATTTACAAAATTCTTTCACGAGTAGCATCAGTACATCGTATAGATACCCGACAGTAAAAATGGTTGGAATCGGTGACAAGAAAAAAATTGACAAATTTTGCACCCCTCCCCGGGTCAACAAATTGTTTTCGGACCTTGGTGAAAATTTCCCCGATTCGTGCCCTTTCCTTAGTTAACACGATTACGAGAACCGAATTCAGCTGCTTGACTTCTTACAGGAGAAAATCTGCGCACAAACTTTTTCCAAAATTTTGGTTTAAGGGCCATAACTCTGGTAAGCAAGTTAGGGCACAAACCTAAATGCTCCATTACCATGCATCTTGGCATGGTGCATATACCTACCAAATTTCAATGCTTTGACTTTTAAACTTTCTGAGATATAAGGGTTTCAAAATATATTAAGAATAATAAATAATAATAATAGTGAAAAATAAAAAATTGAATAACAATATACTTCCATATTAAAATATGTAAGTATAATAAGGGAATCGCTCGGAATTGATTGGAATGTCGATAGTATGGTTTATTGACATTTCTGTGTTCAGTTGGAAAGTTCTGGTGTGACCCCCACCCATGCCTCGAAATTTGATGACGCGGGTAGAAAAGTCGCCATATATCGGCCAATTTTCGAGATATCGAGCTAATATTTGCGCCATTGTGTTCGTATTTTATGCCCCTATAATATTTACTAGGGTTTTGGTGAGGTATTGCGCCGATATTTTACTATGTAGGCCAATATGTATGTTTCTGGTTCATACTTTTTTGAATATCTCCGGACTCATTCAACATAATGCAGCAAATGAATAATCGTTTAAAAGAGCTAAAAATTTCCCATCGAATGATACCAAACACGTCACGATTGGTTGAAGAAATATAAATTCATAGTGCTTTCCCTGTAAACTTGAAAAAAGGAAAGGGCCACCATTTCTACATTTGTCAACCGATTCACAAAATTCACGCACGATAATACTTAGTACATCCTACATATACTTCACAACCATTTTGGTTAAAATCGGCGACAAAAAAAAAATTGACATATTTTGCCCCTCCCTTAGCCCAGGAAAAATTGAGCGGACCTTTGTAAAAATGTCCTGGTTTGGTCTTCTGTCTATGTTTAAGACGCTCACATAGAGCAAATCCAGCTGTTGCGCTTCGTCTAGGAGAAGATCGGGACACAAGCACTTTCTACACATGGACTTTATTAGTACATTTTTCGATGTGTTATAACTTGGTCATTTCTCACCAGATTTACAAAATTCTTTCACGAGTAGCATCAGTACATCGTATAGATACCCGACAGTAAAAATGGTTGGAATCGGTGACAAGAAAAAAATTGACAAATTTTGCACCCCTCCCCGGGTCAACAAATTGTTTTCGGACCTTGGTGAAAATTTCCCCGATTCGTGCCCTTTCCTTAGTTAACACGATTACGAGAACCGAATTCAGCTGCTTGACTTCTTACAGGAGAAAATCTGCGCACAAACTTTTTCCAAAATTTTGGTTTAAGGGCCATAACTCTGGTAAGCAAGTTAGGGCACAAACCTAAATGCTCCATTACCATGCATCTTGGCATGGTGCATATACCTACCAAATTTCAATGCTTTAACTTTTAAACTTTCTGAGATATAAGGGTTTCAAAATATATTAAGAATAATAAATAATAATAATAGTGAAAAATAAAAAATTGAATAACAATATACTTCCATATTAAAATATGTAAGTATAATAAGGGAATCGCTCGGAATTGATTGGAATGTCGATAGTATGGTTTATTGACATTTCTGTGTTCAGTTGGAAAGTTCTGGTGTGACCCCCACCCATGCCTCGAAATTTGATGACGCGGGTAGAAAAGTCGCCATATATCGGCCAATTTTCGAGATATCGAGCTAATATTTGCGCCATTGTGTTCGTATTTTATGCCCCTATAATATTTACTAGGGTTTTGGTGAGGTATTGCGCCGATATTTTACTATGTAGGCCAATATGTATGTTTCTGGTTCATACTTTTTTGAATATCTCCGGACTCATTCAACATAATGCAGCAAATGAATAATCGTTTAAAAGAGCTAAAAATTCCCCATCGAATGATACCAAACACGTCACGATTGGTTGAAGAAATATAAATTCATAGTGCTTTCCCTGTAAACTTGAAAAAAGGAAAGGGCCACCATTTCTACATTTGTCAACCGATTCACAAAATTCACGCACGATAATACTTAGTACATCCTACATATACTTCACAACCATTTTGGTTAAAATCGGCGACAAAAAAAAAATTGACATATTTTGCCCCTCCCTTAGCCCAGGAAAAATTGAGCGGACCTTTGTAAAAATGTCCTGGTTTGGTCTTCTGTCTATGTTTAAGACGCTCACATAGAGCAAATCCAGCTGTTGCGCTTCGTCTAGGAGAAGATCGGGACACAAGCACTTTCTACACATGGACTTTATTAGTACATTTTTCGATGTGTTATAACTTGGTCATTTCTCACCAGATTTACAAAATTCTTTCACGAGTAGCATCAGTACATCGTATAGATACCCGACAGTAAAAATGGTTGGAATCGGTGACAAGAAAAAAATTGACAAATTTTGCACCCCTCCCCGGGTCAACAAATTGTTTTCGGACCTTGGTGAAAATTTCCCCGATTCGTGCCCTTTCCTTAGTTAACACGATTACGAGAACCGAATTCAGCTGCTTGACTTCTTACAGGAGAAAATCTGCGCACAAACTTTTTCCAAAATTTTGGTTTAAGGGCCATAACTCTGGTAAGCAAGTTAGGGCACAAACCTAAATGCTCCATTACCATGCATCTTGGCATGGTGCATATACCTACCAAATTTCAATGCTTTAACTTTTAAACTTTCTGAGATATAAGGGTTTCAAAATATATTAAGAATAATAAATAATAATAATAGTGAAAAATAAAAAATTGAATAACAATATACTTCCATATTAAAATATGTAAGTATAATAAGGGAATCGCTCGGAATTGATTGGAATGTCGATAGTATGGTTTATTGACATTTCTGTGTTCAGTTGGAAAGTTCTGGTGTGACCCCCACCCATGCCTCGAAATTTGATGACGCGGGTAGAAAAGTCGCCATATATCGGCCAATTTTCGAGATATCGAGCTAATATTTGCGCCATTGTGTTCGTATTTTATGCCCCTATAATATTTACTAGGGTTTTGGTGAGGTATTGCGCCGATATTTTACTATGTAGGCCAATATGTATGTTTCTGGTTCATACTTTTTTGAATATCTCCGGACTCATTCAACATAATGCAGCAAATGAATAATCGTTTAAAAGAGCTAAAAATTCCCCATCGAATGATACCAAACACGTCACGATTGGTTGAAGAAATATAAATTCATAGTGCTTTCCCTGTAAACTTGAAAAAAGGAAAGGGCCACCATTTCTACATTTGTCAACCGATTCACAAAATTCACGCACGATAATACTTAGTACATCCTACATATACTTCACAACCATTTTGGTTAAAATCGGCGACAAAAAAAAAATTGACATATTTTGCCCCTCCCTTAGCCCAGGAAAAATTGAGCGGACCTTTGTAAAAATGTCCTGGTTTGGTCTTCTGTCTATGTTTAAGACGCTCACATAGAGCAAATCCAGCTGTTGCGCTTCGTCTAGGAGAAGATCGGGACACAAGCACTTTCTACACATGGACTTTATTAGTACATTTTTCGATGTGTTATAACTTGGTCATTTCTCACCAGATTTACAAAATTCTTTCACGAGTAGCATCAGTACATCGTATAGATACCCGACAGTAAAAATGGTTGGAATCGGTGACAAGAAAAAAATTGACAAATTTTGCACCCCTCCCCGGGTCAACAAATTGTTTTCGGACCTTGGTGAAAATTTCCCCGATTCGTGCCCTTTCCTTAGTTAACACGATTACGAGAACCGAATTCAGCTGCTTGACTTCTTACAGGAGAAAATCTGCGCACAAACTTTTTCCAAAATTTTGGTTTAAGGGCCATAACTCTGGTAAGCAAGTTAGGGCACAAACCTAAATGCTCCATTACCATGCATCTTGGCATGGTGCATATACCTACCAAATTTCAATGCTTTAACTTTTAAACTTTCTGAGATATAAGGGTTTCAAAATATATTAAGAATAATAAATAATAATAATAGTGAAAAATAAAAAATTGAATAACAATATACTTCCATATTAAAATATGTAAGTATAATAAGGGAATCGCTCGGAATTGATTGGAATGTCGATAGTATGGTTTATTGACATTTCTGTGTTCAGTTGGAAAGTTCTGGTGTGACCCCCACCCATGCCTCGAAATTTGATGACGCGGGTAGAAAAGTCGCCATATATCGGCCAATTTTCGAGATATCGAGCTAATATTTGCGCCATTGTGTTCGTATTTTATGCCCCTATAATATTTACTAGGGTTTTGGTGAGGTATTGCGCCGATATTTTACTATGTAGGCCAATATGTATGTTTCTGGTTCATACTTTTTTGAATATCTCCGGACTCATTCGACATAATGCAGCAAATGAATAATCGTTTAAAAGAGCTAAAAATTCCCCATCGAATGATACCAAACACGTCACGATTGGTTGAAGAAATATAAATTCATAGTGCTTTCCCTGTAAACTTGAAAAAAGGAAAGGGCCACCATTTCTACATTTGTCAACCGATTCACAAAATTCACGCACGATAATACTTAGTACATCCTACATATACTTCACAACCATTTTGGTTAAAATCGGCGACAAAAAAAAAATTGACATATTTTGCCCCTCCCTTAGCCCAGGAAAAATTGAGCGGACCTTTGTAAAAATGTCCTGGTTTGGTCTTCTGTCTATGTTTAAGACGCTCACATAGAGCAAATCCAGCTGTTGCGCTTCGTCTAGGAGAAGATCGGGACACAAGCACTTTCTACACATGGACTTTATTAGTACATTTTTCGATGTGTTATAACTTGGTCATTTCTCACCAGATTTACAAAATTCTTTCACGAGTAGCATCAGTACATCGTATAGATACCCGACAGTAAAAATGGTTGGAATCGGTGACAAGAAAAAAATTGACAAATTTTGCACCCCTCCCCGGGTCAACAAATTGTTTTCGGACCTTGGTGAAAATTTCCCCGATTCGTGCCCTTTCCTTAGTTAACACGATTACGAGAACCGAATTCAGCTGCTTGACTTCTTACAGGAGAAAATCTGCGCACAAACTTTTTCCAAAATTTTGGTTTAAGGGCCATAACTCTGGTAAGCAAGTTAGGGCACAAACCTAAATGCTCCATTACCATGCATCTTGGCATGGTGCATATACCTACCAAATTTCAATGCTTTAACTTTTAAACTTTCTGAGATATAAGGGTTTCAAAATATATTAAGAATAATAAATAATAATAATAGTGAAAAATAAAAAATTGAATAACAATATACTTCCATATTAAAATATGTAAGTATAATAAGGGAATCGCTCGGAATTGATTGGAATGTCGATAGTATGGTTTATTGACATTTCTGTGTTCAGTTGGAAAGTTCTGGTGTGACCCCCACCCATGCCTCGAAATTTGATGACGCGGGTAGAAAAGTCGCCATATATCGGCCAATTTTCGAGATATCGAGCTAATATTTGCGCCATTGTGTTCGTATTTTATGCCCCTATAATATTTACTAGGGTTTTGGTGAGGTATTGCGCCGATATTTTACTATGTAGGCCAATATGTATGTTTCTGGTTCATACTTTTTTGAATATCTCCGGACTCATTCAACATAATGCAGCAAATGAATAATCGTTTAAAAGAGCTAAAAATTCCCCATCGAATGATACCAAACACGTCACGATTGGTTGAAGAAATATAAATTCATAGTGCTTTCCCTGTAAACTTGAAAAAAGGAAAGGGCCACCATTTCTACATTTGTCAACCGATTCACAAAATTCACGCACGATAATACTTAGTACATCCTACATATACTTCACAACCATTTTGGTTAAAATCGGCGACAAAAAAAAAATTGACATATTTTGCCCCTCCCTTAGCCCAGGAAAAATTGAGCGGACCTTTGTAAAAATGTCCTGGTTTGGTCTTCTGTCTATGTTTAAGACGCTCACATAGAGCAAATCCAGCTGTTGCGCTTCGTCTAGGAGAAGATCGGGACACAAGCACTTTCTACACATGGACTTTATTAGTACATTTTTCGATGTGTTATAACTTGGTCATTTCTCACCAGATTTACAAAATTCTTTCACGAGTAGCATCAGTACATCGTATAGATACCCGACAGTAAAAATGGTTGGAATCGGTGACAAGAAAAAAATTGACAAATTTTGCACCCCTCCCCGGGTCAACAAATTGTTTTCGGACCTTGGTGAAAATTTCCCCGATTCGTGCCCTTTCCTTAGTTAACACGATTACGAGAACCGAATTCAGCTGCTTGACTTCTTACAGGAGAAAATCTGCGCACAAACTTTTTCCAAAATTTTGGTTTAAGGGCCATAACTCTGGTAAGCAAGTTAGGGCACAAACCTAAATGCTCCATTACCATGCATCTTGGCATGGTGCATATACCTACCAAATTTCAATGCTTTAACTTTTAAACTTTCTGAGATATAAGGGTTTCAAAATATATTAAGAATAATAAATAATAATAATAGTGAAAAATAAAAAATTGAATAACAATATACTTCCATATTAAAATATGTAAGTATAATAAGGGAATCGCTCGGAATTGATTGGAATGTCGATAGTATGGTTTATTGACATTTCTGTGTTCAGTTGGAAAGTTCTGGTGTGACCCCCACCCATGCCTCGAAATTTGATGACGCGGGTAGAAAAGTCGCCATATATCGGCCAATTTTCGAGATATCGAGCTAATATTTGCGCCATTGTGTTCGTATTTTATGCCCCTATAATATTTACTAGGGTTTTGGTGAGGTATTGCGCCGATATTTTACTATGTAGGCCAATATGTATGTTTCTGGTTCATACTTTTTTGAATATCTCCGGACTCATTCGACATAATGCAGCAAATGAATAATCGTTTAAAAGAGCTAAAAATTCCCCATCGAATGATACCAAACACGTCACGATTGGTTGAAGAAATATAAATTCATAGTGCTTTCCCTGTAAACTTGAAAAAAGGAAAGGGCCACCATTTCTACATTTGTCAACCGATTCACAAAATTCACGCACGATAATACTTAGTACATCCTACATATACTTCACAACCATTTTGGTTAAAATCGGCGACAAAAAAAAAAATTGACATATTTTGCCCCTCCCTTAGCCCAGGAAAAATTGAGCGGACCTTTGTAAAAATGTCCTGGTTTGGTCTTCTGTCTATGTTTAAGACGCTCACATAGAGCAAATCCAGCTGTTGCGCTTCGTCTAGGAGAAGATCGGGACACAAGCACTTTCTACACATGGACTTTATTAGTACATTTTTCGATGTGTTATAACTTGGTCATTTCTCACCAGATTTACAAAATTCTTTCACGAGTAGCATCAGTACATCGTATAGATACCCGACAGTAAAAATGGTTGGAATCGGTGACAAGAAAAAAATTGACAAATTTTGCACCCCTCCCCGGGTCAACAAATTGTTTTCGGACCTTGGTGAAAATTTCCCCGATTCGTGCCCTTTCCTTAGTTAACACGATTACGAGAACCGAATTCAGCTGCTTGACTTCTTACAGGAGAAAATCTGCGCACAAACTTTTTCCAAAAGTTTGGTTTAAGGGCCATAACTCTGGTAAGCAAGTTAGGGCACAAACCTAAATGCTCCATTACCATGCATCTTGGCATGGTGCATATACCTACCAAATTTCAATGCTTTAACTTTTAAACTTTCTGAGATATAAGGGTTTCAAAATATATTAAGAATAATAAATAATAATAATAGTGAAAAATAAAAAATTGAATAACAATATACTTCCATATTAAAATATGTAAGTATAATAAGGGAATCGCTCGGAATTGATTGGAATGTCGATAGTATGGTTTATTGACATTTCTGTGTTCAGTTGGAAAGTTCTGGTGTGACCCCCACCCATGCCTCGAAATTTGATGACGCGGGTAGAAAAGTCGCCATATATCGGCCAATTTTCGAGATATCGAGCTAATATTTGCGCCATTGTGTTCGTATTTTATGCCCCTATAATATTTACTAGGGTTTTGGTGAGGTATTGCGCCGATATTTTACTATGTAGGCCAATATGTATGTTTCTGGTTCATACTTTTTTGAATATCTCCGGACTCATTCGACATAATGCAGCAAATGAATAATCGTTTAAAAGAGCTAAAAATTCCCCATCGAATGATACCAAACACGTCACGATTGGTTGAAGAAATATAAATTCATAGTGCTTTCCCTGTAAACTTGAAAAAAGGAAAGGGCCACCATTTCTACATTTGTCAACCGATTCACAAAATTCACGCACGATAATACTTAGAACATCCTACATATACTTCACAACCATTTTGGTTAAAATCGGCGACAAAAAAAAAAATTGACATATTTTGCCCCTCCCTTAGCCCAGGAAAAATTGAGCGGACCTTTGTAAAAATGTCCTGGTTTGGTCTTCTGTCTATGTTTAAGACGCTCACATAGAGCAAATCCAGCTGTTGCGCTTCGTCTAGGAGAAGATCGGGACACAAGCACTTTCTACACATGGACTTTATTAGTACATTTTTCGATGTGTTATAACTTGGTCATTTCTCACCCGATTTACAAAATTCTTTCACGAGTAGCATCAGTACATCGTATAGATACCCGACAGTAAAAATGGTTGGAATCGGTGACAAGAAAAAAATTGACAAATTTTGCACCCCTCCCCGGGTCAACAAATTGTTTTCGGACCTTGGTGAAAATTTCCCCGATTCGTGCCCTTTCCTTAGTTAACACGATTACGAGAACCGAATTCAGCTGCTTGACTTCTTACAGGAGAAAATCTGCGCACAAACTTTTTCCAAAATTTTGGTTTAAGGGCCATAACTCTGGTAAGCAAGTTAGGGCACAAACCTAAATGCTCCATTACCATGCATCTTGGCATGGTGCATATACCTACCAAATTTCAATGCTTTAACTTTTAAACTTTCTGAGATATAAGGGTTTCAAAATATATTAAGAATAATAAATAATAATAATAGTGAAAAATAAAAAATTGAATAACAATATACTTCCATATTAAAATATGTAAGTATAATAAGGGAATCGCTCGGAATTGATTGGAATGTCGATAGTATGGTTTATTGACATTTCTGTGTTCAGTTGGAAAGTTCTGGTGTGACCCCCACCCATGCCTCGAAATTTGATGACGCGGGTAGAAAAGTCGCCATATATCGGCCAATTTTCGAGATATCGAGCTAATATTTGCGCCATTGTGTTCGTATTTTATGCCCCTATAATATTTACTAGGGTTTTGGTGAGGTATTGCGCCGATATTTTACTATGTAGGCCAATATGTATGTTTCTGGTTCATACTTTTTTGAATATCTCCGGACTCATTCGACATAATGCAGCAAATGAATAATCGTTTAAAAGAGCTAAAAATTCCCCATCGAATGATACCAAACACGTCACGATTGGTTGAAGAAATATAAATTCATAGTGCTTTCCCTGTAAACTTGAAAAAAGGAAAGGGCCACCATTTCTACATTTGTCAACCGATTCACAAAATTCACGCACGATAATACTTAGTACATCCTACATATACTTCACAACCATTTTGGTTAAAATCGGCGACAAAAAAAAAATTGACATATTTTGCCCCTCCCTTAGCCCAGGAAAAATTGAGCGGACCTTTGTAAAAATGTCCTGGTTTGGTCTTCTGTCTATGTTTAAGACGCTCACATAGAGCAAATCCAGCTGTTGCGCTTCGTCTAGGAGAAGATCGGGACACAAGCACTTTCTACACATGGACTTTATTAGTACATTTTTCGATGTGTTATAACTTGGTCATTTCTCACCCGATTTACAAAATTCTTTCACGAGTAGCATCAGTACATCGTATAGATACCCGACAGTAAAAATGGTTGGAATCGGTGACAAGAAAAAAATTGACAAATTTTGCACCCCTCCCCGGGTCAACAAATTGTTTTCGGACCTTGGTGAAAATTTCCCCGATTCGTGCCCTTTCCTTAGTTAACACGATTACGAGAACCGAATTCAGCTGCTTGACTTCTTACAGGAGAAAATCTGCGCACAAACTTTTTCCAAAATTTTGGTTTAAGGGCCATAACTCTGGTAAGCAAGTTAGGGCACAAACCTAAATGCTCCATTACCATGCATCTTGGCATGGTGCATATACCTACCAAATTTCAATGCTTTAACTTTTAAACTTTCTGAGATATAAGGGTTTCAAAATATATTAAGAATAATAAATAATAACTAGAATTTTTAAACTTCCTATTGGAAGTTTGATACTTCCATATAATTATCATATATATTCCAATCCAAATCCCCTCTCAATCATTACCTTTCCCATAACCCAAATCTTAACATAACCATACCTATCGGCAACCCGTACCATGTCCCAATACTAAATGTTTCTATAAGCATAACCATGCTCTAGCCGTAACCATAACCACAATAATTCTAACTATATCTATAACTTTAAAAAGTCATGGAATATAAGTAGTGGCTCACCTTTTCGATCGTAATTTTGTTTATCTCGATTAATCCGTTCCACAACTATTGAAGTATTTATTTAGTTACACCCATGCATACTTCAGACCTTATATTATGATACATGTTTATCATAAACACATCAGTTCGCAAAAATAAAAGATTAAGAATGAGGCTACTTTTGAAATTATATTTCTCGTAAAAAGTGACCCCTAGTAGACCCTTTGGTATCATCTAGATGGTCTCCTGTAATTTCTGTAGAAGACAGACACAGGCAGACAGACAGAAATTCGCAGATATACAGTAATGCCCTATGTAATCGACCCCTTAAACACAGCAGAATTATGGGTAACTTTTCGGGATTCAGGAGAGCTTTCGGATGAATGTCAGCAGGCTATATTTCCCGCTAAATCCTGAAATATTACCCATAATTCTGCTATGTTTAAGGAGTCGATTACTTAGGGCATACTGTAGATATAGATGTAAGCATGTTATTAAATTATTCATGAATTCCAAATTAAATCACACGACGTCAGATGCACCTATCCCATGACACTCCACGTGACAATTCACCGTGTGTTCCAATTTTAGTTTGTCATGATCCAACCGGTTGGGCACCAATAGCAGGTCAGACCGACAAACAAATGAACACACACACAGTTCGGTTTTATTAGTATACATACCCACATGTGTACAATATATATATTTAATTGGCAACGGGAATAAAGAACATGCACGGGTTCCACATGCACACATGTGTCTATCTCTTGTGCCTATATTCCAAATTAAAGACTTGAGATGTTAAAAATTATAACTGCTATGGGATGGTATATTCTCGTGAAATATACGGATAGTTATAGTCTGTCCACAATGAAGTGCGAAGTTTTAAATCAATGCCGATCTGTAATTTGCCAAGTGTTAAGTCTTGGTTTATCAGTTTGTCGGGTCAGTGATTTCAACGGCCAGTACTATAAGTGACGGTTATATCTACGTGCAGCGGATATATTTATTTATGAAATAATTATGCGCGAATGGCAATCACTCACACAACTGATAACACATGTCTTGATTACGCCTTATTATAAAATTAGTAACATGCTAAAAACGAGCCCAAATCACCAGAATGGGACAAAGGCGAATATGTTTTATTTGAAGTTCTATCATGCTCGGGAACGCTCTAGAAAGATCACTGAAATGTCACTATATATGTGTATCAGGAATCAAGCATTAAATATAATTTAGAAACATATCAAAATAGCATAACAGGTAATGCTGTCAAGACACGTTAGGTCATTACAAACGTTTATACCGATTGTACTGACTGTCCAACCGATTGTACTGACTGTCCAAGATCGCGAACTTTTCCACAGCTTGTGCGAATTTTGTATACATTTTTGGTTCAAAGCGACTTAATCGGACAGGTGCGCAACACACTGTGCCATCAGAAGTAGGCCAGTCATGCAGCCAATTCTATTTTAAAGAGCGCGGATTTGGGAAAGCTGCATTGTGTGAGAACGTAACATGATTCGCGTACATCTATATGCATTTCGGTATGTTGCTTTCCCGAGTAATGGTGCCTTTTCTGTGTACATAAATAGCACCAAACTGAACATACGCCTTCTCACCAGCAAAATGATAAATAGCCGATGTGTTGAAACGGTAGTATACCCAGGGGGGGGGGGGGGTCGGACAAAAATTTCAGGCACGTATGGCATTTTTTCCCTTTCGATCATTTTTTGTACCCACCCACCCCCTTCGCCAAATGTTTTTCCGTTTTCGGCAGTTTTTTCCGACCATTTTTTGACACCCACCCCCCCCCTTTTAACACTAAAACAGAGATTTGCGGGGGGAATTCACTGTAAACAGCTGTATATGAATTTCTGTGCATACTATTTATCATGGATGTTGACATGGACATGTAAATAGGAATGAGTCCTTTTGAGGTCATTCGGCCAAAAAAAACATGGCTGCCAGCGGCCATCTTGGATTTAAAAATTTGCAACAAAATACAACACGATAACTGCCTGCAGTCAGTTTACAGTTTACAGTTGCCAAAACACTAAAAAACAAGCAGGAAATTATTTTTTTTAGTTGCGGAAAAAATTGCTTGTTGGTGGATTTGATCACCCACCCACCCCGGCATACGTGCCGGAATTTTTGTTTTCACCCCCCTGGTATACCATAAACAAATATAGCATGTCGAGCTTGTAAAATAGACGGATATTTTTGAGAATATACGGATATGAATGCGCGTATTTTACCATTTAATATGTTATTGCAAGTCTTCACAGTCATGCATAAGTTCATAATACCAAGTTAACAATCGTTATTCACACAAAAACATACTTATATATGTCGTTCAATGTAATTATGCTACATTGATCGACCACCCATTTCGGAACAGCGAAATAGCGTATGGTATGATGACATTAAACTCTCTTTGCTCGCTTGCCTATATCGCGATGTTCCCAACAGTTTAAGGTGCCGTATTTTAACAAATAGATTGTCATGAAATGGTAGCATTCTGGAAATGATATATACATGGCAGCTTATACCTACACATTCCATATGCAATTCGCTTAATTTTGGTGTGATTCATATTCTTGTATACCCGCAGGTGGTGAATTAGTCGGCCCTTTAAGGCATTTATTGTATATTTTCCGAGTAGCGAACGAATGTACGACGTCGACGTTGTCGCCTATTCGTAAGTTATAAGACTTTACATTACGTCTCGTCCAATTAATGCGAAATATGCAATCGGCGGTCTTAACAGTCGGACAATAAAGTCATATATTTTCACTCGTGACACATACAGATGATAAAGAGACAATTTTTAAATGGTCAGATCTGAATTCAACAAAATTATGCACTATGTCAGATGGTAAACCAATACCAAACCGCAAAGTGTCACGTTCCGAAATTATGATACCAAAATTAGCGACTAAGGGGTGGCAAGGTTGGGGCGTCGGACGGGATACGCTGACTCCCATTCATTCAATTTGAATATATCATATATTAAAATGGTTTACGGGCGCGTGAACGGATAGAAAATAGTTTCAATTGAATTGAGAACTGCAAGCGAAAGTCCGCGCATAAGACGGATTGTGCTTTATGAAAACGTGGTCCATGCTGAGAAGTGTTATAACAATATACGACGGACACCACAGTTCTGTTAATTCTCAAATGTCAAAGTCGAGAATTATTTTTGTAAAAAATGGGGGTTTTAAAAAAAGTGAAAACAAAACGAACTACTATTCTAAAACTAATGAATTTCGACCGTTTTTGGTCTCAAAATATGTCATTTTTAAGCCGCATCGTGATAAAACCGCATAATCACGGCCGGTCGGCAAGACAGACAGCCGACTTTGTTTTGAGTGATTACCCATTAGCCAATACAACACTTAATACAGTGCGCCAACATGAATGGATGTTGAAATATATCGCCAGTGGTCATTTGTGTAATTTTTGACATTGTAAAAATGTCCTGGTTTGGTCTTCTGTCTATGTTTAAGACGCTCACATAGAGCAAATCCAGCTGTTGCGCTTCGTCTAGGAGAAGATCGGGACACAAGCACTTTCTACACATGGACTTTATTAGTACATTTTTCGATGTGTTATAACTTGGTCATTTATCACCCGATTTACAAAATTCTTTCACGAGTAGCATCAGTACATCGTATAGATACCCGACAGTAAAAATGGTTGGAATCGGTGACAAGAAAAAAATTGACAAATTTTGCACCCCTCCCCGGGTCAACAAATTGTTTTCGGACCTTGGTGAAAATTTCCCCGATTCGTGCCCTTTCCTTAGTTAACACGATTACGAGAACCGAATTCAGCTGCTTGACTTCTTACAGGAGAAAATCTGCGCACAAACTTTTTCCAAAATTTTGGTTTAAGGGCCATAACTCTGGTAAGCAAGTTAGGGCACAAACCTAAATGCTCCATTACCATGCATCTTGGCATGGTGCATATACCTACCAAATTTCAATGCTTTAACTTTTAAACTTTCTGAGATATAAGGGTTTCAAAATATATTAAGAATAATAAATAATAATAATAATAGTGAAAAATAAAAAATTGAATAACAATATACTTCCATATTAAAATATGTAAGTATAATAAGGGAATCGCTCGGAATTGATTGGAATGTCGATAGTATGGTTTATTGACATTTCTGTGTTCAGTTGGAACGTTCTGGTGTGACCCCCACCCATGCCTCGAAATTTGATGACGCGGGTAGAAAAGTCGCCATATATCGGCCAATTTTCGAGATATCGAGCTAATATTTGCGCCATTGTGTTCGTATTTTATGCCCCTATAATATTTACTAGGGTTTTGGTGAGGTATTGCGCCGATATTTTACTATGTAGGCCAATATGTATGTTTCTGGTTCATACTTTTTTGAATATCTCCGGACTCATTCGACATAATGCAGCAAATGAATAATCGTTTAAAAGAGCTAAAAATTCCCCATCGAATGATACCAAACACGTCACGATTGGTTGAAGAAATATAAATTCATAGTGCTTTCCCTGTAAACTTGAAAAAAGGAAAGGGCCACCATTTCTACATTTGTCAACCGATTCACAAAATTCACGCACGATAATACTTAGTACATCCTACAGATACTTCACAACCATTTTGGTTAAAATCGGCGACAAAAAAAAAATTGACATATTTTGCCCCTCCCTTAGCCCAGGAAAAATTGAGCGGACCTTTGTAAAAATGTCCTGGTTTGGTCTTCTGTCTATGTTTAAGACGCTCACATAGAGCAAATCCAGCTGTTGCGCTTCGTCTAGGAGAAGATCGGGACACAAGCACTTTCTACACATGGACTTTATTAGTACATTTTTCGATGTGTTATAACTTGGTCATTTATCACCCGATTTACAAAATTCTTTCACGAGTAGCATCAGTACATCGTATAGATACCCGACAGTAAAAATGGTTGGAATCGGTGACAAGAAAAAAATTGACAAATTTTGCACCCCTCCCCGGGTCAACAAATTGTTTTCGGACCTTGGTGAAAATTTCCCCGATTCGTGCCCTTTCCTTAGTTAACACGATTACGAGAACCGAATTCAGCTGCTTGACTTCTTACAGGAGAAAATCTGCGCACAAACTTTTTCCAAAATTTTGGTTTAAGGGCCATAACTCTGGTAAGCAAGTTAGGGCACAAACCTAAATGCTCCATTACCATGCATCTTGGCATGGTGCATATACCTACCAAATTTCAATGCTTTAACTTTTAAACTTTCTGAGATATAAGGGTTTCAAAATATATTAAGAATAATAAATAATAATAATAATAGTGAAAAATAAAAAATTGAATAACAATATACTTCCATATTAAAATATGTAAGTATAATAAGGGAATCGCTCGGAATTGATTGGAATGTCGATAGTATGGTTTATTGACATTTCTGTGTTCAGTTGGAACGTTCTGGTGTGACCCCCACCCATGCCTCGAAATTTGATGACGCGGGTAGAAAAGTCGCCATATATCGGCCAATTTTCGAGATATCGAGCTAATATTTGCGCCATTGTGTTCGTATTTTATGCCCCTATAATATTTACTAGGGTTTTGGTGAGGTATTGCGCCGATATTTTACTATGTAGGCCAATATGTATGTTTCTGGTTCATACTTTTTTGAATATCTCCGGACTCATTCGACATAATGCAGCAAATGAATAATCGTTTAAAAGAGCTAAAAATTCCCCATCGAATGATACCAAACACGTCACGATTGGTTGAAGAAATATAAATTCATAGTGCTTTCCCTGTAAACTTGAAAAAAGGAAAGGGCCACCATTTCTACATTTGTCAACCGATTCACAAAATTCACGCACGATAATACTTAGTACATCCTACAGATACTTCACAACCATTTTGGTTAAAATCGGCGACAAAAAAAAAATTGACATATTTTGCCCCTCCCTTAGCCCAGGAAAAATTGAGCGGACCTTTGTAAAAATGTCCTGGTTTGGTCTTCTGTCTATGTTTAAGACGCTCACATAGAGCAAATCCAGCTGTTGCGCTTCGTCTAGGAGAAGATCGGGACACAAGCACTTTCTACACATGGACTTTATTAGTACATTTTTCGATGTGTTATAACTTGGTCATTTATCACCCGATTTACAAAATTCTTTCACGAGTAGCATCAGTACATCGTATAGATACCCGACAGTAAAAATGGTTGGAATCGGTGACAAGAAAAAAATTGACAAATTTTGCACCCCTCCCCGGGTCAACAAATTGTTTTCGGACCTTGGTGAAAATTTCCCCGATTCGTGCCCTTTCCTTAGTTAACACGATTACGAGAACCGAATTCAGCTGCTTGACTTCTTACAGGAGAAAATCTGCGCACAAACTTTTTCCAAAATTTTGGTTTAAGGGCCATAACTCTGGTAAGCAAGTTAGGGCACAAACCTAAATGCTCCATTACCATGCATCTTGGCATGGTGCATATACCTACCAAATTTCAATGCTTTAACTTTTAAACTTTCTGAGATATAAGGGTTTCAAAATATATTAAGAATAATAAATAATAATAATAATAGTGAAAAATAAAAAATTGAATAACAATATACTTCCATATTAAAATATGTAAGTATAATAAGGGAATCGCTCGGAATTGATTGGAATGTCGATAGTATGGTTTATTGACATTTCTGTGTTCAGTTGGAACGTTCTGGTGTGACCCCCACCCATGCCTCGAAATTTGATGACGCGGGTAGAAAAGTCGCCATATATCGGCCAATTTTCGAGATATCGAGCTAATATTTGCGCCATTGTGTTCGTATTTTATGCCCCTATAATATTTACTAGGGTTTTGGTGAGGTATTGCGCCGATATTTTACTATGTAGGCCAATATGTATGTTTCTGGTTCATACTTTTTTGAATATCTCCGGACTCATTCGACATAATGCAGCAAATGAATAATCGTTTAAAAGAGCTAAAAATTCCCCATCGAATGATACCAAACACGTCACGATTGGTTGAAGAAATATAAATTCATAGTGCTTTCCCTGTAAACTTGAAAAAAGGAAAGGGCCACCATTTCTACATTTGTCAACCGATTCACAAAATTCACGCACGATAATACTTAGTACATCCTACAGATACTTCACAACCATTTTGGTTAAAATCGGCGACAAAAAAAAAATTGACATATTTTGCCCCTCCCTTAGCCCAGGAAAAATTGAGCGGACCTTTGTAAAAATGTCCTGGTTTGGTCTTCTGTCTATGTTTAAGACGCTCACATAGAGCAAATCCAGCTGTTGCGCTTCGTCTAGGAGAAGATCGGGACACAAGCACTTTCTACACATGGACTTTATTAGTACATTTTTCGATGTGTTATAACTTGGTCATTTATCACCCGATTTACAAAATTCTTTCACGAGTAGCATCAGTACATCGTATAGATACCCGACAGTAAAAATGGTTGGAATCGGTGACAAGAAAAAAATTGACAAATTTTGCACCCCTCCCCGGGTCAACAAATTGTTTTCGGACCTTGGTGAAAATTTCCCCGATTCGTGCCCTTTCCTTAGTTAACACGATTACGAGAACCGAATTCAGCTGCTTGACTTCTTACAGGAGAAAATCTGCGCACAAACTTTTTCCAAAATTTTGGTTTAAGGGCCATAACTCTGGTAAGCAAGTTAGGGCACAAACCTAAATGCTCCATTACCATGCATCTTGGCATGGTGCATATACCTACCAAATTTCAATGCTTTAACTTTTAAACTTTCTGAGATATAAGGGTTTCAAAATATATTAAGAATAATAAATAATAATAATAATAGTGAAAAATAAAAAATTGAATAACAATATACTTCCATATTAAAATATGTAAGTATAATAATAGTGAAAAATAAAAAATTGAATAACAATATACTTCCATATTAAAATATGTAAGTATAATAAGGGAATCGCTCGGAATTGATTGGAATGTCGATAGTATGGTTTATTGACATTTCTGTGTTCAGTTGGAAAGTTCTGGTGTGACCCCCACCCATGCCTCGAAATTTGATGACGCGGGTAGAAAAGTCGCCATATATCGGCCAATTTTCGAGATATCGAGCTAATATTTGCGCCATTGTGTTCGTATTTTATGCCCCTATAATATTTACTAGGGTTTTGGTGAGGTATTGCGCCGATATTTTACTATGTAGGCCAATATGTATGTTTCTGGTTCATACTTTTTTGAATATCTCCGGACTCATTCGACATAATGCAGCAAATGAATAATCGTTTAAAAGAGCTAAAAATTCCCCATCGAATGATACCAAACACGTCACGATTGGTTGAAGAAATATAAATTCATAGTGCTTTCCCTGTAAACTTGAAAAAAGGAAAGGGCCACCATTTCTACATTTGTCAACCGATTCACAAAATTCACGCACGATAATACTTAGTACATCCTACATATACTTCACAACCATTTTGGTTAAAATCGGCGACAAAAAAAAAAATTGACATATTTTGCCCCTCCCTTAGCCCAGGAAAAATTGAGCGGACCTTTGTAAAAATGTCCTGGTTTGGTCTTCTGTCTATGTTTAAGACGCTCACATAGAGCAAATCCAGCTGTTGCGCTTCGTCTAGGAGAAGATCGGGACACAAGCACTTTCTACACATGGACTTTATTAGTACATTTTTCGATGTGTTATAACTTGGTCATTTCTCACCAGATTTACAAAATTCTTTCACGAGTAGCATCAGTACATCGTATAGATACCCGACAGTAAAAATGGTTGGAATCGGTGACAAGAAAAAAATTGACAAATTTTGCACCCCTCCCCGGGTCAACAAATTGTTTTCAAACCTTGGTGAAAATTTCCCCGATTCGTGCCCTTTCCTTAGTTAACACGATTACGAGAACCGAATTCAGCTGCTTGACTTCTTACAGGAGAAAATCTGCGCACAAACTTTTTCCAAAATTTTGGTTTAAGGGCCATAACTCTGGTAAGCAAGTTAGGGCACAAACCTAAATGCTCCATTACCATGCATCTTGGCATGGTGCATATACCTACCAAATTTCAATGCTTTAACTTTTAAACTTTCTGAGATATAAGGGTTTCAAAATATATTAAGAATAATAAATAATAATAATAGTGAAAAATAAAAAATTGAATAACAATATACTTCCATATTAAAATATGTAAGTATAATAAGGGAATCGCTCGGAATTGATTGGAATGTCGATAGTATGGTTTATTGACATTTCTGTGTTCAGTTGGAAAGTTCTGGTGTGACCCCCACCCATGCCTCGAAATTTGATGACGCGGGTAGAAAAGTCGCCATATATCGGCCAATTTTCGAGATATCGAGCTAATATTTGCGCCATTGTGTTCGTATTTTATGCCCCTATAATATTTACTAGGGTTTTGGTGAGGTATTGCGCCGATATTTTACTATGTAGGCCAATATGTATGTTTCTGGTTCATACTTTTTTGAATATCTCCGGACTCATTCGACATAATGCAGCAAATGAATAATCGTTTAAAAGAGCTAAAAATTCCCCATCGAATGATACCAAACACGTCACGATTGGTTGAAGAAATATAAATTCATAGTGCTTTCCCTGTAAACTTGAAAAAAGGAAAGGGCCACCATTTCTACATTTGTCAACCGATTCACAAAATTCACGCACGATAATACTTAGTACATCCTACATATACTTCACAACCATTTTGGTTAAAATCGGCGACAAAAAAAAAAATTGACATATTTTGCCCCTCCCTTAGCCCAGGAAAAATTGAGCGGACCTTTGTAAAAATGTCCTGGTTTGGTCTTCTGTCTATGTTTAAGACGCTCACATAGAGCAAATCCAGCTGTTGCGCTTCGTCTAGGAGAAGATCGGGACACAAGCACTTTCTACACATGGACTTTATTAGTACATTTTTCGATGTGTTATAACTTGGTCATTTCTCACCAGATTTACAAAATTCTTTCACGAGTAGCATCAGTACATCGTATAGATACCCGACAGTAAAAATGGTTGGAATCGGTGACAAGAAAAAAATTGACAAATTTTGCACCCCTCCCCGGGTCAACAAATTGTTTTCGGACCTTGGTGAAAATTTCCCCGATTCGTGCCCTTTCCTTAGTTAACACGATTACGAGAACCGAATTCAGCTGCTTGACTTCTTACAGGAGAAAATCTGCGCACAAACTTTTTCCAAAATTTTGGTTTAAGGGCCATAACTCTGGTAAGCAAGTTAGGGCACAAACCTAAATGCTCCATTACCATGCATCTTGGCATGGTGCATATACCTACCAAATTTCAATGCTTTAACTTTTAAACTTTCTGAGATATAAGGGTTTCAAAATATATTAAGAATAATAAATAATAATAATAGTGAAAAATAAAAAATTGAATAACAATATACTTCCATATTAAAATATGTAAGTATAATAAGGGAATCGCTCGGAATTGATTGGAATGTCGATAGTATGGTTTATTGACATTTCTGTGTTCAGTTGGAAAGTTCTGGTGTGACCCCCACCCATGCCTCGAAATTTGATGACGCGGGTAGAAAAGTCGCCATATATCGGCCAATTTTCGAGATATCGAGCTAATATTTGCGCCATTGTGTTCGTATTTTATGCCCCTATAATATTTACTAGGGTTTTGGTGAGGTATTGCCCCGATATTTTACTATGTAGGCCAATATGTATGTTTCTGGTTCATACTTTTTTGAATATCTCCGGACTCATTCGACATAATGCAGCAAATGAATAATCGTTTAAAAGAGCTAAAAATTCCCCATCGAATGATACCAAACACGTCACGATTGGTTGAAGAAATATAAATTCATAGTGCTTTCCCTGTAAACTTGAAAAAAGGAAAGGGCCACCATTTCTACATTTGTCAACCGATTCACAAAATTCACGCACGATAATACTTAGTACATCCTACATATACTTCACAACCATTTTGGTTAAAATCGGCGACAAAAAAAAAATTGACATATTTTGCCCCTCCCTTAGCCCAGGAAAAATTGAGCGGACCTTTGTAAAAATGTCCTGGTTTGGTCTTCTGTCTATGTTTAAGACGCTCACATAGAGCAAATCCAGCTGTTGCGCTTCGTCTAGGAGAAGATCGGGACACAAGCACTTTCTACACATGGACTTTATTAGTACATTTTTCGATGTGTTATAACTTGGTCATTTCTCACCCGATTTACAAAATTCTTTCACGAGTAGCATCAGTACATCGTATAGATACCCGACAGTAAAAATGGTTGGAATCGGTGACAAGAAAAAAATTGACAAATTTTGCACCCCTCCCCGGGTCAACAAATTGTTTTCGGACCTTGGTGAAAATTTCCCCGATTCGTGCCCTTTCCTTAGTTAACACGATTACGAGAACCGAATTCAGCTGCTTGACTTCTTACAGGAGAAAATCTGCGCACAAACTTTTTCCAAAATTTTGGTTTAAGGGCCATAACTCTGGTAAGCAAGTTAGGGCACAAACCTAAATGCTCCATTACCATGCATCTTGGCATGGTGCATATACCTACCAAATTTCAATGCTTTAACTTTTAAACTTTCTGAGATATAAGGGTTTCAAAATATATTAAGAATAATAAATAATAACTAGGATTTAAATTTCTGAAATGCCAGAAATTTTATACTTCCATGGAATATTTAATTTTTAATGAACACAATCTTTATATTATATGGAAATTATATATTAAATAATTAAAAGAAATGAATGAGAAAAAGATCATAGACATGGATTGTAAGTTCAGAATTTCGACCTGTTGGTAATTATTAATGATATATGCGGATTTATTTGTTAAAACTGTCGTGGCGATTACTGCCCTTAGTCTCTTGTTACGATTGTTATAATGATACTAATATTATGCAATACGCCACAACCCTGGCTGCTAATTTATAACAAACACTCTCACACTACATAAGCGAAATACTACATACCACTGTAAGCCATGAAAGTCTTAAGATATATATCATTAATATAATGCTACGGCCGTGCAACATTCTATAGTCGTTCGCTCAAAAACTTAGAAAATCGCACTAAAGTTGCACATAGATACTACCCATCATATCCACTCGTCAATTTTGCATTATCTGGATTCGAGATTCCACCCCCCCTCCCATTGAGTTTTGTTGGAATTTTTCAAAACGTGTGAACCATTCCTAACCGAGCTCTCCGTTGGGCAGGTTGCTTTTATAGCAGAGCGGTCAAAATTTGCGGGCAATCTGACAGTATACCGACGTACCTGTCCCTGCATTATATTAATATTAATAAATGTCCTAGTGTATACAGTCATCCGGTGGTATTTTTCTATTAACATGTGAATGCATGTAATATCGGGCACTTAATCCTGATTAACTCATTGCGCATTTATTTTAAAAGTTAGTACATGTCACGGAATTTGCCGAAAGCCTCGACCCACACCGATGCAAGCTCTCTGTTAAACGGATTGCTTTTAAACAACGACAGTCAAACTTCCAGGATGTATCTATTGTATACCGATGTACCTGCTAGCGCATTTCACTCGCTCCTTCATTAGCCTGTTTGAATTTGACGGGAATATTGGATAATTTCGAGTTTTGCCATATATCTATGGCAGGCTGTGTTCATCTGCATGTAGTGCGTATTACGCTATATCGCGTCGCCACTAGTAAACCCTTTGCTCTGAAACTTAAGAAATTGCACCAGAGTTGGGCGTTGATACCCCCTATCACACCCGCTCATCAGCAAAATTGTAACTCCGTATTTGATATTTTGAAGTATTTTTCAACTTTTGTTTTTTGTTGGAATTTGCCAATTTGAACCCACCTGAACACGAGTTCTCCGTTGGTCAGGTTGCTTTGATAGTAGAGCGGTCAAACTTTCGGATATTATCAGAAGTATATCGACGTACCTGCTCCTGCATTAGCTCGCTCCTTCATTAACCCGGTCGGATTTGGCGAGAAAAATAGGTTAGTGATACAGCACTTAACAAAACTTATTTACATTATAAAGCCTCGCTACGAGTAAACCTTCGACCTTAGCGCCAATTAAGCAGACATCAATAAGTTGCGCTTGGAT